>QEWY01003062.1:0-352163 GCA_006503575.1 Baylisascaris schroederi
CATTAAAAGGTGGAAAACATCTGTTAAGGCCAGTTTTCAGTGCACCTTCCGAGCACAGAAATAATCAAACGCTGAGCAGATCGGACATCCACCACTTCACCTGTCCACTGTGATAGGGGCTATATATTCAAAGACTTTTTGGCCGGTTTCGTTAGGAAGTTGGCTGAAAACTACAAAATGTGTTTCACGTGGCTAAAAGAAGACAATGCATGATGTTGTGTGGTCAGTGAAGAAGACTGCACGTCTCTTGCATTATTCCAGCAAAGAGATCATTCGAACTTACCGTTGTTTGATCCTCATACAATACTTCATCATATTCGCTTACAGCCGCAATAAAGATAATAGCATTTACATTCTCGAAGCAATGAATCCACTTCTTCCTTTCCGATCTCTGACCTCCAACATCAAATACTCTAAATGAATTTCATCCTGAGAATGGAACAAATTATCTGACTACATTGTGAACATCATCAAAGCGCTGAGGGAATTAGGATGATTGTGTTATCGTTTTTTTTTTCTTTTTTTTTGGTAGATAGGTCCATCAACGATCGAATAGAATTTTCATGCCTGCTCACACAATATAAGGTGACGTGAATTTAAGTAATACAACTGAATACTGAATTTAATTGGTGACATCTGGCTCTGTGAGTGCACTGAATGCTACAGCAAGTCTATTGTTATGGTAGTGCTCATTATATCTAGTCATTGAAACGATTCGTGAGGCTGGTATCATTGAAACGACTCTACCTAAACATAGGTGGCATCACGAACAAGATGACAATAAGTTGTTGCAAAAGCTGGCTACCATTACAGTGCCTGAGGGCACAAAAACTCGTTAGACTCATTAGCATTAATAGTTGCTTATAAGTTTTGACATGAAGTAGCCTAACTATATAGTGATATTCGCTTAAAACTGATGACACTGATGAAAATCGAAAAAATACAACGCCATGTCTAATCCAATTGTTTGTTTTTGTTTTTCAAATATTTAAAACGAGATGATCAAGGAGCATAGCAGAAAACATAGTATTCTCGCATTCATGAAGCATAATGGCGCACGCATATGCTTGAATATTTCTTACGTCCGATCTCTTTGCAATTTTTGTTAGATGGACTGGACGAGACGGCCGCATCACAGTATACCTCGTTTGCATGAGAAAACGGTTGTTTGCATATAGATTGTTCTACTTCCACATAGGCGCCTTCAACACCCCTAATCGTGGCCGGTTGTTCCACTGAGTTGACTGTGCGACCTTCGGGTCTTGATCACAGCTTAACCATTCCATCAAACTATTTTACTATACGAAACTGATGAAGAACACCCAAACGACTAGCAAAGATCTGTCTGCATTATGAGATCAGCCGTGAAAAGCCATGCTCAAATACGAAAACCCAGACGCAGACCCGACGTGCAGCAATCCGGCGCCTCTTTTTGTGCGCGCTTTGGTGGAGCTTTGTGCAAAAGTAGATGTAAAACATTGAAGAGAAAGCGCCTGCGTATACCTGAACTTGATGTTCTTGATGTCAAAGTTCATCTCCACGATCCCAGTCGTTTTTATCCGTGTTAGCAGTATGTCCTGTTGTGTTGGTTTATAGTCGTCCCTTGCTATGCGATCAATGTTGTCCAGGAAACTTAAAACAACGATTTCATTGCGCACAATCCCCAAAAAAAGAAAAGAAAAGTTACACCGCTTTTATTATTATGAGTAATTACATGACAAGTATGCAAGCTGTGATTGTATATTTGTGGCTATAGTATGCAAGCTTCGTGATCTTTTTTATGTAAGCTATAAGGGCGCGAAGAACAGCTTGCTTCTTTTGTCGCTTGTTAAGTAAACATGATGGATAATAAAGAGGAAAGGTTATGCAAGCTGTGATTGTATATTTGTGGCTATAGTATGCAAGCTTCGTGATCTTTTTTATGTAAGCTATAAGGGCGCGAAGAACAGCTTGCTTCTTTTGTCGCTTGTTAAGTAAACATGATGGATAATAAAGAGGAAAGGTCCGTCAGAATATCTGGCACGATGTATGCTTTTATGGCTTTATGGCACCATGAGAATACTTAATGAAATGATCTGCTTTTATGGCACCACTGTCAAAAACTCATTTGGGAGAATACTTAATGATTTGACTTCTGAAGGTGAACCCGTTGCCTGAATATTGAAAGAAACAACAACAATCTGACAATGTGCTTTCATAAAAACTGACGATACTAAAGGAAATAGAATAAAAGCAATCGACTGACTGCATGATGAAATGATCTGCTTTTATGGCACCACTGTCAAAAACTCATCTGCGAGAAGATCAACCGAATGAATTGGGAACAGAAGAAAATCCTATAGAATAGGCTATACATAGCAAGCTTTTCACCGTGGGTTTTTCTTGTTCGCCAGTTGAAATAGGCGAAGGCACGAGAACGAAATTTTGCTGCTCTTTAAGAAACGAAGGCACATAATTTCCATAATAATACGACTGAGGCGAGTGTCTTTCAAAAATATTGGTTGCTTACGGATCCTGATTATTTCAGTAACGCAGTATCTTAACCTCAAGCGGAATGATAGAAAGATTGATTTCAATGTGCAAAATGCAACCATGGTTTCACGTTGTAGTCGATAGTTTATGCATTAGTTCCGATAGAAAAAATATAAAGAGGAAACGGGGAACTGAGTGGAAAGAATGACTATGTCAGAAAATGATACTTAATGATTTGACTTTGAACAAGCATCATATTCAACACCAATTGCTGCGAAATCTCTAAATACAAAACCTTTAGTAATCTTTTTACATCTAAGGTCGGTTAGATGGAGCATAATGTTCTCAGGATTTGGCCTCAGACCATGTTACGCTGCCAAAGAAGATACTTTCTGTCATGCCTTTTATCCTTATGGCTTTGTTTCGGCTAACTTCTGACTTCGATGCACTCAATGTTAAAACGGGCTCCCCTTCAGCGGTGGTCGAATTCCGTAGGATCGGCTACGGAGAAAACTACGAATGTCGTATAGCTGATAGTTAACGTATTGAGGAATTGAATTTTATCGCTGAAATCGAAATATGTCGATGGATCAATGAGCAGATAGAGACAAAGATTAACTTCTACAACATTTCTTTGTTGCAGTAATAAAAAAGTATGCGACGAAGAAGTGGACCCGAATATGTTGTTTCCTCGATAAAGGTTCTGAAACAGAAACGCCGTTTTAATCAACGTCTGACACTCTTATTTGCATGTTTGCAGAAAGTGTTCCCATATGTAGAGCTGTAGTTTGCGCTCGAGTTTCTATAATTTCGCCAAAAGATGGCTAAGTTGTGGTAGCGTACTGAGTTGTGCAAATCCCCTTATCGTTGAAGTGACGCGGGATTTTTTTACTTTGATTGTGGAGGCCAATTTTCCAAGGGTATGTGCGTGAAGTAACTAGCATGAAAGCTCACTGCCGAAAACACCATTCTTCAGGTAGTACCCGCCTGCAAGAAATCTACTGCTCATTAAGAACGTTTGCCTATCCTCACTAGCAAAGTTGTGCTGCATTTTTCACGAAGATATAACACAGAAGGCTTGGGAAGGTGGATGGGAGGGAGGGGAGGCAAATGGCAATCAACGGGCACGTTTGCCATTACAGTGCTGACTGCATGGCTCATAGTAATGATGTGCTCCAAGAGATTACTCGTCAAAAAGATGCGAAATGCACGAGAACTTACAATTTTGCCGATTCATCAATGCCATATTCAATCCTCCGGCCATATGTGACTTGTGAGACACCGCAGTCGTCCCAGAGATTCTTCAGCGAATTTGCTAACTCTGGAGAAAGGCGATCCGATTCTATACCAAGTTTTATTGCGTCGAAAACCATCTTCGCATCACCCTGAAAGCTGACAAAATCGCCACATTGATCACCATGCAGAGTAAAGGCTCCATAGTTTGGCTAACTTCTAGCCCCTTTACCCAAACTTTCGAATCAAGGCCCACCGCACCGATCCCAACGAAATTTTTATGAGTGGCAATGGGGTATCTTAGCGAGCCTGAAAGAGAGTTTTCATAACCGAGCTTCGCGCGTGCTTAAAACCTTTATAGGTCATATAGCATCTCAAAAACGAATACCGCTACTGCAGTTCCTCCAGGTGTTGTTTTCTCAGTCCTTTTGTTTATATATTTCGAAAAAAATCATGTTCGCTGAAAAGGCAGTTTCACTATACATACGCCATGAAACCTAACAATGTCACAGCCCATGAATAGACCATGAACAAAGATATTCAGTTGGCACAGGAACTTTTGGAACAGGTAATATATCTTTGTCAAGAGTATACCAAATATCACCAGAACAGCCCCCTACCCCGAGCAGCTGCCACAAATACGGGAATTTCTTTGTCATAAGGCCCTCAACAGCAGCAGAGGAATTGAATGCACTACAGAATGCGATGACTAGTGAAGTAACGGCATTTAATATCTTCAAGAAATTTGACGATATCTCTAGACTGGGAGAAACTATCAATGGATAGTCATAAACGCAACGGCGAGCGTCGAGTTTTACAAAGTCATCAGCAAGGTACTTCCCCACCAAGCTAGCTGTTACCACAAGAACTTATTGTCAAACCATCCTGAAAACCTATATGTTCAAGCTCACTTCTGCAGTGATAACAACACAAACCGTCAAAAAAGCATTCAAAAGTCGAGCAAACAGTACGCCTCAAGTAGCGAGTAATAATATTTCGTTCAAAACCTGTGGAAAATAATTCAAATCAGTGATGTCGTCAGCTTAATCACTTTGCCATATGCTTTCAGATGTTATCCTAACCTAGATTTGATACAGGTGGCACTCGAACCAAAATCGTTCATGCTCGCAAACAAACCTTATTATCCCAATCGGATAATAGCTGCTTGCTTGCGGATGTTTACCACCTTTTATTATGCGCTTCACAGAATTCTTGAAAATGAGCAGAAATTTTTGGGAATGTTCAGGTTGGCGTACTCAGGAGTTGATATCCTCTGGAATTTAAGTGAATTATTAGCAAAATATCTGACCATCAGGGTTGTGACGAATGTAAGAAGATTTCATACAATTTATTATTCGGTCCAGTGGTTAATAGACAAATGGTCTGAACGAAAGCTGCTTCCTTGAAGAGATGAAAACTGATATCCATACGTGCGATTTGCGTGCACACATCCACGAAGCGTTCACAGCAAAACGACGTATCATAAAAGGTCTTCACAGTTCACAGAACTTTGTTTCCATGCATATATATATATATTTCCCCAAACATTCACACGCATATATGTCGAAGATGTAGAACTCACCTCACTGTTTGCATTTGCGAAGGGAATATTATGCTCCGCCATTGCGATCAATATCGACTCCATTGCGTGAACTGTGTTACTGTAGACAACAGAACGCTGCTGCATCAACTCCTCATCGGAAAACCCGTCGCTATGCAATATCCTTAAACTGTGTCGGTTTCGTGGAATTTATGCACTTTGCATTGTTTCCTAACTCGACCTTAGCGAAGCCTTGCACCAGAATTGAACTGACATAGGGTAGACATATATATATTGAATGTTTTTTGATTTATGAGCCAACTGACGCCCGGCTTGGACTGAGAATGATAATGGGGTGTTTTTGTTTTTGGCGTAATGCGCCCACCGCAGTGTCGTATAATGTACGCACAGGAACTGACGGGAGTGCATAACATAACGTTGATGACCAGTGAGAACGTCCACGGTAAGGGAGAGAGTCCTAGATTTGATGGACCAGAATTTCCAAAACATTTGTTTGTGATCTGAAGAGGAGGGCGATGAACTCACGAATTTGCAGCTAGTTTATGGCTTTGAAGTGCATTAGCCATAAATAGACTCTCCAAGATCAAAATTCTAATGAAAGCAGAAAGCTATCTATAATCGCATTATCGTCCGTTTGTTCTAACAGTCTCAAGGTTGTTTACGAAACAATAGGAATCAACGAATCTTACCTCATTTGCTTCAATACAGTGCTCTTCCCACACTCTCCGGCACCTGTAAGAAAACCTCTCGTTAAGCATGATAAGAAAGGTCTGCTTTCAGCAAGAAAACTTTATCTCCTTTATTTTATCACCAATCTTATACAAATCCTGAACAAACATGCTCCCGTGAAGAAACCACGGCCTCAGAGACAGCTTAAATAATCACTCATCTCATCATAGACCACAAAAAGAGATAAGGCTAAATTTCTTTTAATTCCTTGCAAGCCACTATCTCCATTTCTAAATCCTTTCTAGTGCGTTACTGCGAACTTTTCAGAAGTGACTAGGGTGACGTCTCTGTGCTTGCGCAAATACGCACATGTGTGTATTTTTTGTTCGTATGATTTCAGCCTTCAACCTAAACTTCTGCGTAGTCGCAGCCACTAATCTCTGTAATAAGGATGAGATTCTGTGTTGCTCAACGATGCTTAAATGAGACATAAAACATTCATGCAGTTTTGTTCCAAAATTAGTGGGATACAACCATTGGAACCGTGAGCCCTTGATGTCGCTTGATGCGTGCGCATGTTGGCAACAGAGGCGTTCTTCAGGAAGATCGAGTCCTCAGCGTGCCTTGATTTTAGAAATGGAGAACAGAGGCATTGAGCGGGTGCTGGGTGGGGTGGTTTTAGAATTAGAGAGACAGTCGTATGATTCTTAGAAAGATCTTAACCGCTCACAAATTAGTACTGCACAAAGAGAGAATGGAATAAGGAAACATACGCGTTTCCAGATAACGCCATGTTTCTGCATAGTTTCGCTGCAAGTGCAGTGCTTAAGTTGTAATCATGCTCCGGTAGAGCAAACCATTCGATAATCTATAGTATCTCCACGCCAGCATCGGAATGTTGGCGAGGCTCCTTATTGTGTTTCTCCTGTTGTTGTTCCTCATGAATCCTAACATGAATGCATGCCGCCGTTTGCTTCACATATCTTTTACTAAAATCTTAGCAAAGTGATGGACACTTTATTGTCTTACGTTGTAATGCATATCCGAAAAGAATGCATCATCTTCCTTAGGCCACCTTAGGCTGAAGGCTTTTTCCCCATCATCGAGCCACACAGCGCGACATATAGTTTAGAAAGCTGCCAAGTATATCACTGAACCTACCCAATAGCAACAGCTTAACTACATTTTGATCCTCGAGTGCGCACTCCTTGATTTTTTTATCGATCGCTTTGCTCTGTCGATAGGAATTCTTCTCCTCTTGACTTGGACAAAGACCCATATCAACTTCCTCCAGGAAACTGCCAATAATGGGTGCCAGAAGGAGCTCAGAAAGCGTCTTGACAATGAAGCACGTGCTCAGCCAGAAACTGCATTCACCAGCAAAATATGGCATACAGCTGAGTGCTGTTCATCATTGTCATCATCCTATTAACCTTTGTAATCAATAATCGGAATACTGATAAGGGGCAGCCTATAAATGCATTTGAATGAGCAAATGAATAAATGAACGAATGGCTTCATTAATTAAAAACGAATTAATTAATTAACGCACGCATGAACGAATGAAGGAGGGAACGAAGGAATAAAGGTTGGTAGGCAAGAAGGAGGAAGAAAGAAATTAGGGAGGAACGATGGAGTGAAAAGGTAGAGAAATGAAGAAAGAAAGAAACAGAATGAGAGAAAGAAAGAAAAAAAGAAAGAAGTAACGAAGCGAGGGAGCAACAAAGGAAGAAATAGAAGAGAGATGAAAGAAATAAGGGGAGGGAGGATGGAGAGGAGAGAGGACAGTTAGAATGAGGAGGGAAAGAGGCTGATAAGGAGATGAAGAGGGAGGGGAAATAAAAGTTGGAGAAGGAAAGAAAGAAGGAAAGAAAGAAAGCAGAAAGAATGCAGGATAGAAGAAGAGTGGACGGAAAGGAGGAAATGGAACATAGTACAGGCATGAGGAGGAGGGAAGGAGGAAAGAATGGATAGAAGGAAGAAGGAAACGAAGAAGGGAACGAATGATTGCATAGACCAATGATTAAATGAAAGGATGAATAGCATTACTGGATCGAATAAATTGTTGAACGAATGGAATGAATGAGGTTTTTGTTTCAATAATAGATGGAAAAATGGCTTCATTCACCAAACAGAGTAATGACAAAAGAAAACGACGGAAGTCCTGAACCGCTATCAAACTAATAGATCATGCAGCATACGATGTGAAGCTGTAAATTGCAACGAAGCCAAGGGCATATTCATCGAAAAACACAGCAAGTTATTACATTACAGAGATCTATTCGCAAAAGAGCACCACCCCTTCTTCTGCAGCGAATATGAGAGGTTTTACGGCTGTTCAACTTTATAGGCGGTCGTTCAACGCATATAAAACTCTATAGGTGAATAAATTGAGAATATTCTTCTATGCGCTCACTTTGCGTACAGTTGCATTGAATCTAGGGTATAACGAGATTGTGTTAAATAGGTGAATAAAAACCATCAAATGGAACTTGACCTGAAGAGCGTTCTTTGTAAACGTTGAAATTTAAAGTATAAGTCTAATCTAGTTTGTATTCAAGGCCAAACATTTTAGCGCTTTGCTTACATAACGGTTGAAAAAGGCGTGGATATGTGTCGAGGAATACTGCTTTCATCAGCAATCGCTTTGCATTTTCAACAGATATAGTATCTCTTACATTAGAGCGAGAGCAGATCAGAGTACAATACTCGATTATTCGTTAAGAGTATACCATAAAAGCCTTTCGGTAACAGTCTAGAGATTCGAGTTATAACAGACGTAGAATGCAGCTGTCGCTCTTCATGTTTCTGCGAAATTGTTAACCAGGACTTGCTCCAACTTAGATACGCATGCATAAAACGCCTGATCACGAATAACGCTGCTTCATAGGCAAGCAGTATTGCGGACTGGAAGAGAACAATGGTACCATATGGTGTGCAGCAAAAGATACGTACCCATGTTGGGCACTCTTATAAATGTAAGCTTTCCGCAGTCAAGATAGTCGGATATAGCAAAACGAGTACGTGCACACTTGCGAACACAGTACGCAGGGCAAATCCGCAAAGGTGCATAATAGTGTTGAGTAATCTGAATCCGTTGCTCATTTTCAGCGGTAAATCAGTGCTTTCGAAATTTAACAGCCGCATGGAAGTTGATAAGAAAGGCTATTGCTAACAAATTCTATCCTCATGTCCACTTTATTCCATTCATATGAATAGGTCTGATAAAAGCATTTGTAAAGAAAGCTTCTTATTCTCTCTCTAATAGTAGCTCTCATACACTGAAAATCTTGAAAGGCTTTGGGATCTTCAAACGTTCACGAGGTTTCCCACGTTATATCTCAGTTCCGGATGAAGGAATTTCGATCCGTTTTTTGACATGAATTAGCGCAACACGCACTAGTTAGTTATTCTATTTTTGCACTTTAGGAGCGAATTTCACTGTTGGCGTGCAAATCTCAGTTCGAACAAAGAAAGCACTGGCACCTGAAAATTCGACCATTTTTTGTTACGAAAGCGCGAAAGTGCGCAAATATAGATATTTCATAGATCTTTATTAGAAAACACATATTTGCGTGTATAAATATTATATATTCGAGTAATGACTATTCGTGTTGACTGTTCATATTTATATTCATGAAGGACTATGCTGCTCTATACAAAGATAGCCATAGCATCATTTCCGGTTGCAGTACGAAGTGAGGTTAACGAAGGTCGGTGAAGAAAGACAAAACTTGAGAGCTTTAAGGTGAGGGATTGCTGATTGACTATGTAAAGGAAACATCGTACCGAACGAAACCCGAGCAATCATGGAATTTTCATTGTTTGATTGAACACGAATATATTTTATTTGCTCGGAAATTGGCAACGACAATGTTTCATATCTGTTTCAAGATTGACGATGAAGTTATGTGACTTTCCGAAGACGGTGCTGATGAGGCATCATTCATTTGAAAGAAGTGTGCACATTTTTCTAATATATTGATGATATAGTAGAAATCTTTTTTGAAGAAATTATTCTTCCATATACAGGAGTGTTTCCAATTTTTCACCGTTTATAAAGCGGAATCCGTCAAAGCAACTGCTAAGTTAAATACGAACGGTCAAAAGAATTTGAGACGGCCCGACGTTGTTTGTATCTCATAAAAGGCTGCTCTTTTTGCTCCATAATAATACTGCTACGTTGCAAAAAATAAAGTAAAAACACATAAAGTTTGCTTTTAAGTACCCTCAGACTGTTTAAAATATCTGTTTAAATTTGGAGGAGTTACTACTCTATGCCTCTAAGTACCATAAAGGTCTTTGCTTTATAGGCAGACCTCTTAGGCACTCTAGGAAGTTGGCCACAAACTCGCAGATCCTAGCCGGTTCCGAGTAGCAGAAACGCGGTAATGAAAGCACATTTAAACGATAGTGAAATGAGAATTCAAATGGTGAATATCCCTAGAGGGAATTAAATTCAACAAAGAAAAGCTAGAGGATTCATCGATTAATTTCCCTGTTGGCTAATCGTGAAAATGGAAACGGTAATATTCAAAGAGAAGCTACTACTAGACATAGAACGAAGAACTGCATCTCGTCAAATCGATTTCGAGAAAATTAACCGAATAAGAGAAGCGATTACAGAGACTTTCATTTTAAACTTTTTGCGTTATTTGTACCGAGCGATTAGTTCATGTTGACATCAAATCAACAAAACTGGATAGTGGATATAAAAAGTAATTCCCATTTGAATGATTTGCAACAAACACCTATAAAATTGTTTCAATCAAAACGCTATAGCTATTGCTTATCAATAGATGAGAAGCAGATTGCATTATAGTTTCAATCATTAAAATTTCAAACGTTGCACTAAACCAAACGAAAATTGTTTATTAGTGCATACGTAATGAAATTCATTTGAGTTTATATCGTATGACACTATTCGAAGAGGTCTTAAATCTTTAGTGAAAAAGAAATATATTCCCCCAAAAGGAAAACAATGAAACAATCGTTAAATATATAAACATTCTATTGAAACGCATAACAAACCAATATACATCTCGTGGAGCGGTATTCCTCTTAGCAGCTTGAAGTGTCTCTTCAATTTCCACTGTTTCATTCGACTACTCATTTATATTGTCCAAACAAATTAAGATTGACCGAGATTCCATTGATGGGGAAAGTGTTGATAAAATGCAAATAAATAAATAAATAAATAAATAAATAAATAAATAAATAAATAAATCAAGTGAAAACATGCCAGAAGTGCCACCATAATGTACGCTCTTGCACTACATTGACCTGATTGAGACTGAGTAGAAGACGCTCCTCAACTTTTAATATTCGAAGGATTCAATGAGTTAAGGGCAGAAAAAAATATCATTACGCTTCCCTCTTATTCCCAGCAAAACCTCAAAGCTTCGATAGGTTTCTCATCGCAATAGTTTGTATGATTGCTACTTTATTTGCTATTGCTTAAAACCAAGAGCAGTCATTTCGATCGTTGCTCTTTTTTCCATTTCCATGTTTATAATCTTCGTGCAAATTGTAGTGGAATATTTCCGAGTAGATATGTGCGTGCCTTTATGCCATTTTCGAAATAATTAAGCACATTCAATAATAATTCATTTCCTACATAAGTATCTGAAAATATTCCATTTATTATCTCGAATATTGTGAGTGGCAATAACGAGGAAAAGAGCGTTAACTCGGTGCAACAATTACGCTTATAACATTAGCATGCAATGAATTAATACTCTTGTTTTTACTTCTAACTTCGGCGATTATGCTTTTCTATTTTATCGAGGAGGAGATTTGAGTAATGCTGACGATAAAAAGCGATCTAAAATTGGAAAGAATATGCGTGAAAAATCCGAAAAAAAAAGAAAAATGCAACTACCGAATAATATTTCATACCAGTTAAGAAGTTATTCTGTGTGCAGCAAAAATCTTTCGGTACGACACAGGAACGGTAGTGGTATGGCAAACTGTGCTAAACTATCAAAATGAGAGGACATCTTTCAGTCTGCATGAGTCATCGCTACTAACATATCGGTTTCCAAGTTTATTCTAGCCAATTCGATATCACTATCGAACATTTTTAATCGGTGCAATATCACGTTTTTCGTTTAGATAAGTATAGCGCCACTCAAATGAGAAATTCTCATGAATTTCGTTTAAAATTTTGTTGCATTCATAAAAATATAGTGAAACTGAAATCGGCATTATTCATTTCGTATAGGTTGATTACGACATATGAAAGAATTACTTTCGCTAAGAGAGTCTCAAGATTTCTATGAGAAAATATATAAATTTGAGTACGAAACAGCTATCAAAAATAAATGCATCTCTCTTGATAGGCAACCGTGAGTGAGACAAATGCCATTAGAGCATTTCAAAACGCTTAATAAAGCGTAGAAATTGAAAGCTGAAGTTTTGCTTTAAAGTTTCGCTTTTTGTATTCAACTACACAGCTGCCTTCTGCAGGTCGCCCTAGCAACCTTCACTTGATGGCATTGTGATATAATTGCACAACACAACACTCGTTTTGTTCGTATCGTTTGTTTATTTATGACAATTGGAGCAAATCTTTGATCTAGTCTTGAGTTTTCAACGCTCACACTTAACGCCAGCGCTTTATTCACAGGTTTGATTAAAGGAAATAATGTATTATCAAATATTTCCATGTGTATTAAACAGATTTTTTCTCATATGTACGGAAAGCTATTAACAGCTGCACTTTTTAGACTACTGGTTACAACACCAGAGCGCTCGGTCATCATCAAGCAGGAATCTGAACGCTGGAAGTTGAAGGAGGAACAAGCGTCGCAGCCCGGTCCTGAACGGAACCTTCCTAGTCACAGTTTGTAGAAGATGAGATTACGCATTGACACAATCGAAGCAGGACTTCTGTATACAGAATTGACCTTTGAGTCTTGTGGCCTGCTTGCTTTGCTCAAGAAATCCTAAAACTTAACAAGACATTTCAACTTGTAATTGGTCGAAGTGGTTATTTACCATGCTGAATAGAAATATGAAATCTACTTCTACTTCCATTAGAATGTGCAGTTCTGAATTACTTAACTCACGCAATATACTGAGCTAAGAGCTCAAATACGTAGAGGACCGTGATCCGAAATATTATTGCCTCAGCTTGCCCTACTGAACTTCCTCAACAATTTCTATCGAAAAACATTTGACCTCACTGTGACCTCTGAAAGGTTATTTTGATTCTGATCTCCAAGGGTATTTAATGAACTGATAGATGAAAAATTCAATGGCGAGAAGATGAGTAAAGTTGTGAATGACATTGTGCATCTCAACCGAACCATGATGAAAGTGATGTCATTCTATTTATTGTGTACATGTTAACAAGCTAAAGTATATCGAAGTACCCTCTACTGCATGTCGCAAGCAGATGGAAAATGCGAAATAAATTTGACCGCTGTTGAACTTCCGTGATGAGATTAATATAATTTTCACACTAATATGGGATTTGCTTCAATGAGACTCGGCCGGAGTTGCACTTGAACCGTATAGACCTACACGCTCATAACGTATAAAACAAACAATAAATTTCAATGTAGTTTTAGCACGAAGATGATTTCCAAAAACGGTCAAACCTGTATTAAAAATACAGATGCTGAAAACAGCGCGTTTCAAGCCTCTGAAACTGTCAAAAGAGCAAAAACGATAGATTTCATGTGAGAAGAAACTCAGCTGCCCACTATGCCCTGATAATTTGAGTTGTTTAGACCTTTTTTTGTGTGCATTGCATGCGATTTTCACGGTTGAAACTTTGCTTCATGTCTCGTGAATTCCGAAGGAAATGCAAACCATGATATATCTGGCTGCTTCTTTGTTTACTGATTTTATACCCATGCTGAGTGCGGTGTGTTTTGAAGTACTTTTTTATGCTACATTCTCGAATGACGTTTTTCTGATCAGTCGGATTTATGCTGTTCTTGTATTCCACTGCTTTAACTGCAGTTTTCTTTGTTCTTCCATGAATAAAGATTCATTGCAAACAATAAATCATTTTTCGATTGTGCGTGCTTCGATTTGAAAGGGGCATTCGATTCGGTGCGATTGCTTTCTCTTCCCGATGCACTTTCTGCATAAAGCGTGAAGCGAGTGCTGCATTGCTGGGTGCACGAAATCTCGTTGAGTTCTCAGTTCTATGTGGAATTTTTGACTTCATTACCAGTGAGCCGAGTTTGCAGTATGCACTGCCTCAACCGTTGATGCCCTTCATATATGTCACCTACTGCTTCCCGTTTCATTCAAGCAACAAATGTGTCTGATATAAATAACAAATGATGTCATAGAGAAAATATGCCTTTGCTACTTATTCCTGGCATATAACGCATCTTATATAACTACGCTAATGTTATATTGCCGACAAATTTCAACTTCTGTTTAGCCATGAGACCAAAATTATCGATGTTTTTATTTTGGTGTATATGGCCAAATAATGGAGAACACGGACGAACGGGGATAACAGAGAAGTCACAGTAGATATTTAGTGGCTTAGATATTTAGTGGCTCTCATTTGACGGTATAGTGGCAAAACAACAATGCACAAACATCAATTCGTTACGCAAGAGAACAAGCAATTTGAATGAGCAGGAAACATCTTCATTGGATGAGAAGTCCATTGAGAACAATCAAATCGCGAATTTCGAACACTCACAGCCGGATGGATATCTCGCGTCTCCATTCCTAATAGTGGCCAACCAATATCCCGCACACTCGATGGTGCACCTCGCATCCACATTATCGAAGTTAATCTAAAATCCACTCCACTTCTTTCTTTATCTCATATTCATTCCACAAAGGAACACAAGCACTCTATGAAAACATTTAATGCGCATCCCTTCATTGTGGTTGTTATGCGTAATGGTAGTCGAAAGTGCACTACACAGACACAGACAGACACTCACACACACATGTAGGTATATAAGTTTACAATCAATAAGAGATGGGTATAAGTGAAGCGTTTATATGCTGCCTCGCTTCTTTCTCTCCACTTGAATACGGCGTTCGTCTCGTAAAATAATCATCATCACCTTAGAGTAAAAAGATATCGCTCAATCATGGTCTCATAAATCATTTCTTGCGAAACGGTCTTTTAAACTCCATCTAGTTCCGCTTTGCCCCATCAAAGCACAAAACAATCTGTGCTTGAATATGAAGATTAAGACCAAAATTTGTGTGTCATTTGTTCAAAGGTTTTCGCTGAACCTTCTAAAGAGAAACTACTTTTGAAGATAAAAATGTACGATATAGCTGACATTTTGTTAGATTGATGCGTTCAACGATTCTCGAATTGCTCTGCAGGGTAACGCAAAAACTAAAATTCGCTTACAGCCGCGATCGTGCTGATGACGCAAAGGAATGCGAGTATACGCTTCACATTAGAAACTCATCTAAAGACGACAGTGCCGCACAACGTTGAACAAAATATACAACGGACACCACTTTTGCAGCTTTACACACTCATTTGTGGCAATCGCAAGCGAACCACTAAGATGCCAAACCACTGAGGTTCTTTTCGGGTAGTTCTTAATGAAAAATTGAAAGGCATTTAGATAATGTGGAAACCTCCAGAGGATGCATGAAAGTGAACTGCTGAAGAATGCGGGAACAATGACTGAAACGCATGTTCATGTTGCCACAGTGCCGCTGTATTTATAGGCCATTCTGGCATTTTTAGTTCACAGTCATTATTCATTATAAATACCAAAATTTCCAAACGGAGTTTTATTTAACGACGCAGTCGAATAAACCTATGATGACTCACAATGACTGCTTTTGCGTGCTTTTGTGAATTACTTTGAATGTGTCACGTCATAAAAGAGGGCTACTGAGACAGCATCACTTTGATTGTACACATTACAGTCGAGCTCTGACAAACCATTCAGTTTTTTCTTTACATTTCAACGCACATGTGACGGATGAGAAAAAATTTTGTAATCCGTCGACCGTTAGAAGTCAATCGAAATCGGTGGCAATGCGTTCCAGATGATCCAGCAGTCAGTTCTCAAACAAAACGCACAGCCCGAGAGGCGCCAAACTCATGTCAACGCAAGTAAACAAGCTGCAAAAATATGCAGCTTAGTATATAGCGGCAGTACGGACGACGAATACGCCTCACGCAGCATTCAACGTGAAATTTTCCTGAGCGCTCAACGAATGAATGAATGTTCATGGTCGCATGATCGCAAACAGCATACTAATGACAGATTTTTCTTCCAAATGCGCTCTAATTTTTTGCATGTATCATGCAAATACGACCAGCTTCCTCCATTTGATTAGGCTGGGAAGAGTGTTTTTAGTGATGCTAGTAAGATATAGGCTAATCGAAAACATTGAATGCTGAATTACTAGAATGTTCAGTGATGCGAATAAAGTCAACGCTGCATATATGACAGTGTTATCACAACTAATGTGATGCAATCCGCGTATGAACGAAAAAGCAGCTGACCTTTTGCACCGCTGCGACAAACTTTCCAACTACCACGTGACACAAGATGCTCAGGAAACTTCCACCTCATCGATAGACTTCAGGCCATAGCATCTTTTGACAGCACTTATATGCACATGTGCCATTCGATAATGAAAGCCTTTGAGCTAATGAAGCATAACACACTCTATCTGGTTCGAAAAAAATTTCAAGCAACCACATAGGCACAAATTTTTACTGTCTGCATCATGAAAAAAAAAGCGCAACAATCACTCTTGAGAAATATTCGCACACCTTTTGGAAGGGTGCGGAAAGTAGAAAAGCAGGGAAGGGCTTTTGCATCAAACGTAGCGTGAATGCTGGTGATGATTTGCAACGAAATGGGGGTAACTTCAAGGGAAAGACGGAATTGTGTTCTATCGCAGTTCGCTGGGATCCACTGATTATATTGGATAGTAGAAAGACCTGGAAGATTTCCTTCCATTCATTCCCAATTACATCCTATTAGTTCTGATGATATTGTTATATATTCAGCGTCAGCTCTCTTCATATCACTAGACATTCTAGTGATTGAGCATTCAGTGCTTTCGATCACTCTTCATCATCACCAGCATCAACAGAAAAACACGCTCCTTCCACCCTCGCCAAATGGAGGAAGCTGACCGTATCCGCATGGTGCATGCAGAAATCTAGAGCACATTTGCAAGAAAAATCTGTCATTCGTATGCTGTCTGCGACCATGATCATTCATCTATTGAGGTCGAAAATTTCATGGTGAGTACTACGATACAAGCACAGAGGATGCCCGCAGGTACGGGAACGTTATGTGCGCTGTGTGCTTGTATCGCAGCACGCGAGCTGCTAAATCCGCCGTTTATTGACTTGCATCCATAAAAGTTTGGCTTGTGGCATCGTGTGACTGCTGGGTCACCGGTGATAGTTTGTTGCAAATTTTGATTGACTATAGCCGCCTACGGATCATAAATTTTTTCTTCTCCAGTACCATTTTCGCAGGAAAACAAAGAGAAAAAACATTTTGTAGCAATTCTATTGTAGGAGGGTACACAATGAAAGCGATATCTTCCTAGTCATCCTTTTGTGGCGTGGCGCATTTGTTCGGTAATGCGCAAGAATATAAAAAGAGTCAAAGTGAATCATCACTTCTGCATTCAACTGTAACGTTAAATACCACTTCATTTGCAAGTCTTTTTTTATTATTCATAAATGGTTGTGACTAATGATTGCAAATATGGAATGAAATCATAGGGTACCCTATAAATAGCAATAGAAGAAGCAGTTTCACTCGTTATGACCGCATCGTTCATCGGCTGCCCTTCTATATTTCCCTTGAAACTATATAGATTATCTGAAGGCCTCATTTCTTACCTTAGCAATCCTCTCAAAGGACACCTCGGTAGCTTAGCAGGTTGCGATGAGATTTTGCTCACATTAGACAAACTTCTCTCAGTGTACACCCCAAATGTATGTCTTCTAAAATACGAATACCAGGTGAGAGTAGTACTGACATATTATGGCTTCCTAAATGGAAGCTGCTGACAGTATACGCTATGTGGGCACCAGATGGTTAGTCGTCTCTTGGAGCGGACGCTGTAGATGTCCTCCAGATGGGCACTGTAGATGTCCTATAAACGCAATCCATGCTTTCCTTGGTGATTCTTTCACAGTCATCCCCATCTGATCGTTACGTTTGAGTGCGAATGGCTGTGGAAGTGATCCAGCGAAATAGTACTTCAACAATAATTGCTTATCACTTTCATCTGGCATTTTTGCGCGGTCAGGTGGATTAATGCTCAGAGATAAAGAAGGGAATGGGGGTTGGAGACAGATAGAACGAAGCCTAACAGACAAAAGTGGTGTAAATCTCATGTATCAAAATTTGAGTTTGCGGTCTGTTCCAACGTTAATTAAAGGCTTAATGAGGACGAATTCACAAAGCATGAAGTTTTCTCGTGCATTTCTATATTATATAGTGCGTTCGATGTCTTGGGAAGGTTATTTTTCGCCGCAGTTTTTGATGTATGGCTACTCCTCGATCACAAATAAATCCTTCATTTCAGTGTTTCCAATTGCCGCTGTGCAGCAAAATCAAGGAGAAAATGTCGGTGATGAGACAACTTGTACTCGTTTTCGTATTTCTTTGCGTCATCAGCTCGATCGCGGCGGTAAGTGAATTTCAGTTTCTCCATTTCATAACAGTACGGTTGAAGGATCTCCAAGTAGCTTCAGTATTTAATCTCACTCGCCTTCAGAAGCAATGATTCAAGCATGACCAACAAACCGTCAGGTGAATATCATAAGTAAAATAGACGATAGTGTACAAGAATAAACTGGCCAAGAACAGTGCGCGTCATTTGGACAACTTCATTTCGTGCTTCCTGCGACTCGAATTGTATAATTTTTTTCTGCTTTGTACAAGGACCCGAAGTGAGAAAGAGTCCAAGAAGCATGTGGAGCAAACAAGAACTGCGGAACAAGCAGAGGGAATGAGCAGGAAAACCAAAAGAAGCGAAATGTTTGCAAAGACCAGTCAGAACGAAGAAATATTCATCTTTTATATCAGCAGTAGTGTGAAAATTTGAACGAATCAGCAAGAGTTTGAGAGAGGAATGTGTGAGTGCATTATTGATGCGGGCAAGAAACACAGCCCACTTTTCAACAAAACAAAGTTGGAAACTTCAAAATGTCCGAAGTTTCTAGGTGGAATATAATAGGATAAAGGAATAACTGAAATGGATTTTAGATTAACTTCGATAATGTGGATGCGAGGTGCACTATCGAGTGTGCGGGATATTGGCTGGCCACTATCAGGAACGGAGACGCGAGATACCCATCCGGCTGCGAGTGCTCAAAATTCGCAATTTAATTGACCTATTGACCGTGAAACCTTCGAACACTTTTCCCAATGAAGGCTTTACAACTTGCTTGATTTTATTGTTTTTTGCCGTAATGAAGCGATTCTTTCATCCTCGTTATTTTGCCACTATTTCAGCAGATCAGACTTATTGAAAAGCACTCCAAATATTTCGACTAAAGGCAATTTCGACATGGTTGCGACAGTTCGTTCGTGTATTTTTCCTCTCGTGCCAACGATATTTTCCAGTCGATAAATTTGGAAAGGGTGTTATTATGTAGCCCATCAATATTCTTCGCGCCGTTTGCTTTGTGCTTCCGACGTGAATGTGTGAATAGAAGTTTCATTGGGTAACGCCACATTTAGAATAGCTTGATCAGTCACCCAACTTCCCCGATCTTATTCGACAGCATGCATTCTGCATGCCTGCAAAACGCAACGCAAACCTATGGCACACTCAGACGGACAAAATGGCAATGGCCGGCAAGCGGTTCGAATGCACAACTGTTGTGTTCTGTATCTATATAGTCTTTTTCATCGAAACTTGAAATTTCGAGAATATGATGGGTTATGCTTTCATCCTTGCAATTTGGTACAGGTGCCACTTGCCCATTTTAGGATGATATGGGCAAGCAGCTTCTTCGTTGGGGGTATTTCCAAGCAGCTCAAATATCCAACATTAGTGACTCATACTGCCGTGCAAGGCTCTCAACCTCTGAAGTTTTCCCTGTCAGGGAGCTCCTCATTTAGCGGTCCTCCCAAGTTTTTCCTCCCCATCTTTCTGTCAAGGTTATCACCCAGCAAAGTCGAGGACCGTCGAGAATTCCGTACGCAGACCCTATTCAGTTCATATATTCATTCCATGTTGCAACGCTATGCTGACGTGAGTAAAAGTAATTGTTTATCATGTTGTGGCGATGCCACGACGGATATATGACAATGGATTCTATAAAGTTTCTCCGACTCTGTATCGAATTCTGAAGAATCAACTCTTCTCCAAGTCAGAACTTATTCGGTATAATTTTCAAAGGCCGAATTCTTTCAAAAGCGCTGCTCTGGGCTAAGTGCTGAAAATTATGCTGACTACATTTGGAGCTGAAAAGAAATTGGTCTCAATAGTTCCAACATATGCATATGTGCCTTATTATATTTTAAAATCCTCATAATCTTTTCCCTGGCACTGCAGTTTTTTCTTATGCATGCTGTCGTCGCAACTAGGCAAACAGCCACGCCATTGGTGGTTAGGCTAGCAATGCTGCCATTGTGTGAGTAGAAGTATCAAAGGTTGGTGCGAAAGTTCATCCACATACGACACACGGTTTTTACGGCGTCACATTCATAGTCTTCCTGCTACTACAAAATACCGTTGACATGACTGCAACATCAAAGTGTGTTGCGGTTTGGGACTACGGTATCGTAATTTTGAGTAAATACTATTTCTCGCTCGACAATCGGTGATTTCCGAATATTCATATTCTATGCAGAATACGAATTTTCTAAGCGGCTCTCGTCTGAATTTGAATTTGAACAAGATTCACTGAATTTGAACAAGATCATTCACTCTGCGTCAACTAACTTTGATTCAGTAAATTCATTTATATAACAAATGTGCTGTATTAAAAAAATCAGCTGCTCGACGACAGAGTTCTCACTTCATTCAATCAAAATGAAGAAATTCTCGCGATGTGCTCGCCGAAGTATTAGCATTGTGCTCGTGGCGTTAGTAACGCGTTTCTGTTTTAGTCTTCGTGCAGCAACCAGAACGTTTCCATAACACCTTTTCCCTGGAACAAACACTTCTTATGCGAATCTTCAACATCGCAATTATAGGAAAAAAATATTTTCAACAATTCTCAGAGGTTTCTATATTAAGGAATGAAAATGCTTGCCTTTATGATAACTTCACCGCGACTCTCTGTGCTGTAACCACCGATCACTTGTGTTAGAAATCTATTCGTCTCAGCCGATATGTGAATATGACCCGCTGAAAAAACATTAAGTTGTCGACAACGATAATCCAACAACTCTTTCGATCATGATCTAATTTCGGCAGGTTCTCATAGTGTCAACGTTTTGAAGGAATATACGCAAGAAAAAGCCGTCTGACCTAATGTTGTCAATCGTGTTGGCCACATACCAATAAAAAGCTACACTGGAAAATCCTGCATTTCTAAATTCCGAGCTCCATTGTCGGAAAGAAGACCAAAAATCCGTTTTTACCTTTTCTATAAAACGGATTGATGCAGTGGCTGGAACAAAAAATTCGATGCAACAAAATAAGGCCTATTCAAACGTACGTTTTCCGTTGCTTTCCATTCGTGATGCGGTATTCACCGTATCGCCAAATAGGCAATATCGTGGCATCGTTAAGCCAACAACTCCCGCCACTACAGGACCTGCATCGTCGCGTTAAGATATAAGTGCAAGTTATATAAATAGTCCTCTGATCATTTCTATTTTTCAACAATCACAATTAAGACATTTCAGAAGGCGAATCACATGCACCATTAAAATTTCCGATATTTCGACGCTTGAAAACACGTTCAAAAGCTCTGCGTCTCCTATTCTTTACAAGTCATTCGATGCAACAACCCACCCACATGGCGACTAAAGGTTTCCACAACAACCTCAAAGTTCATCCCGTCTCCATAGGTCTAAAACGACATGCCCTCAATAGCCTCAAACTTCATTCCGCTACACCACATAGTCTGAACTGCCTGCAAGCAGACTGCTGCTGACGACCTCTTTATTGCGAATACATTCAGCCACTTCTTTTCTCACTGTTTGTCGAATTTCCCTGTTCATTCGCTTTAACTGTGGAGGTGAGATCCACAGATTTATATGATGATATCAATTTTGACGTACTCACAAACGCTTATAAGTTGAATGTTTTCCCTTCCAAATACTCTTCAATAATGAATTTAATTGCTTATTTTGTTCATAGCAAAACTTCACAATTATTTCATTGACTACAATCCCAAAACACCGAGAGTCACTAGATTTGTGAGCTGTATCCGAGCTATGCAAAAGGTTTTACTCCGTAATTGCAAAGTGAAATATCCATTTGATCTGTATTCAATCCCTTCCTTTGTGAGTGAATTTCTTTTGATTAAACTTTGTTGTACTTACTCTACGATGACTCTCTATTAAGGTGGTGTTATTGCTCCCTTCCACTCTCATTCATCAGCTCCAATTACTTGTTTCATTGAAGGAATCGAACCAACATCTCCGGAACAACAATGCAACTGAGCACTACGTTACGCAAAAGTTTTTGATTCGGTCCCAATTTCTTTTCTCAAATTTTGAAGAAATTCTAAATCCGCAGTGGTACTTTCATGCAATAAATAAACATCTTGCCCAATTATTCACCATCGAATTAAGGCTTGTCTACAAGCCCGTGATGCCAGGCCATGTGTCATCTACCTTATTATGACAATAAGCGCATTATATTTCAGCATAGGCTTCTTCTAATCTTTAGTTGATCTCGATGATGATGGCTCCTCAAATCTACTCCGAAGTGATCTCGTATTCATAATCCTCCATCTTTTACGATATCTTCATACTCAGGATTCATTTATAATACCACTTTTCAGATCCTAACTACATCAAAGACTAGCTATCCTACGCGAGGTGAAGTTTAAATTTGATCGATATATCGCCATCTCTGCTATAAAATTACTTTAATCGCTATGACTATTGCAGCGCGTTCTGAACTTGCAAGACCCTTCTGTGTATAAAAAGATATTGAAAACTTATATTAGACAACTACTGAACTATGCAATTCAATTCTGGCTTCTCAGTCTTAGAAGCGGTTTCATTGAACCAGAAAAGACTCAAAAATGCTTCATGCGAGTTCCCTTTTTAGAAAGTGTATGCTAAGAAGAATCGTTCACAACGAAAAAAAACAGAGAGTCGATTTCGATATGCCTGAGATTCGCAGAATCGAATACCATCGCGCGGTGGTGTATGAAATATTGTTTGCTACCTTATTTAGACTACTTTAGATCTTGCTGCTCGTCGAACTATATTGCAAAGAAGGCTTTGCTAAAAGCCTTATCCATTTGAAGCATTCCTTCTCATTCTAGCAGTACCATCGCAAATATATCACCATTCAACCTGATGCTTAGTGGCCTCGCACCCTGAACATTATATATATATATATATATATATATATATATATATATATATATATATACGCATATAAACAGATATAAAAACGCGTATATACAAATGCGCCCTTTACGCAGACAAAAATATTTCAATGGTTAGAAGTTTCTACATTGCTACCAAAATGTATCTTTCAAAAGAGATGCTCAAAGCCAATCAATCTTTAGCAATACGCCCGTCTCATGTGGAATCAGTAACAAACCTGTATGTATTCCAATACGGATGTTTATCCTTTCAGCAGGTAAATGCGGTATACGGAACGTCGAGAGACTTTTGAGAAAAGCAAACGACATCTGTGCCACATTCCTCGCATGTTCGTTGCCGTTCCGATGCGGTAGTCCAGAGACACACAATTAGCTGTCGCCGATTGTCTCCACCTTAATGAAGCTAGCGGTATTTGCACCGACAATATTGTTCTAAGAGGTGGAGGAAGAAATGAGATGATTTGATAGCTGTAGCGGAGCACACCTGCATGCTTATCAGTAAATCTCCTGAATTCATTTTTTCTTCTCGTGGCGTCCATCTGCGGAAATGTCCTAAGTGGATACATTGGGCATCATATTTTTCTCGTGATTACGACATTTCTTTTGGCCACTAAGCAACAACAAAAAACATACAGTCTGTCTGTAATCTACATCGTGGTGCTGCTGCAACTAAAAGATGAAACATACGAAATATGTCTAATAAGATGGTGGCAAAATACTTATTGTACCTTATAAACTTGATGTTCATCGATTATCGTGTCGAATGTTGTACTTGCTTGATTTTATTGTTTTTTGCCGTAATGAAGCAATTCTTTCATCCTCGCTATTTTGTCACTATTCCAGCAGATGAGACTTATTGAAAAGCACTCCAAATATTTCGACTACAGGCAATTTCGACATGGTTGCGACAGTTCTTTTGTGTATTTTTCCTCTCGTGCCAACGATATTTTCCACTCGATAAATTTGGAAAGGCTGTTATTACATAGCCCATAAATATTCTTCACATCGTTTGCTTTGTGCTTACGACGTGAATGTATGAATAGAAGTTTCGTTGGGTAACGCCACGTCTAGGATAGCTTCATCGGTCACCCCACTTCCCTGATCTTATTCGACAGCATGCATTCTGCATGCCTTCGAAACGCAACGCAAACCTATGGCACACTCAGACGGACAAAATGGCAATGGCCGGCAAGCGGTTCGAATGCACAACTGTTGTGTTCTGTTCCTATATAGTCTTTTTCATCGGAACTTGAAATTTCGAGAATATGATGGGTCATGCTTTCATCCTTGCACTTTGATACAGGTGCCACTTGCCCATTTTAAGATGATATAGTCAAGCAGCTCCTTCGTTGGGGGTATTTTCAAGCAGCTCAAATATTAAACATTAGTTACTCATACTGCCGTGCGAGGCTCTCAACCTCTGAAGCTTTCCCTGTCAGGGAGCTCCTCATTTAGCGGTCCTCCCCAAGTTTTTCCTCCCCATCTTTTCTGTCGAGGTTATCACCCAGCAAAGTCGAGGACCGTCGAGAATTCCGTACGCAGACCCTATTCAGTTCATATATTCATTCCATGTTGCAACGCTATGCTGACGTGAGTAAAAGTAATTGTTTATCATGTTGTGGCGATGCCACGACGGATATATGACAATGGATTCTATAAAGTTTCTCCGACTCTGCTGACTTTTTTCATCAAACTCCGAAGAATCAACTCTTCTCCAAGTCAAAACTCATTCGGTATAATTTTCAGATTGCGCTGGCCGAATTCTTCCAAAAGCGCTGTTCTGGGCTGAGTATTGAGAATTATGCTGGCTACATTTGGAGCTGAAAAGAAATTGGTCTCAATAGTTCCAACGTATGCATATGTGCTTCATTATATTTTAAAATCTTTACAATCTTTTCCCTCGCACTGCAATTTTTTCTTAGTGCATGTTATCGTCACAAGTAGCCAAACAGCCACGCTATTGGTGGTTAGGCTAGCAATGCTGCCATTGTGTCAGTAGAAGTATCAAAGGTTGATGCGAAAGTTCATCCACATACGACACACGGTTTTTACGGCATCCCATTCACAGTCTTCTCGCTACTACAAAATATCGTTGACATGACTGCAGCATCAAAGTGTGTTGCAGTTTGGGACTACAGTATCGTAATTTTGAGTAAATACTATTTCTCGCTCGACAATCGGTGATTTCCGAATATTTATATTCTATGCAGAACACGAATTTTCTAAGCGGCTCTCGTCTGAATTTGAACAAGATCATTCACTCTGCGTCAACTAACTTTGATTCAGTAAATTCATTTATATAACAAATGTGCTGTATTAAAAAAATCAACTGCTCGACGACAGAGTTCTCACTTCATTCAATCAAAATGAAGAAATTCTCGCGATGTGCTCGCCGAAGTATCAGCATTGTGCTCGTGGCGTTAGTAACGCGCTTCTGTTTTAATCTTCGTGCAGCAACCAGAACGTTTCCATAACACCTTTTCCCTGGAACAAGCACTTCTTATGCGAGTCTCCAGCATCGCAATTGTAGGAAAAAACTGCACCAAAATATCTTCAACATTTCTCAGAGGTTCTTATATTAAGGAATGAAAATGCTTGCCTTTATGATAACTTCACCGCGACTCTCTGTGCTGTAACCACCGATCACTTGTGTTAGAAATCTATTCGTCTCAGCCGATATGTGAATATGACCCGCTGAAAAAAACAACGATTATCCAACAACCCTTTCGGTTATAACCTAATTTCGGCAGGTTCTCATAGTGTCAACGTTTTGAAGGACTATACGCAAGAAAAAGCCATCTGAGCTAATGTTGTCAATCGTGTTGGCCACACACCGATAAGAAGTTGCGCTGGAAAATCCTGCATTTCTAAATTCCGAGCTCCATTGTCGGGAAGAAGACTAAAAATCCGTTCTTGTTTTTCCTATAAAACGGACTGATGCAGTGGCTGGAACAAAAAATTCGAGACAAAAAATAAGGCTTGTTCAAACGTACGTTTTCCGTTGCTTTCCATTCGTGATGCGGTATTCACCGTATTGCCAAATAGGCAATATCGTGGCATCGTTAAGCCGACAACTCCCGCCACTACAGGACTTGCATTATCGCATTAAGATACATATGTGCAAGTTATATAAATAGTCCTCTGATCATTTCTATTTTTCAGCAATCAAAACTAAGATATTTCAGAAGGTGAATCACATGCGCCGTTGAAATTTCCAATATTTAGGAGCTTGAGAACACGTTCAAAAGCTCTGTGTCTCCTATTCTTTACAACTCATTCGATGCAACAACCCATATGGCGACTAAAGGTTTCCACAACAACCTCAAACTTCATCCCGTCTCCAGAGGTCTAAAATGACATGCCCTCAGTAACCTCAAACTTCATTCCGCTACACCACATAGTCTGAACTGCCTGCAAGCAGACTGCTGCTGATGACCTCTTGATTGCGACTACGTTCAGCCACTTCTTTTCTCATTGTTTGTCGAATTTCCCTGTTCATTCGCTTTAACTGTGGAGGTGAGATCCACAGATTTATATGATGATATCAACTTTGACGTACTCACAAACGCTTATAAGTTGAATGTGTTTCCTTCCAAATACTTCTCAATAATGAATTTAATTGCTCATTTTGGTCATAGCAAAACTTCACAATCATTTCATTGACTACAATCCCAAAACACCGAGAGTCACTAGATTTGTGAGGTGTGTCCGAGCTATGCAAAAGGTTTTACTCCGTAATTGCAAAGTCAAATATCCATTTGACCTGTATTCAATCCCTTCCTTTGTGACTGAATTTCTTTTGATTAAACTTTGTTGCACCTACTCTACGATGACTCTCTATTAAGGTGGTGTTATCGCTCCCCTCCACTCTCATTCGTCAGCTCCAATTACTTGTTTCATTGAAGGAATCGAACCAACATCTCCGGAACAACAATGCAACTGAGCACTACGTTACGCAAAACTTTTTGATTCGGTCCGAATTTCTTTTCTCAAATTTTGAAGAAATTCTAAATCCGCAGTGGTATTTTCATGCAATAAATAAACATCTTGCCCAATTATTCACCATCGAATTAAGGCTTGCCTACAAGCCCGTGATGCCAGGCCATGTGTCATCTACCTTATTATGACAATAAGCGCATTATATTTCAGCATAGGCTTCTTCTAATCTTTAGTTGATCTCGATGATGATGGCTCCTCAAATCTACTCCGAAGTGATCTCGTATTCATAATCCTCCATCTTTTACGATATCTTCATACTCAGGATTCATTTATAATACCACTTTTCAGATCCTAACTACATCAAAGACTAGCTATCCTACGCGAGGTGAAGTTTAAATTTGATCGATATATCGCCATCTCTGTTATAAAATTACTTTAATCGCTATGACTATTGCAGCGCGTTCTGAACTTGCAAGACCCTTCTGTGTATAAAAAGATATTGAAAACTTATATTAGACAACTACTGAACTATGCAATTCAATTCTGGCTTCTCAGTCTTAGAAGCGGTTTCATTGAACCAGAAAAGACTCAAAAATGCTTCATGCGAGTTCCCTTTTTAGAAAGTTTATGCTAAGAAGAATCGTTCACAACGNTATATACGTATATATATACGCATATAAACAGATATAAAAACGCGTATATACAAATGCGCCCTTTACGCAGACAAAAATATTTCAATGGTTAGAAGTTTCTACATTGCTACCAAAATGTATCTTTCAAAAGAGATGCTCAAAGCCAATCAATCTTTAGCAATACGCCCGTCTCATGTGGAATCAGTAACAAACCTGTATGTATTCCAATACGGATGTTTATCCTTTCAGCAGGTAAATGCGGTATACGGAACGTCGAGAGACTTTTGAGAAAAGCAAACGACATCTGTGCCACATTCCTCGCATGTTCGTTGCCGTTCCGATGCGGTAGTCCAGAGACACACAAGTAGCTGTCGCCGATTGTCTCCACCTTAATGAAGCTAGCGGTATTTGCACCGACAATATTGTTCTAAGAGGTGGAGGAAGAAATGAGATGATTTGATAGCTGTAGCGGAGCACACCTGCATGCTTATCAGTAAATCTCCTGAATTCATTTTTTCTTCTCGTGGCGTCCATCTGCGGAAATGTCCTAAGTGGATACATTGGGTATCATATTTTTCTCGTGATTACGGCATTTCTTTTGGCCACTAAGCAACAACAAAAAACATACAGTCTGTCTGTAATCTACATCATGGTGCTGCTGCAACTAAAAGATGAAACATACGAAATATGTCTAATAAGATGGTGGCAAAATACTTATTGTACCTTATAAACTTGATGTTCATCGATTATCGTGTCGAATGTTGTATACAGATCGTTCAAGAGTTTCACCACCTGCAAATATTTTCTCTCCACTTTCGTCATCTTCCCGCGATCACTACTCATGCTGATAACTGTGCATCATTTCAGCTCGGCCCTCTTCACCCTGCTAATCGCTAGGAGCAACAGCGCCGACCACCATTCATGAAGTGTCAGGAGCAAATGAATTTAGATGCCTTCATCGAATATCTTTTTCGTTACAGAGGTTTACCGTTGCTTTAAACACGTTCTCTCAGCTGCACTTGCAAAAAATCGATTATGACAACGTCTTGTATGTGCGTTTGTATCAGTGTCTGTCTATCTATAAGGGAGATGAACAGCAACCAGTGAGGCTACATTTGCACAACTCAGTGGACAGCATGCTCACCATAGAACTTCCTACAGATTGCTTCAACGAAATGTATGGGGTGCAGATGCTAAAGACGCTGGAAATTCCACATTGGATCAGCCAAATCCATGCGAGTTTTTGCAGAAACTTTCCAGACGTCAAATGAATCAGAACATTAATCAAGTCTTCTGTGCCCTATTGATTATGAGCAGCGATCGTTATTTCCTCCGATTTCACTCAGAAAAATTTTCTGAGGAGCAAGAAGTGCATCGACGTCGGAAAACTGACTGTATATTGCATAGGTACCTAGGTATATACCTATTTATATCTCTTAACCTGTGCTGATTCTGAATTGTGGCCCACAAAGGTCGCGACACTAAAATTGATATGTATGATACGCGCTTAGAGTGATTCTATAAACGTAACGTCATTACCATTGATCATTTCCTTCAAAATTTATTCTAATACCAAGAAATGTGTGATTAAATGTCGTTTATGAGCTGATCGAACGTGAGATGAGTAAGCGTTTTGCTCGGAAATAGGGGCAACTGTTTGACCATCTGGTAAGCACAATTGCAGGCTTTGCATCAATATTGCTTGGCACACTGATACAAACACTTCTCATCTCCGACTGCCATGCGAAAAACACATTTCGTGCCAGCCTTCGTCAAGTGTGGACTGATTATAACGAAGAAAGATTTTCGCTTCTGTATTTCTCGAAACTGCTTAGCAAATTTGTCGTGCGTGAGCAATACAATTTGGCGTTCCTGTCCGATAGGTAATATGGGCATGCTACCCTGCCTCATAATTTTGCTTCTTTAAATATTTTCATTTTTTTCAAACAACCTTTGAAAAAATTCCAGCAGTGTTTGGCATCAAATATAATACCAGCTTACGCGCTAATATCCCAAACTGGCTATGAAGCATACAAAACTGCTGTCGAAGCAGTCAACAACTGTACATATGGCTCCAGTGTGCGCATTTCGACCCAATTTTATCACAAAACAACATTGAAAGATTCATCTGCTGGCCAAATCAGTGAACTTCACAACATCGGAGAAGAAAACGGTAGCGTTGTCATACGACTCTGGCGGCACGGTAAGACCCAATTTAAGCTTTTCAGCGACTTCCCTAAAAATGAGGTAAGTAATTCTCCTTCAGTAGTCAACGGTTGATGTTTGAACCTCCATCAATTTTGAGATCGCTGAACACAGCAAGTTCACTACATGAGTTTTTAAGGCCTCATTTCCGGGATGCTAAGTTTTCTGGCTAGAAAACTGCTGGAAAGTGAACAAAGTTGGCATAATTTCTTTTCGTGGGCATGAATATGACAGAACAAAATACGACAACCAAGCTCGAGAACGTCTTGAGACCGCATTTGCCATTGAATCACGGCTGCACGAAGTAGGACGATAAAATCATAACAGCAGGTGTAGGAATTATAGCAATATATGAGATCTTGCGCTCATATTTTAATACCTATGCACATAAAGGCGATAACTGATCAAGGACCGTGCATGCATAGGTAATGAACCCCTAATTCCTCAATTAATTTTGTGAATGCAAGTTTCCTCCTCTGCGGATTTGTTCCTCGTAGTTCCACTGCTCTTATTTATACACTTTCACCAGTCTCCCCATTTTCTTTACCGCCCGATTGTCATTATTTCAACGTGGCACCGCTTACATCGACCAAGTTTACACAGCTTTGTCTACTACGTTGAAAAAATTTTTTTCCATAATTTTAGTCCATATTGATCAATACGTAGTGATATGAGAGTCACCCATAGTCACTAATTATATATGAGCGAATGTTCATTTCGATTTTCTTTATGAAGTTGTGCAGAAAAAACCTAAAGATATGATAGCGAAACGGCTCCTACTTCGGTAACATCCGGTATAGCAATATGTCAGATTTTTTCTTCTCTTCGACGAGTTCTCTCATGCGTTCTTCAACTTCGCATTCGAGATTTGTGGCGTATTGTTCAAGCATATTGAAAACGTGATCCATGAGGTTCCTCAATGTGAATACATTAATCGGAACATCACCAATGTCTTATTCGATGAAAATGAAGCAACATGAAGATTCGAGTCCCAACTTTTTCCAGTACAATGAAAGATTGGAGCAAATTAGGAGTTGAACTTGTCTTTGGTTGAGTAGTGCTTATGAACGTACTTCTATGTGAATGGCAATGTTGACATGGTCCTAGAATAGTCAATCACAAACGGGACTTTCGCCCGCACTCAACCAGCCGTAGAACAAATCGCTTCAATTGCTAGCGACTCTGATAAAGCATTCCGATAGCGAGCAACATAAGTATTTTTTCTACGTCACTATCCAATAAACTTCATATTTATTCACCTACACTGAAGTATATAAGTAGCAGAATGCGTGCATGCAGTCTTATACAGCTGGATTCTTACATACCAAAACAGAAGCAAATAGAAGTATGTGAATTTGAAGGTAGTGAAGAAGGAAAGTTTCTCAAATACTCAAAGCTTTCCGATAGATATATGAGAGTATACGCATCTACAGGTAATGCATAAATAAAATCGGAAAAATGGTTGCATCGAAGAGTTGAGAAAAATTGTTTCTAACTGAAGGTGCATAAAGCAGCTTGACAATATATAAGCTTAGTAATTTGGCGTTACATTATGACGATGGAATACATTGTACAAGATTTGGGCCTGCACTCTAAATTAATGGCGAAATGAACTTACCCTCCACGCTGCACAGACTTCACTATGTTCTTCACGGTGCTGATTGTCGGCCGTGAATCAGGGTTCTCTGACCAGCAGTCTCTAATCAGATGTAGCTAAAATAATAACCGTCCAGTGTTTCACATTAGGAACATATAGAAAATAATTTGTCAGGTTTGCATAGTCTTTAATAATGAATTGTGTTCTCCCCGCCATACCAGTCTTGATTTCACCGCTTTGTCAAGGATCCTTTCAAAATAAACAGCTACGGAGGAAAGAAGGCTTATTCACTGACTGATCGAAACCTTCCAGAAACCAATACTAAAGTGATTCCGCTTGTGGCCTGCATGAGACCTGCCCATGCATATCACGTCGGGCAGTGAACCGTTGAGCTCCTTGGGAGCACCGGCCAAAACGACCATAGTCAAGGTTCCACCAACACGCGAATTTCAGTTAATACGAAGGGTAAATGTTCGCCTTCAGAACTTGCAACCAAAACGGCCATAGGCAACTGTCCAAAGCCTAGCCTTCATCTTGACTTTGTTCAGGAGAAATCTCACAGTTATAAAGCTACGACAGTGCGGATCAAACAAACTCTCTCCAAACTCCAGCTTCAAAAGGCTCTACTGATTCCAGAGCTAGGAGGCACAATTGGGACACCTGACCGCGAACATAGGAGCATAAAAAGTGATTAACCCTAAAAATGTAACATTCGAGCGTACCACAGTAGGAGCCACATCCTGCATGTCGGCAGTTGTCACAACTGGTCGAAATGGATTTGGTCCAACCCGTTTGATTTTGTAAACGATCTCTGAAACGCTATGGAATTTTCTACTAAACATGAGTTGTGTTTTACGAATTCGGCAAATTCTAAGCTTCCCACAAAGTTTACTGAGTTCTACTCTTCGGTTTTCATTAAAATAGTATGATTATTTTCGAATTAGTTTCAAATTACTCAACGACCGCATTCTCAAGTAATATTATTCCTGAGGCGTTGTGAGCCCTCATAGTTCTGTAGCGTTCACAACTTGATCATATTCAATGCAATATCGATCTGCTATTACAAAAAATCGCAATTTTTTAAATGAAAAAATCGTTTCATGGGAATTCCACCATACCATATTGCAGAAAAAAGGAAATGCTTTTTTTAAATCGAAGAGGTTACAGGAATCTCTTTGGATATATTGAAAAGTATGCCAAGGAAGCTATTTCATTCCCACTTCTCCAAGTTCCTCAATGCTGCAAATATCGAAAATGACCCTAACAGAAGTAAATGAACTTTAACAGAAAAATACAACACATTTCGTAAAACTCGCTTTCCTCTCTTCAAAAAAAAAAAAAACGGAAAGTGTAACAAGTCGCAATCGTTTACAATTTCCTCTCTTTATGCGCACATCAGCATCGGGAAACTTAAACGCTTCATTCGACAATTCTCCGAATGGACTGAATATCACAGAGATGGTCTTTGAAATGTAATAACTGGTCGCTCATAGTTAGCAGGGAATTCAATAGATGCATATTTTTCGCCGGAAAAACTGAAGAAGACATTCACAGATGTATTTTCCATAAACGCTTCAAAATCATTTCTTCAAACATCGCAAGAAATGAGAAAGTATAATTTTTTTGTAATGTCCTAATCTCTCATTTGTAGGACTCTTCAGAATATTTGCAAAATTATAATCATCATCATTTAGATTGCTGAACCTCCCCGTCCTCTTGGAAGTTAGTGAAATTTGTGAGTTGCGAGTCCTATGTTTCTGAAAGTCCAGTACTTTCCAAAACTTTTCATGAAGCTCCGGAGCGGTCCATAACAGAGCTAAAACAAGAGAGGGAGTCTTTAGCAATGTTTCAATTGATAACGGAGTTCTACTGTGCGAAGCGATTATGACGCATACTTTTGAAAGAGATTTGAGGAGAACGGAAGGCCGACTTTCATACGTCAATGGCCTTAAATTGGTTTTGACCAAATCGTGCTTACTGAGGAGGATGTGGCAACGGGCATTTACAAGAGAAAAGCAACCGAGTACTTTTTTGGGCCTCTGAATTTCGGCGGAACTCATAAATTGTGCGACCGAAAATTTCGCTTCAAATTGCAGCGGTAGGTGCAATTCTACGAAACTGTACAAACACTGCTGCACTTCAATACGGAAATAATCCATAAACGATTTTATAGCTTCTCTGATAAGATATCCTTTAAAGGATCCCTTTATTCGAGCGAATAGTGGACTCACTATCTTCTGGTCTTGGTTCGGCCTCCTTCAGAAATGACAGACCGAAGTTACTTATCTTCACTTGCCAACGCTCATCGACGAGGCATGCAGATGATGTGAGGTGGCCATGATGTCCAATGAGTGAATGGTGAATAGCGTACAGCCCCTGAAATCCTTACAAGAATACTCAATTGAGCGCTTATTAACAGCAAGCGTTTTATGGTTTCATAAGGTATTCTACAACAATTCCCCGTTAACAAGGGTTTCGCCTGAAGATGTGCAATAAAGGTATGCAAAGAAGAATATATTCCAAAGAAGTAGTTCGGGAAGGGCCGATACTATGTGCAAGAAAAATAAAAAGCAAATTCAACCTTCTGCCTATATGGAACATCAAAAATAGCACCATTTATAAAGAAAATAGAAGGCGTTTCTTTGGAAAGAATGAACGGAATTTGAGAAACCCTCACTCGAGCGAATTGAAAGGAATCCGATATTGTGGTAAGCCAAGACACGGAAAAAAGAGTTGAACATTTGAGTATTTTCCAAAGTACTTTCTCAGTGCGTCATAAGAGGAGAGGAAAATTTCGTGATGCCTGCAGATTCGGAGCACTCAGAATAATAAAAGCTATTTGACGTGTCTCCGTACAGTTATGTTGCACTGAAATCTCATCAAACGGATAATTTTGAAGTTTCATTTTATGGTATGCATTACCCATGAAAGCATTTTGATGATTGAGGTTGTTTTTCGAGCAAGTGCGTCGATGAGCATCCTTTTTATTCCCTCATTCTGGACAGAAAATGGCATCAGAGAGAAGTAAGCTTTCCTTTTGTAATTAGGATCTCGTCTTTCCAAACTTCCAACGGAAGGCGCCTACGATGAGAAGCTAGAGCTCGTAACTCATTTGGTGCCTCATAAAACTATTCGATAATAAAGTCATCCTTTCCAAAACGACTACGGTGTTACAATAGTGTGTTCGAAAATCGCGTTGCTTTCTTATGATTGTTTAGTTTTAAGCACTGTCGCTGTAGCACCTTCACTTCCGTTTCGGATGGTGAATGAATGCAGCGATTGGATTCCCTCATTTGGCTGCAAAGACGGTCGGTTTTCAATACAAACTTCCTCCTCACGATGAAATTCACCATTCATTAGGAACACTCAAAGAATTGTGAGATGACGCAAAGATAAAACATCGCTGCATTTCTTGAGAGTATGAAAGATTTTATTCGATGGTGAGATGGAAATCTAGGAAGTTTTAAATAATGTGCATGCTAAAATCAGTGTAACGGATGAAGATGATAACGTTTTCATGCAAGAATGTTTCAAAATAAAGCTCAAAGCAAAAAACACCAATATGGACGAAAATGTGCGAACCTCACATATGTCCCTCATGAGGGAATACATAAAAAATGCATCCATCGTGAAGGCTCCTTTCTCAACAATATCCTGAAAGAGTATCACTGCTTATGATTAAATGGCGCTATAGAAAAACTTAGAGATTCGTCAACGGAAAGCTATTACCGACTTACACAGAGATTTTAGATAAACAGTTAGGCGCATGCTGCACCACATGCATAACTTAAATGTGCATCATTTTGTCCGAATTATTATGGCTACTTTTCGATTTTAAACATAGTAAATTTTTTGTTGTGAATGTTAACTCCTGATTATAATGAAGCGAGGTTAAGTGTTATATAAATCTCCACCGCTTAACGCTTTTCCCTTCCCAATCATAATAGAACTTCTTTTTTTATATAGCAAACCACTTGATTCCAAACCTGTTCTATTTCATCGGCTGTTAGACGCACAAAAAGAGATAATCACGCAAAGACTCATACGAAATTTTTTTCTTATGGGAAAAACTGAGGTGAAATTCCTCGCTAGGGGAAAAAATTCGTGGAAGCGTGATTTGAAACCTAAAGTCGAAGGGAACAATTATGCAAGATTTATCGAATTTCTCCCAAAAATCTCTCTAAGGAACAACATTGTTGGACACAAAAACCACATCAAAAACGAATAGGAAATGGATTGAATGTACAACCTTTAGGCTTCCTCTGCTGCAGAATTTCCACACGGATAAATACTGTGGACCATTCCAGCATAAACCCATAAACTTAACATTGACTTCAGTGAGTGGAGATGCCAAAAATGAGCCAAACGTTTATGGATGGCACAAGACGTGACACTACCATGACACGCTTTGCAAAATTTGCAACGGTATGGAAAAGGTACAACGCGTTGTGTGAAATGCCACCGAATCACCGAATTTCCGAGGTAAAACTATCGAAAACAACGACGTACATAAAAAAAGAAATATATTATCGGGCACTCTGCATATTCCAATTTTTGTTTTTTTCAAAACTCTTGAAGGTCGATAAACGTCTCATACCATTCGTAACTCGGCTGCGTGTTTTTTCTCAATTTGTGGTCTGCAGGTGTGCTTTCTCGCGATCACGGCAACATCGGAAAGATAATAGAAGGCAAATGTATTCGTGTCCAGTACTTTTGCTGATGCTAGGCGAGCTGACGCTGAACTCGTTGTACTCTTCACTGAATGCACACTTTTCCTCGTCTCTGCCTGCAACACCAACCTTCGTCAGTTTCAAATTCTCTTACGTTATTTCCAGTGAATATCAATACACTGAGAGATGTTATTAGTCGGAAATGGAAAAAATGGCTTTCTCGGGATAAGCGAACATTCATCACAAATGATTGCTTGATGTATGCTTGTGATTTTTTGCGCCCATTCTCACAAAGAAGATCATCTTTTCAAGTATTTTGTTCTGATGGTGAAAACTAGCTATGATTCAAAGTGACCTTTTCGCTGTGTTTGATAAGTGCCATATAGTTGATCTGCCAAAGTTGATCCAGCCGTCTTTGCTCCTTCTTTCGTGCACTGAAAACAACATTAAATCTGAGCATAGGGATTCTTTGAGATTTATTTGGGAAAATAAACAGCACAATAGAATAGTAATAAAATGGGTTATTGCCTTCATAAAACGATCTGAAAAAATACACTTTCAAGAAACTCATTCGATGAACAAAACATTCGACTGGTCCACTTCTCTTAAGAGTGCAAACAATGTGCCTCAATGAACAGTTATGCTTTTTCGAGATTTCAAGAAAAGGCTGTACTGCTGCAGAAGATTATTTTGGTGTTTACGAAGCATTCCGTACTTGTGTCTTGCCTTACCAAATTTTGAGAACAGCGGCATTATTTTCGCTGAAATGTGAATGAATACGGAAGAATCCGAAAACTCGGATAGTGAGGCTTGATCTTGTAGCATCCTATCAGTCATGATGTTTTGCAATTGCACATGGCTTTGGTCGATTTATGTTGGCACAGTTTGTACCTTAGACTGTGTAAGCTCCAAGATAGGCATGCCCACGCGTAAATAAATCAGATATTGAATCTTCCTTACTTTAGAATGTAGATAATGGCCGCAGTGGGAAAGCAAGCAATAATGAGCAAGAGTATCGCACAGACTATAACGTAGACAAAATAGGTCTCCATAAAGTCCGGTGGGCATTCCGAGCCGCTGAAGCCGCAATCTGGCACGGCAACCGGTTGCTTGCCACCTCGGATTGCCCAGATCGACGTCACTGCATTTGCATATTGTGGAATCCACTTCTGCAGTCGTATCATTCATTATGCACTATGATGATTGGCGGAAACTCTGTCCAAGCAATGTGATCGCACTGTCATGATATGAAGGGCATATGTACTGTGCCATGGAATACTGTAGACGGAATACATTTGCTAGATAATTCCACTCGGAAAATCCCTATAGAAGCAGATTTTGGACGATGCTGACAGGGTCGCATTTGAGATATCTAATTGCATTCCTTGGCACCCTCGGTCACTGCGGATATCTGCTGAAGAAAAAATTTCTACGATGACAGGTCCACTTATCTGTTATCACGTATAGTGGACGCACAATTCGAACACCATTCTCATTGTCATTGCGCATCCCAGAGCTGCAAATTATGGATGAGGAGCGGAGGAAGGGACCCACATGTCAACTGGACAAAGGAGGAAGCTTCAAGGTTTATTATTGTAACGATTGAGAAACTGGGGATGCACGATGAGCACATATGGCACATCCACCAAACAAAGAAAAGGAATGTTGAAGCGTGTTACAGATAATGCGAAGATATTCGTTGTTATGTTCTACTCCAGTCAGCAAGCCAGTTTCATAAGGTATTGAAAATTGCAGGATATGCGAAATGGAACGGCTTTCATTATTTAAGTCATCATTGTACTCATACATATTTTCTATAAAAGATTGATCTTCCCGCGAATCGAGTGGTCTAGAACGAAAGTCAGAGCAACATAAAATGCCTCCACACTTTCTGCTATTATCAAATACCCATAATTGCTCCCCAACTGAATGCGTCAAAAAAGACGACATAAGATATCACCATGGAGCGCATAATATGCCTCAATTTTCGCAACTCCAGCTTCAACGATTCCTGAGCTGAAACCGCGGACAGAATCTACACATAAAAACCCATGCAACAAGACAATGCCAAGATTTGCACTATCAACGTAAATCTGTAAGACAAGTGGACGAGGAGTACTGAAATTTTTTCGGCCATATTGGTTGCACTCTCCGAAGGAATAATTCCGTCGCTGGTTTTTGGCAACAATGCGATGAATGAACATTTGATACTTTCGTGCATAAAGCGTGCCAAATTTCATTACATGCATGCACAACACCACTTTTGCTTACTGTAGTATTATGCATGCACAACACCACTTTTGCTTACTGTAGTATTCTGATTCATCTCGATAACGACGAATTTCTCTGGCATTTCATCGATGTTGAATCCGTATAAGTTGTAGATGGCGTTCCGATTTCCGTCCTTATCAATCAAAACGCGTCCCGAGTAACCTTGAAAATATTATATTCCTAGAACACCGATACTCATTTATTAGCGAAGATTCGTCAACAAGGCACCACCGCATTATGAAAATATAATTCATTGCCTCTTCTGCTTAGAAAAAGGTGACTGCCGGCAAATCATCACTCATCATTCCGTAGATAGCCTGATGTTTTTCGAAACTACCTTCGGGAAACAATGTCCAACAACCACTGCATTAGACTGATGATGTCGGATCACTGCATAAACATGATGCAAACGGCAGTGCTGCTTAGAGCATGAGGAACACATCTTCCGATTCTTCAAGTGTAGTTGTCATATGCAATGGCACAATGCATACTTCAAGTCTACGGAAATAGTGACCATTGAGGAGAGATCTCACAAATGGAGGTTGGAAAAAGCGAAGAGTCTGATACCACACTAAGTATCCATTAAGCTATACCCGTTCTTAATAGCGAATTCGAATGAAGCTCTCACTCCATTGCATTGCAAAAAGCTAAGTGGTTTATTCACAAGAGAATTATCATGCCAAACGTCACAATACTAGGTCAGTGTTTACAGGAAAAACACCTAAGGAAAATCAAACAGTTTCACGGAGAAAGCCTACCTTCAAAACTTCCCTGTGAGGCAGCTGTTAGCGCGGTTCCATTTCTGATATTCGCTGCGGGGTTCTCGCTGAGTGTTTTATTGAGTGCCCTTGCATATAAATACATCGCATCAGCCAAATAAGGTGCCTGAACAGCTGCCTGAAATATGAAGGATCATAATGCATTGAGCGAAATAGAAACGAAAGAATGGACGAAATGCTTACATTTCTTACAGCAACTATTTGACTGTCCTCTCAATCTGAGTGGTTGGACAATTTGCCAAGAATCAATGGTTTTAGGAAGAAACAAGAATACAGTGCGCCGTTCCAAGAATCAGCAAATAAATCATTGCCATGAATTCGCTTTCAGATGCACTTTCAATTACAGTGCGAAACCAGGCAAAGTCAGAACAACTTTTAACCTCTAACTGACATCCATTTATAAGATGTCAGAAAGTTTTTTGCCCAGGATCAATGCCGAGAAGCATCTGAATTAGGCTGCCACGAAAAAGAACATTTCAAAGCGATTTGAACATCGAAAGCACACAGAGGGCGATTTCTGCTCAATTCAGATGCACTTGAAATCCGTTGCTGTTGGTTTCAAGGTAGAACCTACGCAAGGAGTTATTATGTCAAGTGATAGACATTGCACCGAATGCAATCGATCAACCTCTTGCCTTCTTTCACATTCCCCTACTCAAAGTGGTGTGAAAACATGTCAAATCGAAGCAAGGGGTCGTTTAATGACAGTGCTGCACGCAGTGTACATTGCAGTGTGACTGTTGCTATCATTGCCACTAACCACCATCGCTACAGTCATTTTTATTATGTCATTACAGAAACTCAACCGTTGTGTAGCCTTTGCACTCTTCGATACAGTAAAATGGGTAATCCTTCATTCGCCTGATAACCTCCTCATTGAATGGTGCCATGGAAGCGTTCAGAACTTGATTGTCCAGCTGTAACGGATAGTGATAAATGTGTGCTAAACAGAAAAGTGTTCCTGACTAATTTAGGCAGAAAAACATGAAGGAAAGGAAGAATAGCTACGCATTAGACCTGAGGACACCAAGATAGGCTTGAGAAATAACTGTTGAACGAATAAGAAATAAAAAACGGAACGTCCATAGCAACGTACATGGTTACGAAGTAACTTTAAACACAGAAAGCCGCTTTTATTTGCTTCAACGACTTCGCAGCAAATGCCCCACTGTGTCCTGGAATGTAGGGTAACCCTCGATTTATTTTGGTTCCTACAGCTAACATGAAATTTTCATTATGATCATAGAAATAAAAGTCAATATGGTTAACAATTTAAGTGTTACAATCCGCTTACAAATGGATGCAGTAATAATGCTTTGTCACGTAAAGGTAATTGCAAAGCAAAATTTTATCACTTCATTGATGTGATCCATTACAATACTGCCCACCCCTAACGTCTTCCGTTGAAACAACATCTCAGCCCTTTTCTGAGATTTTGTCGGGTTCCTCTGAACGATATGCCACAGTGACCGGAAATAGAGCGTAACGGGAGAAGAAAGCAGACAAGGGCATAACGTACTACAAGAAGCTGCTTGCAAGCGGCTTTGATCTGATTGTCGAGGCCATCGTTATATTTGCCTGTGTCCACCCAGAATGGTACGGTCCCTGAAAGAGGTACATTTTGCGATTTTTAGCAAGAAAAGGCCGATATCAAAATCAACATCGTATTCATCGACCAAACACACTGACCGTATCCTTCTTTTCTATTTTCCAGAAAGATGTAGACATAGTCGTTGGTGTTCATACCAGCGTTCAGGACACCTTTCATGAACTCACGTCGTTGATCGTCAGTTTCAAGACAAGCCGCAACGACTGTAAGAAGGATGATGTTACTGAAAGATCTAATCAACCTTACTTGAACAGCACCAATTCCGGCAAATACATGCATAAAAATTCTTAACAACTGAAATGAACTTACCATTGAAACACTTCGTAATGACTGGACTTCTCAAAGCTCGGAAAAAGTATTGTTTTTTGGACACTTGCGAAAACAGCGTCAAAAAGCCATGAATGCAATCGCTGAAAACCAATGGAATACCTTAACAGAGTTTGCAAACATGCGTCACTGCACCAAAATCCTTCGCATAACAATGCCGCGCCACCCACATGGCATTTGATGCCTTAGTCACAGCGCTGAATTCACCGTATTGAATGGACGACGTGTAGGAGTAGTGCATTCGTGAACAGGACGCACAGGTTCCTGCATATGCACACGCACGAACACAGGTGCACGTCATAGACCGGCATAGATCCACGCACATATAATTGAAGCCACAGTAATCTTTTCACAAACTGTATGTATATAAAACGAGCACACATGTATGCGAGTGCACGCACATATGCACACATAAGCTCACGCACACATGCGCACTAACAAGTACACACTAACAACCAAGCATAAAAAAGTATACCGGTAAAAATGCACAAATGCACGTATATGGACGCACTTGCGATCATATGCGCAAATGTGCTAGCACTATCTGTATCTGCATAACAAAGAATTTCATAAGAAGTAGTAACAGATTGAATGAAACTCACTACGAGCACGCGTTTTGATCGCCGCTAATGCACTCTTCATTGTGACGTTGTTAACCTCAGACAGCTGTCGCTTAAATGTTATCGTGGTACTTGCGTCATTGTTGGTAACACTCTGCAAAAATTGCTGTTACTTAATCGAATAAGCGTTGAAATGTGATAAACGAGATTACGACTCTCTTACAGGTAACCGAGATTGCAGCATTTGCTTTTTTCACTCTGCTCCTATGCAAATTTATGTTGGATGGACGAATTTACAACTACTGATAGTATGCAATGCAAAGCGTTCCTTTGCAGGGGTGTGTTGTTTATTTTATGGGCTAAAATGGAACGAATTTCCAGTTCTAAATCCCTTCACTGCTTCACAAAAGAGAATGAACAATGAAGGTGAGCTTCCTATTAATTTAGATACTGAGGTCCCCAGCTTCTTCAAGTTCTAGACGGTTTCTAGCTATCGCAACGAATCGTTTTCACGTCAATCGTTTTGCATTTCATTCAGTCAAACCTTACGACGCAACACCGTATTGAAGCAAAATACAGGAGACAGCCAAGGAAAAGTTTTTCGACGTTTGATGTGAAATACAGCAACATATATGTATCGCAGGACATTCAGGTCGCTTTCTATTGCGACGTGGACAGTTGTTCGCATAGTTGACGATACTAAATTTTGTATGTGGCTCGTAAATATATAATCATTCGGCTGCTTGAGGGCCGTTTGAAACCAAATTGGACAGAAAAATATGTCACAGTACACCATACGACCTTAGTTTTACAGGTCTGTTCATCGAAGCGATCATTTTCGACTATACTGAAATAGGCCCGCAGAGCAATAACCTTATTTCAGAAATATGATCCTTTGGTAGAATATGATAAAATACTTTTCTCTTCAACAAATTGAGCAGGAAGAAATCCCTCCTTGCCATTCTCGAAACAAATTTGTGATCATATGAAGGGAGCAAACAAACACGCAGACCAAATAATCGAGCAACTCTAAAGCGTAAAGAACGAAATTAAAATTAGACAAAGCGTCTTCTTATGAAATGACACTGCTGATGAAGATTCCGAAGGAGAAAACAGAGTATCGGGTCTGGTCGAGCAATTAAATTCATATCTCTTCATCATACTAGGAAGTCACTCATAAAGTCGTTTTGAGGAACCCATTACAGTATAAACGATGCATGTGGACGAAATAAAGACTAAGTATCTCATTAACATACTGCTGAAATTAGCTCACGCCTAACAGCGATTCCGCCACAGCAAATCACGTAACTCTTTCCGTAAAACACTCGAACAAATGAGTGAAGTTTGAGAAGCTCGGGGGACTGGATCGCTTGTCCCGGAATAAACATGAGGCGATGAATGACATTGGAGAAAATGCCTAACAAAAGTTGTCCAGATGCATATATCACAGACACACGTGAAACGACTTTACGACTCGCGACATGCAATTTTATCCTGAAATAAGCTAACCGGAATACCAAATCGTGTTGCTGCATTTGAGATTTTTCATAGTTATTCAATAAAACCGGTCTCAACGACGTAGTGAGCGCATAGTTGAGGAATTAGATGGTGATCAACTAAAGTTCTCACCTCAATATCCTGTTGAACGTATAAGCACCTGGGTGACTTGCTGATTTTACTGGTGGAATATAAAAAGGCGAACTCATTCCATTCGTAGTTATGCATCACCGTTATCAGTGCTAGCGCAAGCCTGCAAAATCATTGCATTCAAAACTTGCAAAATGGCATATTGAAGATGCGATTCTAGATTTAACAGCACAACAGCATGCTCTTTGTGCTACTTTGTACGCTACTGCTATCTGCACAAAAATTTCATAGCTATGATCATGCTTATAAATACAGGGCAAGTTGCGTCTATGGTTGCATTCATACATAATCTAAATAATTTCAATTACTTATCATGTATTAGCGAATAGCCAGTTTACTAGAACATCATAAAACACACTAATATTTTACTCACAAACGCAGTCTCGCAAGGGATCATCTCTCATATATGCAAACAGTGAAGCTGCGCTGTATTAGTCGCAAGAATTTGCCCTTAATAGTTCAATATTAGCTCAGGAAAAGCAACTTAAGTGGCATCAGTCGAGGGATTTCGAGATTGTAATCCGCTTTCTGATGAACATTTGCACAGATCGGCGTTATAAGGACCTGTTCCTTTAGCGTTCTCACATTTCGCGCATGATAGTTTCGTGGTAGAAAAATCTAATGACTTCCAGCGATTATTTAGTGGCAAACACTCACGGTGTACTCGATGGAACAGCGATCACAGCAGTCGGATATTCAACGCTACTCAACATCTCGTTAGGCATTATTGTTCCCCACACATAGAGTGGAAAATCATAGAAGCGCACCACCGATCCAGCGAGTAATGCAGCTGTAAGTTTTTTTTTGTTTAGCAATATCGGATATCTCTTTCAACAATGATTTCTTGCATTATTTCATGGTAAACTTTCAATGTTGAACTATGTGCGTTTCAGATTAAACATCTTCCTACCAGAAATCATATGAAATCAACTTGCACTACGTGATTTCATTTATTATAGACTTACGTTCGTCCACCTCTTTGTTATTCAAGTCACGCTTAAACTATGCTATAGTGGAACCTGATTTGCACTCTGTCTTCTCAGTCAGCTAGATGAACAACTGTATAGCATATTGACTGTGGTGCATTCTTGACTGCACTGAGACATTGATGCTCACCTTTGTCAGGGGCAGAAAAGGAAGGGGCCAGAGAGTGAGGAAAAGTTGGCAGGGGCCAACACTTTCACAGGAAGAACCGAGTCAAATCTCAGCTAGCAGTATCTCGACTACTTCATGTTCAAGATATTCAGATCTCTTGAATAATCTCCCGCTCGTATATGCAGAAGTAAACTTTTACGTAGAAGAAATAAACAGGAATGACCATACAAAGGTAAATTTGGAGAGTCGCTGGAGAGTAATGATTTATATCTCCATAACGTTTCAATACATATATGGTGCAAATCAAGCAGAGCAAAGTTGCAATTAGGCGTTCTCAGAAATTTCCGCCTCATCACGCTCGCATTATCTCATCATTTCGCTGCTATGAGATTCAAATATTGCCGATAGTAGAATGTATAGAATCATTCATAAATCCTGCTGCGCACACGTTTCTTAGTTATCGGTTATCTCTTACTGCAATTATGGGATTGATGAGTGTCGTAACCGACACATATTTGTACACCAACGCTGCATGTCATGGTCGATGCTTGCAGTCAAGTCACAGCTAGGACCCAGCGTCAACTGGCGAATTAGAAGGCATCTGACTATGTGAGCGTTTTGTTGCCAAGTGCCACTATGTCGTTTCCGCTTATGTTCATTATCAGCAGAGTGCCAATCGTTTATTCAAAATTTTCTTCTTTCTCGATTATTTAGTGGATAACCTTTGAAACTGCAGCAATATCCAAAGAAAACAATAGAAACTAATTAAAACAAGCCATGGGAGCGATCATGACAACTCAAAAAATTAGGCATCCCCATGAAAGTTAAAGAAACTCACAAGCTGGACACACGGGACCGAGAATTACGTCGACGTTATCGTATATAATCAACCGTGTACTGTATCCACTTGTTAGGTAAGGCTCGCATTCGTCGAAATACCAAGTGAATCTGAATAGTAATAATGTACCGAAATTAACATAACCTGTGCTTTTTATTTAGCCGAGCGATGAGTACTAGNTTGTTACGTATCGCTCTCCGGGTTGTTATTTGCCTTCAACCTTGAATTCTTTATTATTCGCTGACATCCTTCTCATGATACATTCAGCAGTAACATATTGCGGCCGTTTTGGATAAAACTTTGAATCATAGACGAACGATTTCCGACTATGAATTTCCAGTTCTATGGGCCAAAATAAAGCAAGGTTTTATTGGATTCCGCTCAGAGAATCCGCACCTTCCAGTATTTGCGCTCATATAAAAGTAGAGAAGGGGTCAGATGTCGGTTTCATCTCCATAATTCTTTTTTCTACTTTAATAATCGTAAGAATGTAACGACATGAACATGATTTTTCCAATCAGCGATTATGATGGATAACTAATTGCCTTAAAAAGCAAAAAAAAACTTGCCTTACAGTTATAGAATACTGCTTAAATTTGTAGGTAATCATGAATTGTCAGTTCTCTCCATAAATCTCAAGGCTTACATAAGAATTTCTTCGTTCTCCCTTATCTCTTTCTATCCGCCTCATAATCAAAGAGATGCACTTTTTCTGACAATAGCAGCAATAAGCGACATGGAAGTGAACATACGTAATATTTATATTCGGAAGCAGGCCTTCATCCTCCACTCGACCCATCGCGATCATAACTGCCGATGCCGACCTTTGATATCCTACTAGTGCGGAAATATCTGGCGAATCCTTTGTCATGAGCAATCCAACGACCACTTTTCGCTCCTCTGCCTGTCAACATTAACATGTCAATTGAAATACGGACTTGAACAGTGATGTCATTTGTCAAATATGTTGAAAAGACCAATCTTCTGCTTTCTTCAAGACTAAAAAGCGTGTAGGACCACTAGCTTCCCCTGAATCAGGTCGACTCTAAAGTCCCTCATCCGGTGAATGACCTCAAGGAGCACTTAATAGTGTATGGAGATAAACGAGGGAAGGATCCTCGGGAAATGCCCGCTGAAAGAGGATGAGGCATTTTTACATGGGCGATCATGGTTTCGGATGAGCAGGTAGCAACTGTTATAAAAGTAAGATGACGGAAGCTGTGTTATGTGTGTCCAGTTGATGACGACTAATGCCTCTCTCCATGAATGTACTGATCACGGCCTAGCTTCTCGCACATACCTTATGCAAATGGAACTGCACGAAAGATATCCATATATGAATAATAAGCATGTTGAGGTAAGATGCCATCGGCGGCGAAATAGACGCTAATTCTTCAGCTGATAGTCTGAAATTAGATGCTCTGAAGAACATTTTTGCAAGAATACGCAGCAGAGCGCTTACGAGATAGCAGATTGAAAAGGTCTTTGTGCCTACTTTCGGTCGCTGATGCCATATTGGTGCTAATTTCTAATCATTATCAGGCAAAGTGTGACAAGGCAAAAAGATGAGGTCATACATGTAATGGTCCATGATTGGGAGATTTTTCGTTGTAACTTCTGAAGATATGTATTCTTATACTTGTGGAAATTTATATTTGCAGATGGCAATATCGATTGTGCACAAATGCATTCGCAAAATACATTATGACGTCGATATATGTCTGTTGTCTGCTTATGCCATGTACATCCGCATCTATGTCTCATAGTTTCAACTGGAAAGTCCATGAGACAAAGGCCAATCAATGTTCATGCTCAGCTATCAACTTCTGAAAGATTTACCGACTGAAAGGCGCATGAATAAGGCTAATATTTTGCGACATGATAGTTCACATTTTACAGTAGTCGCGCGCGTGGCAAAGATATTGGAATGCATACCAAATGAGCTGCCATAACATGCCTTTTAAGATAAGAATCTAACGTGCGGAATATTTATATTCATCTTCATTTGATCTGACTGCTTATATTTTTGGAAAAAAAAACTGCTTTCAATGCGCTTTTTGAATGTGCTTTAGATTCATCAAACGCCGTCTAACGACGTTGCACCTTTATATAACGAGGGAAGGACAACTGTTCAACTCGGGAATCGCTGAGACAGGAGTCGTAAAATATGTTAAATATGCTGAGTGTAATCTACACTTCGTGATTTGTTGGCTTCAGATTCGAATTGACTCATGGACANCAGCGTAGAATTTGACCTGCTGGGTTTCTAAGATAGTGCATCGGTACCTTCGGATACCTTCGGCAGCTGTAATTTCATAGACTCGTTTTATCTCTTCATCGATGCAGTTAACAATCGTTCTTCCATCAGCTTCAATCCTGCGCTTGGCCCATCCGCAGGATTCCAAATAAGTGCACAAGCAAGTCCCTCCATCTCAACGCAGACATTCTCGGTTTCATCCTAAACTTTCGTTAATACGATACAACAATCCGACATATCCATCGATTATCATCTATTGTTGCCACATGATTAGCTCAAAAATACATCTTGGGGCACATCATTTCAGAGATGTCTTTCACGCGAGAATGAGATAGCAGATCTTCATTCGAGACTTGTTGCAGCTTGGCTTCGCACTGCTGTTTAATTTATTGAACAAATGTTGCAAAGTTTGTGAATTCTCTGCGATGAATACGACATCGTCTGCTAATAAGAGCATCTGAAGTACTTCTCCGTCAATACAAAAAACTCTGTGTTGTTTTTGTGTTTCGCAGGACGTTTTCAAGCGCGCATGTGAACGTTTTCAAGGAACAAGTGTTTTCTTCTTTCACGCCTCTACTGACTGCTATTCTTATTGCCTCATCAAACAGGGTGATTTCGTGGGAGAACGCCTCAGTAACTTTCATCAAACATCATCCTCACGCCATTTATTCATTACCAGAAAATTTATTATGCTCGAATCAGTGGAATCTTTGTTTATAAGAACACCTCTAGAAGTGTACGTAATGAATAGTGTAAAGTGGCGGAAGCAATTAAACGGCGAACAGATATCCCTACAAGAAACTTATCGAGATCATCAGATATTACCCTAAAAATAACATTTCTAAGCTATTACATATTTGTTGATAACGACACAAAACGATATCAGTGGCAACCATTGCCGACCAGTGTGTTTATTGTGGGCTTATTTTCGTGTTCTTTTCAATGAGTGGATAAACGAACACTAGTTACGTAAGAAGCCTAGAGTGGTGTATGTCGCGCGGTTCAGCTCAAAAAGGCTTTTTCCCGAATTCTTAACACAAAAAACGAAAGTCATTGATACTGCTCGTTTGCAAAAAGCAACGCGGATGTACCACGACTTTCGATTTTTTAATGACTCAAAGGTTCATTTCATTGTAACAAAAGAGCAAGAATATGCCATCGTCTATCTATCTCTTCGCTTTATTTCTGTAGTCCTTTCCAAGAAAGCAGACTGATTAAAAGTTTCTTTTCTCTCAAGGTAGCCAGCTAGCTGTGTGAATAAAAGAAATAAGCGATGAGCATATTTCAAGTTAACACAAATCCGCTACACCTTAATATGACACAAATCCACTACACCTTAGTAACAGTTTGCCGCTAACGAATCGCCGTATTCTTACTCCAAACATCAATGATGGATTGCTCTGGACCGAGTTTACTGAACTGCTACTCAGCACTTCTGGTAAGTGCTATCATCGCTTTTTCTTCCTTCCATCCATCAAGTATCACATTCCTCAGCAAGTGACGTATTTCTGCTTTCATCACATGTTATTCCAATTTAGCTTTTTGCTAGATTCATTTGGCGTCTTCTAAAAACAGCTGTAGAACCTTTAAATGAAAATTGTTTTGAAACTAGAAGTCCATTCCGAAGTGGCGCCAAGGAATTACATATTCATTCGAAAGGCAGTGCCATGCCACTCTTTCCGCCCTGCTGTATCATTTATCACTTCCTTATCTTTATCAAGTCATACCACTTCCTTACCGTGCAGCCATCATTGCATATCCCTAAAATCAAGCATGCAAGCGTGGATAGTCTTTTGGCCAATCCAATAAGAACAAACTCCAACAAGATCGACATAAACACTTTTCCCTTTTCATCCATCGCGGTATTCATGTCTGTTCCTTCTGGGTCCTTCTGGATGAGCAAGTGATTATAAGTTCCTGTGTCGTGGTCATATAGTGAAATTTTGACCCTTTCAATTCAAGCATGGTCTTTCTTTCCACAAAAATGTTGAGAAATAATGATTTCACCTCTTAACTACAAAATTGGCGCGGTTTATTGCATGCCAAAGCATGACGAGCAGTTAATGTTCCTTTGTAGTAAACGACAGCCTTTGGGAGTTCCACTACAGCACACAACGGTCAATGCAGATCATTTTCGAACATGCAGACCATGCTGCAGACCATGTTTTTCATAAACAGGGGTCCGTTCATGTTCATTTTCAAATGAAGAATGCTACTTCGCGAACTTCTTCTCTAAGTTGGCCCTTTTACGAGCTGTCCTGAAATATTTCTCTTTCTTCCCTCTTTTTTCACATTTTTTTCGGCGAGAATGAACAAAGTTGCAACGATGAATTGTTCTGTTCTTAGAAAGAACTCAATGCACAGCCGTCAAGGTTTGAAGGCAGCCGTTCGTATTCACTGTACAGCTATAGCGATGAGGAGATTGGCACAAATTGTTGTAGATATCAGTGTGGTCATCTTCGACACGCAAAAGATATATTTGTCTATAATACATTCAACCATCAAAGACTTGTCATCACAACGCAACACAAGCAAATGGAATTGCTCATCGGTAATGCCACTGCTAATGACTCAGAGCTCTTCTTCGGCATTTCCTCGAAGGAAGCATTATCGCAAAATGTGATCGCCTATCATTTTCACATTCTCACTGTTGCTCTTATTATTTTCTATCAATGCGCTTTTCTTGCCTAAGAAAGTGTTTTTGATTATAGCCAAAACTATGCAAAATTATTGTTGAATTTATCTAAAATTCATTCCTTTTGCGCGCATTTGTTTCGTGAAATTAACTGCACCGTTATGCATAGCTTATTTTTTCGTTGAGATATGTGGTTGGGATACTGAGCTTACTGAAAAAATATTCAGTATTATGAGGATGTTTATTTGCAATCTGCTGAATGGTAGAATTATTCATTAATATCCGTTTGTTCCATTTGATGCATTGTTACGTTAATAAAATGCAACCCATTTGGTTAAATAACGTCTTTTTTTTTCTACTTTCTGAGAGTAATCGTTAGTGATTTTTCTTTTAAGTGAGTGTATTCAAAAACCCATAAGAAGTGCTGATAGACTTCGAGCGATACTAAGAGAAATTTCAGTAAAACGACTTTATGCAGGAAATGGTAAACCTCTTCGGCGTATTTTGCTCATTGCTTCAATATATTCCAGCCTTTCGCAGAATTTTTCCAAATAACCCTATTGTGGGAATGTCGTCCCTGTTTAATAATGAGTAGACATTTGGGCAAAAACGAGTCAGCAAATTTGGTGGAGGTGGTGGTGTGATGTGCCTTTTTTTTTTTCAAAATGTCATGAATTTTGGCGTGTCTATGCATAGCACTGTTCGCAGTTCACTGAAATCCCTTCCCCCTTCCGGTACCGCCTCCTATTCTTGCGAGGGATTTTTCGGAATCACATAGGCTTCGATGGGACCGGTACATCACATACCATGTTTAGCACTGATATATGGACTTCCCAACTCACCATTAGTAGCACATGAATCAAAAACAGCTACTTGGCAGACGAAAAACAAGGTGAGCGGACCCAGTGCTGAAATTCCGCAGTTAATAACCCTTAGTCGCGACTTGTGGAGACAAGAAATGATGCGTGAGCGTGAAACACGTTAGTGCGAGCAGGTCGGACATAAGAAAGAAATAGATTTGGCAAACAGCAAGATCCCAAAGGCAGGTGTAGTATTTGTTTGTGAAATTTCCTAATTTGTCTATCCACTCATTCAGTTGAAGCATGTGAAAAATGCGCAAATGTGCCCTTATCTATAGTCCCTGCATGCATCTAAAAATTGATCGATAGTGGAGGAGTTAAATCGAAGATGATGTAGATTAGTGAGTTTACTTTAATGCAACTGGATATAGACTCTAAGAGTATACTCATTTGTTGAATTGCATATGTGCGTCATCTACATCAGCAGACTATACAGCATTCTTTTATGCAATAATTTTGGAATCGCTCATATCATCATTCAGTATATCATCGGAGGAAAAGTTGCTCGTGTTTTTCATAGAATCCGCCGGCAAAAGAGGTTTTGAAGCTATTTCGTTGCTTTGTCGACTTGATCAGAAGTTCCATCTTCGGAAGTTCCAGTATCGCCACCGGTTCCATTCTTTAATCCTTCTCTTGACGATCTTCTACCTAAACACCTGATTATTTGCATGAAAAGTGATAAATTCAATTGGTAACCTCATTGTTCGATCACTTTACTTTTACAAGAAAGAGATCATGATTGGAAATAGCGCACTTACAGTATGCAAACATAAGGACAATTGATGTGGTTTGCGTGCCCACGATGACATATTTCATAGACTGAGTGCTTATTTGGAAAAAATTAAACTGTATAACTAAAACACACATCAGCTTCTTCCTAAGTGAGCCCCAACTATCTTCCCTCTCCTCATATTAAGCTGAACGACGATATAATCAAAATTTGAGCGCTCTCACTAAATGAAAGAAAAGTTCAGCCTACTTTTTCTACTCTTGTTCTTCGATCTTTTCTTCAATTTCTTCGATTTGTGTTTTTCTTTCTTTTTCTTCTTTTCCTCACGATTGTCCTCTTTATCAGCTGATCGTGATGCTCTCCCTGTGACAAGCATAATTTAGCAACTGTGTTTTATTTTTGAAGATTCGCCAGTTGGCACATTTGTGAATGAAATGTCAATGATTCATATTCAGCTCAAAACTATCTGTCACTTCAGCTGTTTTGAATCTCCGCTAAAATTCTTGAATCTATCGTAGCGTTATCTTCTCTACTGCCTCCTGACCATAATATGTTAATGACTATTCGTAAAGAAGCCGCATAAAATGCTTACAACCCATGAAAGCAGCAGAAACTCTGCAGGTTCTGTTGGGCTATGGGTAACACAAGTTTAGAGGACTGTTAGTGCGAGGGGCTGTGAGAGGAATAAACCAGCTGTAACTCTTTTTTCCTCACATAAAAATTTTATTAGAGACCTTCGCAACAAGTTCCGATCTAGAGATCCAATCGCACGTTTGCTGCGCTTCCAGCACGATCTGTTTCTGGATAGTGGAAAACATCTGTGGCTGTATGCCTGCGCTGCGAGATTATTTACTGCAACCCACCACACCAAGTGCTATCCCCCGAGCATTTGCTCCTGAAGGAGTGACGTCTGAGAAGCTTCGGAAATGCTTTAATATTTGTCCTTACATAAACTCCATGTTTTAGGCGAGTGCAAAAAGAACCCTAACTACTGCTGGCTTTGTCCGATTCTTTCATCGATTCCCTCTTCGATCTCCGGTGCTTCTTTCTGGCTTTCTTTCGTTTCGATCTCCGTGATGTATTATTTTCGCCATTTTTCCCATCATTTGGGGCGTCAGAGAGACTAGATGATTGTCTAAAAAAATCACCATATTCTAATTGCAAATCTCGCATCACATAGAGTCTTTACTCTTAGACTGCCTGATAAATATATCTTACTTTCCTTTAAGAAATATGCCTTAGTTTCCTATGTTCGAGAGATCGAAAACGCATGGGACTACAACGAGGTTTTTAGTGCATTCAAATGGTATAAAGCTTATCCACTTAAACGCAAACGAATCTCTCGAGAGAACTTGCCATTGTATGAGTCGCTTTTCTTCTTTCATTTGATGAGTGTATCAGGTGAGGAAACGCAAACATTTGCGATCATTCATTCTTGAAATGCTATGAAAAGAGTTTTACAACTAGTAATGTCCGCAAAAGCGAAAAACAAGTACTGTTACGGCGGGAAGGGAAAGGAGAGAGCCCGTAAATCTTGACGCTTCATAGGTAGGACGTGTTGTTGAATTATTTCTAGCCGGTCTCCTACTGCTCACAGTTGATCTTATAAAATCCCCATTTCTTTAAATATTGGGCAAGTATCCAAAAATTGGGCGCGTGAATTTCAACATTTTCAGGAGGAGTTATTCTCTGGATGCCTCCATCTAAGGCAACAAATTTCGATAACCGCTTCAAATTTCCTTCAAGCCGTTGTGCGATGAACAGCCGCATATCACATAGTTCTAGTGTAAAATATGTGGAAAAGATTTGCTCTAAATGGTAGATCCGTTCGAATACAAACGACTGGCTGTATTATTTGAAGCGAAGCAACCGAAGGATGACACGTTCTGTGTTCATACTATGTCAACCATAAACGCACCACAAATCTCTTATGTTTTTAGCTGCTCCTGGTTCATGATATCTATCTGTGTTCGTGACTATATGTGCAGAGTTCATTTTGCCTCTTTATTTAGATGACTCTTCAATGCAACCAGCTATACAGGTTTTAGTGGAAAGTGTAAGAAAAACCTTTTCGTACTTTGCGTGAAAGTAATTCTTCGAAAAAAAGACTTTTTGATTTTGTTAATTACAGTAATATCTAGCCCAACTTTAGAAAGAAAAGAAAACTAGGAAGTGAAGCGAATTGAAACAGCAAAAACGATGCAAAGAAAACAAAACTAAATCGATATGGTAGCAACAGTTTCTCTTGAATGTTAGACTGTACTGCGCCTCCTCTCGGGTTACTGAAATCATGTCTAGAGGGGGCATTATTTTGCACGTTGGTATTATTTGAGTAAGTACAGCGTTTGATTAACCTTCTAACGGAGTTTCCACGCGGTATTTGCACCGCAGTATAAACGAGGGGCGCTGGCGATCGAATGACCACTCCAGGTTGAGGGTTGTGTTGAATGAACATTGGTACTCCACTGGAAGGGAAGGCAGGTGCGTCAGTGGGTGGCGTAGAAACTCCTATTTGGGCCATCTCTGCATTCCGTGAAGTGGCTGACTGCAATTACTATGCTATTGCATTTGAGTTTCGTGTTTGTACTACCAATGTTCGAACTCCACTGCTGTTTCTTTGAATATTTTGCTGCAACTCCACTTCCGGACTGACGCTTTTCTTTGTTCATTAAGTACATTCAAGGGCCACTAAACATCTGCATGAGGTACGTCTATCACAAACCACTCTTCCCTTCGCTCATACACAACCCTTGACTTCAAATCAACTTTTTTTTCCAAGATGGAAACTGATTTAAGGATAGTGTGCTCTTTCGATAGTGTTATTTAGAATATTGAGCATAAAAGGCTATGATAGCTAATAGAAACTGTTGTTGATAAAGAAATTGTAATGTGAAATAAACTTGGCAAACCTAACCTTGTTTGATGCTGTGCCTTCCTCAGCTTTTTGTAATATCGCAATGATATTCTCAACAATCTGCAATCGCGTATCAAACAGCCTGCTCACTCATTTTCGTGGTGCAGCAAAATACAATTCAGTTTCTGATAGGTGAGGTAGGTTTGAATATAGTACAAGCAGACAACGTACAGATATGCTTGCTTCATTAACCCAGATTACAGCACAATTTAGTTAAGATGGGACACAGACAGCAACAGTGTTACATAGAGAGTATTGGCAACATGTTGCTTCGAAAAGCAATACAAATAAGAGCGAATCGAAAGGACTCTGTAATATATTAATGAGGTCTCAACATCCCGATCGAATTAACAGATACTGTAGGTACCATATGAGGGAACTCAGTGTATAATATGTGTAAATGCCTAATAAAATAGAAGCCTTATTTTCATCACGCTTCTTATAATATTTGCTTCCGTGAATCTATGTGACAGTTTCCACCGATCTTTTCAAACATTTTAGACATAGTGATTTTTTTCGATGAAAATCAGTTAAACCTGAGTAAATAAGAAAGTTAACTCAGGGAGAGAGCTCATAGCAACTTGTTATCAACAATTTCTATGACAAACTATTGGAACTCAAAGAGGATCGAGAACTTAGAAACCTCTTTTAAAAAAAACTTGTAAGCAACAACTTGCGATTATCCTTGAATCGTGGATCTATAAAACAGAATAACCGACATATTGCAGAATGCATGCAGCACTCGCTTATAAATATCTAACCGAGGATTGTCAAGCACTTTTTACAATTATTTGGAAACAATAAGGTGACAGCATTACTATATTCACAAACCTCTCGATCCAGATGAACTTTCCTATGTTTCCTCTTACTTCTTCTTTTGCTTCTTCTCGAGCGCCTTGATTTTGATGCTTTCTAAAATCACATCTTATAGCGTACAGCGACAATGATAAAAGTATATGCTTCTCTCCAGCCTTCTCTTTAGATCCTTTGCCATATTGCTTAGAGCCGGGACCCCAGCCAGCAGAAAACATACTGCAGCAATCACCAGTGTCATTATCCGAGCCATAAAAAAAAAGTAGAAGAGCTATGACCTTCCTATAGGCACCTTTGCCCAAAATATCTCGTCTACTCCTTGGAAGTCGCCGACGACTGCGTTGGGTTGATTCCTCGTTAGTCGCCTGAAAAGATATGTTCTTTTGCAAGTTCACTAGGATATTAACTCTGAAGACTGGCTGCTGAAGTAAGCTCAAATTTGAGAGCCATTTCCCCTTACCTCCTGTAGTATTCACTTTTACTTGTTTTTTGCTTTTCTTGTGCTAATAATATACAATGACCTTTCCAAATTTTCTGTCAAATAAACTTCATACTATATTCATTCAAAATTGTGGTTCTGTGCTTAACTGCATATTAATAGCCCTCTTTATATCTCTTTATATTTACTGCATAATAGTGCTAGCAATACGCTAAACTCTTTCGAATTTAAAAAATAACCTTCTCTAGACGTATCAGCGTGAACTTTTGCTTATTTCGTTAAGTTCCATAGTACCTTCTTTCGCAACCCATTCGCCTTCGCTTGCGATTTCATTGCGGTCTTTTTTTAAATCAACACGCATCCGCACTTGCTTTGGCCATAGCGTGTCGATTTCGTTCCCCAGTAGAGAATTTGGTCAACGAAGATTTTCGCAGTATTTAATTAGAGTGCACGGAATACTGAGCGCAGTTTAAACAGTTTCCAAAGGATGCAGAATGTTCACAAAAGAAATAAGTGCAAGTAGTCCTTGGCCCAAATAATAGGTAACGATGATGCGTGCCAACAAGGAGCAGCCTTATCCTTCATATCACAGTCCGTGTGAGATTATTAGGGATATCCTCAACGAGTACTGAGGGAAACCTATGTAAGATGTTGCTACTTACTTCTTGAGTCGTTTGATTTGATAACTTTTCCACCCACGCCTTGAATCTTTCCGCGCATTCACGCTGAAAATTGATTTAGTACTCAGTCACTAAATCAGAGCTTAAAAAATCCTAAGGCAATTTGTTTGGTGATGGAGTGGAAAGTGATGCAAAGATATAAGAGTTTTTGCTGTTGACTTATAGTAGTTTATTTGATATAACGAGCGTTCGAAAAACTTTTTTCCACAAATGCTAGCCAGCGTTTCAGATCCTTTCATGCAATACCAGTTTAAGGCAGCTTTTTCCAGCTGACCGCTGCGCATCTGTGAAGGAAGTGTGGTAAGTCTCGCTAGGCTGGTATTGCCTTGCTATCGCTTCCAGTAAAGGCAAACGAAGATGCATGTTCCTACGCTTACAATTGTCTCTGATCTACTTTCGAGGAAATTCGCATAAAAGAGCTGTAGCATTTTGGTATGTTTGAGAGGGTATTGATAGTTGAACCATTACTGTTTGAATGCTGGAGGTTACCCCCAAAGACATTTGTATATTTTGCTCTTGATCAGCGTAACTTGCGTCATCTTAACACTGTCTGGACCCCACCATTTGTCTGAGCATTACCATTGATGATAATCGCAAAGCATGTTTTTTAGATAGCAACATAGCATGTCGCCGAATATTGGCAAATTGTGGACAGTGTGGTTTTGAAGAGTAGAAGAAAAACACCAATTTAAAGGTGAACGCAGATGTGAAATCCTACACTAGAACTTCTTCCACTTTTCTAAGATGAGAGGGATGAAAACGGCTCTTGGAATGCATTGGGAGACAATGATGCGGCAACGAAATTTCCTGTCCACTGTCTAGGTTAGATCTGAGGGCTTTTGTAAGCAACCGTTTCTCTGTGACTGTACAAAAAAAATACTCTGGTTGGGAGAACAACAATTTTGGCTAATTCTGGTTGCTGCATTACTGTTTGATATGATCCTGCTTGATCTCACATTTTGACTGATTCTTACGGATTTCCCATGACGAGAAGAGTGGTCTCCTGCATCTAGTTCCCGATATTTTCATTTGCCCATTTGGCTACTGTCTCATTTCCATAAGCAAAACGCGACATTTTTTTCCTGCGGTATATTGGCCTACAATCCGAACTTTTTTTTGAGAAATTAGCATTGTACGTCCACAAAAATCTTTCGAAATAAAAGAAACCATTTTCTCGACCTGATGTTAGGTTCATCCACTAAGAGAAGAAAATGCGAAAATGCTTACCGTATTACAAAAGTATAAGTATCCTCCAATAGCGCATGCAATCACGAGACCAGTACCAACGACCATCCTGCAGGTAACGAGTTACTTAGATAATGATTTGCGGAAGTTATTTTGGATTATTCGGAGCAAATTTTTGCATACGCTCATGCGTTATTTTGTTCTTTTATGCAAAGTTTTTGCTCCATAAAGAAGTTCCAACTTTACAGAACGAAACTACTACAGCGTTATGAGCACCATTGCGATAAAACCATCTTATACATGAACAGATTTAATTTAGCATTGCGTCGTGATCAGCTGTTATACAAACTATCTATCAGTCGCTCAATTATGTCATGCTGTAATTCTTCATTTCGCCGCAAATTTAAATACTGAGAAGGTTTTGTCGGTTGCGAAAATTTGAAAGCCTAATTGCCTTCTAACAGCAAGTATATGGAAAAATAGACTAACTATACCTGGAGTTCTTCAGCAAAATATCGATGCCACACTGTATTCATAGCCGGCACAAAAAGCGCAAGCTCATTTGAGCTGCAACTTAGACGACATGAATGTCTCTCTTATACATATCCGGACTGAATAACACAAGTTTTGGTCCGGTCGTCAAATATGCGTTCTCTGATAGAAAACAAGCGTTCTCGATCATGCTGCAATTTACATTCCCAAAACCGTCGTTAATATTAATCTCAAGAAAATTTCCTTTAAAGTGCTATATGAACTGCATCCTCTGCTTATGGCCACAACTCCTCGATCTGTTTATCCCTTTATTTGTTTATTTATATTGTAACACGTTTGGTACGGACCCGATGCCTGCATTCCAAATTTCAACATCACGTCATTGCCTCTATAACGAATAAATGCCTATTTCGATTGATTGGTGACGTCGGATTAGTTGCAATTTTTCTTGTTCTCTGTCGAGTTGACGGGGTGATATTTTTTTAAAATAGATTCCATCACAGCTTCATTGCAATGTGCATAATGAAAGCCACGCATTTCAAAGTCTTTTTTTCAGTGTAATGGGTTTATTCGTTAACACATTGGAACAGACAAATAATAATCAAGCTGAATCATCACAGATGCATCTGACTAAGTTGTCAAATTTCACCTCGCTTGCCAATTTTTTTTAAATTCATGAACACCTATGACTAATAGCTGTGAGTGTATGTTAAAAATGACCGAATGCTCTATAAATATGGGGGAGCCGGTGTGGCGATACGATCATGCGTTTCAGTAGGTATTCCCCATCGTCCAATATTTCAACTCTCCCATATATCCTACGAAAATGCTTAAATTATATAAATGTGCATCTTTCTGCTCCAACAACCATCTGAGGAAAACGACAAATCTCCACAGTTCATATTAGAAAATTGCCCATGTTAAAAAGCGTTCTGCCAGAAAATAATCACAAACATGAATTTGTTAGGGTACCATTATCACTTGTGAGTGGTGTTGAAATATAATGGACGATCAAATGCGATATAGTAATTGCTCACTTGCTACGTTCGAGGAGAACGTTTTTCACCTCTTCTGTAGTCCGCTGCAGTTGATTTCCTAATGAACCACTTCGTTTTTGTGTTCACCTCTTGATGGTCTTCCATCGGTTATCAGTATACAAGGTTGTAGAAGTGATGCAGACGAGCAATGCTGCACCAAATATTTTTTCAACTTTTGAGTTTCTTCCACATATGGGTTGGATTGCTGAGTTGGAGCAAGCATCAGGTCAGATAGGCTTATGCTCAAGTAGAAGAAAACAATAGCATTACATCCTAGATGCAGAAGAGGCCCAAATGTATTGAGAGCTAAATTGAAGCTTCTAAAGAGAGCAGTGGGATAGAGTAAATCGCATTAGCTTTTCAAGTATATCTCTCCGACACAAACAGTATTCGGTTCCTTGGCGATATCACCACGTTCTGTATAGTTTTCGATGCAATACCATTCTGCGATCACACACAACATCCTTCATTTCAGCTTTTCCCATTACTATTGTGCAATACGAGTGATAAAGAAATGTCAGCAGTGAGACAACTTGTGTTCGTGCTTATGTTTCTTTGCGTCATCAGTTCGATCGCCGCTGTGAGTGAAGTTCACACTTTATTTTTTACAGCATTTTACAGTCGAAAGATCGTTGAACCTAGCTTTAGCAAATCATCTTTCTCGCACTCAAAAACGATGATACAAGTATGCGCCATAGAGGTTGCCTAGTCAAGACGGAAGAGAAATTGCACGATTCTGCGGAGAAAAAACCTCATCACGAATAAGATAGCTTAGAACATTTTGCTTCATTCCGAGATCCCTTTCATCCGATGCAAATATTGCCTTTTCTTCTACTCTTTTGCATCTCATACGCATTTCTTAGTGGAAGTGAAACTCATACTTCTGTGGATCTTGTTTTTAGCTTGTACCATTTGTTAGAACATTATTCAGGGAGTACGTAATCAATGTGTTCAAACAATTTTCGCAATTTCACATACAGAAAGAATAAATTAAACGAATAAATTAGATAAATTTCAGATCAATTTCGATAGAGTCGACCCAAAGTGCACTGCTTTGTGTTTCCAATATTGGACCATTACTGCCACCATCGGAAACGCGAGATGGCCATCTGGTTGCGAGTGCTCGAAATTTGCGATTTAGCCTCTTCATATGCCTCGAAATGTTCACATAATTCTTTCAATATATACCTTTACTAAGGGTGCAAGTTACTTATGTCTTGCGCCATTAGGAACTGGCTTGCCACTGTTGCAGAGTCATGAAAGGGGCATCTAGAGTTTTTTTTGGCAAAATGTTTTTCGGCAAAACTCGTTCACAATTACATGTTCCCTCATACTCTCACGTTGATGATTTTTACAAATTGATATCGCAATCGAGGGATCTTGCTCGTTGACGTTCGATTGTATTCACGATCGTGTATCTTGCGGCACTCTCCTCCCTTGTTGTCACCTTTGTTTTCTAAACGCATGTAACTCCTTTAACTCGGTATTTGCAATAAAAATATATGAGAAATAAACATTTATTATGCCTACTCTCTGGTACTACTCTCCAAGTGGCTTCATCGCAAAATTGTGCATTCATTGCAGTCTTTCGGAAGGTTTGTGATCGAATCAATTACTGACGTACCAGAATGGAATAATTTTATTCATATCTGCTATGGCTCAACAATGACCCAAAGAAGATTCGTTCCAGAAAAGCCTCCCGTGTATCGCGTTTGCGTTAAAAGAAGTGATGATGGGACCAGTAGGGCAATCAGGGGCAGGCAGCGAAGGGGGAAGACGAGACCTGAAATAGGATGGACTACCTCTTAAAATTGACGAAGGACATAATATTAATAGCTTCCAAGCAATCTTTCCACAGAGCAGTAGCAAGAAAGAATATATCGCAATAGAGATTTGAATGAGCAAAAAACCAGTGGGACGAAATGTTCTATACAACTCTTCACAGTATTCGATATTTGTTATCGATCGTCACTTCAAAGAATGTTTTAGGCAACAAAAATTTTGGCGAGTGAATCATAGCAAGACATGTACATGTTGCTGCCTTCAGACAGCATCACACGAGGCGTATCCCCATCTGCGAGCAGTCGCTTGCAAAAACTTCACAGAGTCGGGCACGACCCAAAAATATGCAGAAAGGAATCAGCATACTGCGACATGTGCATATGCAGCATTCTCACCACCTCGCCAAATGCCAATGTTGGAGCATCCCTAAGACCCGTTCATAACAACAAAACAAGGTTCTTCCAGTCCTTATAACCGAGGACGTTTACTTCATTTCGTATCTCAATATTCCCGAAGATCAGTACGAGTAACTATGCAATACCACCATTTGTTATTGATTTATTGCCCAAACTTAAGTCGCAAGCCTTTCTGTGTCTCGACCTCCTTGCAGTAATGACCAGCTTCCTTTAAATGCATCCATTAGTGATTCATGTGTTCTTAAATTGCAAGAATAATCCTATAGTATTACCTCTTGTCCTGAAGTAGTGGCTAAAGATAAAAAATTGGTTTTTTTGTACTCGATAATCAGAAGCGGATTTTAGCTCTTTTTGACACTGCGCATTACGATTACCTATGAAATCCTGTGGCCAACGAACAATGGCCAACGAACAATGGCCAACGAATAATCAGTTGCCTTGACAATTCTTGACGAAATCAATAGTAAAATCACTATCGTCATGGTAGATCGATACATGCCTTGCCAATCGCACAATGAAACGGTCAACAGATGATTGCGAAAGACTTTCGATTTCAACGCTTTTATATATCTTTGCAGTTTGGTGAGAACATTGACGGTTGCTTATTTTAAGAAAATGAATGACTACCTTGCGTGTGCAGCAGAATTCGCAGCAATCCCAACTGCTACAGCAAATGCATTGAAGGCATTTGCAACAAACGCATGGCACACAGCATATAATCAACCATAAAAAAAGTAGAATTAGAAGCAACGATCTGAAAAGCAATTTCGATAAGGATATTTCTTGTTGACGAATTCTTTGTTTATCGATATAAAGCAATCACAATTAGCCAATTGAATATGCAAGATTTTAGCGAAGAGCTCTTCTTGCATGTGCAAAGGCGCAATGCATTCAACATGTCTCCTTGATCAAGAATCCAAATCAATAAGCGAATAAATCAATTGCGAGAAATGAAATATGCAAATTCGGTTTGCTAAGCAGGTATGTGCAACAGAATCTAGTTAAATGTGGGAATAATCAGGAGTAAGAACAGACACTCATTGCCACCAGACGAACAATTGACGCACTGGTTGGTCTATCCAGAGTTGCCACACATACACATAAGCAGAAATAGACACGCATACATATACAAAAACACACGCAAGCATACACAAATGCATAGAGACAAGCACGTGAAGAAGTGTTTGTGGCCTAGAAACTTCGTTAGTATTTAGAGGAGGATGAGTCACTGCATATGCCCGTCTTAGCAGTGTACTGCGGTCAGGTCATCCGTCATACGAAAAATGCTTTGATCACTTGGGAAACGATCATCGTCGCGCTTGAATTCCCACAAGTTACAGCCAATTCCGGTGTTAATATTCCGGCTTTCACTTAAGAATGTCATGGACATCAAGTGAACTCACATAATCCAAGCTTCGATGTTCACAACAGCTCGCATCATGTTCGGCTGTCGCTTCTGTAGGACATCATATACATCTTTTTTGAATTTCATTAAATATCCACTGAGTTTGTACAAAATTTCCTCGTCGTAATACGTCTCAGACATGGATGCTGACGTATCTTGCTGCATTGCCATATTTGCCTTAAGTAAACGTCATTCCTCAATGAACAGTTCAATGGATAGACAACTATCCTTTGGTGAAATGAACTGAAAAACATTAGATTGCCCCCAAAAAAATGGCTGATCCGTCATGTTTTTAGCTATCAAGCCTCTCACATAGAGTTAGAAATTCCGAGTTGCAAAACGGGCTTATAGCAAAGTTGTGTTTACACGTTTATATGCTCACCAACGTGTTGTTCTGCTAGCCGTGTAGTTTCAACTGTGGAATCGATGAAGCTCCTTACTATCCGACAACCCTCTATGAATTTCCAAGTTGTTCCATCAAGTTAGATACATATATACTATCACGTGTATTTCACTGTGTGTCAGCAGACCAGTATAACCAACGTTACTCCATACAACGTTGATTGATCGTGAGTAAAACCTAAAATAGCACTGGATTTCGCTTACAAATTCCTGAAGTACCACTCGCGTATTCTCGACAAATTTAAGAAATAAATGAAGAATAGGCTGAGGGTAAAGCGGGTTACAGTACTTTTTCGATTTTCCAGCTTCCGCTACCTTCTATCACTTCGGATTCTGTCATGATAATTTCTCGTCTTTAGAAAGCTCATCTCAGGATCCGGCTGCCCTATTTTCCTCATCTTCCCACATTTTTGACATTTAGGATTCCGGTTCAGTTCACTCCCAACATTTTCTACCTTATTATTGCTATTCCATATTCTAAGCACATGCTCTAAAGCCAACTTGGAATAATGTGCTTAACTTCTTGAGAAGTTTACTATAATATTCAAACTCGTTAGCACAAATGTTTTGCGCTTCTCTCCTGCTAGTTCCTCTTAGCAAGCGTTACCGTATAGGTGTTGTATTCTTCTCGATGCTCATTTCCCCGCACTTATAACCTCCGGGTCTTTATTATTTCATTATATCATTGGCGGATTTAATATCTCACGTATAACTTTCAAGCAAAGTTGTGTTTACACGTTTATATGCTCACCAACGTGTTGTTCTGCTAGCCGTGTAGTTTCAACTGTGGAATCGATGAAGCTCCTTACTATCCGACAACCCTCTATGAATTTCCAAGTTGTTCCATCAAGTTAGATACATATATACTATCACGTGTATTTCACTGTGTGTCAGCAGCTTATGAAGGTGGGTGAGCTCATGAGCGGAGCTAATGTCACCAATTACGGAGCAATTCTCTGCTTGTTCCTCCATAATTCATCATATGATATACTACTTTTAAGCTGATTTGCGTCTATACGATGAACAGGGACCTTTGCGACATCCTTCCACTCCACTTTTTCGGCTTCCGACAATATGAATGCACAATCCTCAAATCATGGTGATGGAGGCCGACCAAATTCTGCATCCACGAGCTTCGCTAATCGGAAATGCCAACAATATACGGTAAGTAAACCTTACGCAAAACCTTACGCACCATGAATATTGTTTACTTGAAGTTTTCAGTTTTATGCGGTAGACAACCCTCATCCAGACAACATCGAACATTTATTATCGTCGGTTACTTTACAATGTCCTCAAAGTTTTAATAGGATTTTCTTCTTACGAGTCACTTTTCAATTTAGTCGTCAACCTCTAAACTTGAGTGCAGAAGGCTATGCTTCATTTTTTTTCAGACATCCAAGTAGGAAGCGTTCCAATTTTCCATTCCGAAAGTACAGATTAGGTCATTTACTTTCTTTAAGGCAATATAGATCATTCCGTGATTTACAATACCGAATGAGTGCGACTAACATTTTCGATTGGTAACGCTGTTGATGCTTGCAAAACCAGTATAACCAACGTTACTCCATACAACGTTGATTGATCGTGAGTAAAACCTAAAATAGCACTGGATTTCGCTTACAAATTCCTGAAGTACCACTCGCGTATTCTCGACAAATTTAAGAAATAAATGAAGAATAGGCTGAGGGTAAAGCGGGTTACAGTACTTTTTCGATTTTCCAGCTTCCGCTACCTTCTATCACTTCGGATTCTGTCATGATAATTTCTCGTCTTTAGAAAGCTCATCTCAGGATCCGGCTGCCCTATTTTCCTCATCTTCCCACATTTTTGACATTTAGGATTCCGGTTCAGTTCACTCCCAACATTTTCTACCTTATTATTGCTATTCCATATTCTAAGCACATGCTCTAAAGCCAACTTGGAATAATGTGCTTAACTTCTTGAGAAGTTTACTATAATATTCAAACTCGTTAGCACAAATGTTTTGCGCTTCTCTCCTGCTAGTTCCTCTTAGCAAGCGTTACCGTATAGGTGTTGTATTCTTCTCGATGCTCATTTCCCCGCACTTATAACCTCCGGGTCTTTATTATTTCATTATATCATTGGCGGATTTAATATCTCACGTATAACTTTCATTCTAACCGGTGTCTACGTCACTTATCATCATGCATATAAACTATTGATAACGATAGCTTCTTCTTTTGAAGTATTTTGTGTTTTTCAAAGATGTTCAATTTCTATCGATATCCCATGTTGTGCCATTAATATTCTTGCTTTTTACGTGCGGAAATCCCTCACAGGATTAGCCAATAGTTGTATGAAATATTCATTGCAAATCATCACTAAACTTAATTTTGTATAGGAGGTGGTGTCAATGTTTAAAATAATTGCAACATCCTAACACTTTAACAGGTTCCAACAAAAAATCACATCCTAAATTAACTGCCTATCCACCATAAAACAGCACAGCACATTATTTAGTGTTCATCGGTCTCCTATTTGGAAAAACCGATCATTTTTAATTTCCCACCACTCTTTGTGGAAAATTTGTCCTTATAAACTTTTCAATGTTTCTCTGTGCAAAATCGGATCGTTGAATTCTCCTAAGCGTCAAACGGCTTTTTCCCAACACTGCCATAGAAGGCGTTCGGAACAGTGGTCACACACATCGTCAAATTCACCGCTGCAGGGCTTCCACAGAAACCCTTTGTAGGAATGACTTTCATAGTTCTAAGCTGCCATGCCTCTGCGTAAATATACGCCTTCAGACCACAAGCCGAAAGTTATTTACAGTGTAGTATACGTCTTTAACCGCCAATGCGCGTTGCTGATACTTTATGGATGACAGAGTGATGCAGGAGGACTGCAGCAACATAGCTTTTAGCATGCTGATGCCGCAGCTGAGGACATCCAACCCTGATGCAGCGATAGCAAACTCACCGCACGTCATACTCGAGCGATAAGAAATGCTAGCCGAGTCCAAACTTAGTGTCCTAGACATAGAAATTCCATTTGAATTTTATTCATCTTTTCCAAATTTCTGATAATGTGAAATTTCGATGTCGGGTGCATTCCCTGCTCATAGAGCAATGCGCAAAGCCATGTATAATAAATAGCTCGTTGAGCCTGCATTCTGATTTACACCTCTTTGCTGATTCATTTATGAGGATTTATAGCCAACTGCAATTTATTGCCAACAATATTGAGCAATAAATTTTTTGTATTCTCGGCCACGTTGACGGATGAGGTAAGTTATTTTTTTGGCGCTTTATAGCTTAAGGTTAAGTTCCATTATTTAGGGTTCTTCCGCACTTCTTGTCGGCATTCCCATTCCCATAAATCCCTTGCATCGGAGCTTCCCTACCTAAAGTCCTCTCTTTTACAGCAATTTGATTGTTGACAAAGAACACTTAGCTATATTGGCTGCCCGAAGAATTTTCCGGATCGCCAAATGACTGCATATTTTACAGGTAAGCATTCAAAGAAGGACGAAAGTAACGAAGGACAAGAGAGCAAACCAATAGTGACCACGCCTAAGACGGATAGCGCGCCGAACACGCCAGCCACACCAAAAACCAAATGAATGTGATAGAAGACAGGAGCATCCTCGACTGAAATGTCAATTCACTATGTACAATCTCTAATAAATATGGCCTTGAAGAAAGAAGTGGTTATTAAACCTATCAGGTATATTGGCACACCCAACTTACATGTATTAGTTTACCTCAATACCACTTCATAAAGGGTTGAAAATATTGTCCACTACTGCGTTGCCCCCTATGACAATGGAATTCATAACGAGACAGTGTCACCAAGTGCAACACCTCGTCTTCATCCACATAATTCAACTAATCAAAGCAAAGAATGCACCTATTTGTTCGCCTCCAGTAGTAAGCAATTAAAAGACCTTTCTATATTTCTACTAAATTTGAGCGAGGAAAGTGATCAAAGCTCACTAGCTATTGACACCACTGGAAACCACATCGTTTTTACCTTTGTAAACAAAATCGATTATTGACGTTCGCTTAATTCCCTCATACTGAAACGCAGTCACACATGTTCGGGAGTCGTAATGGTCATAAACTGGTCTCAAAACCTCTCATCTCCCAGATCGAAAACTATATGAAATTTTCCCCACTGATCCAGACCCTACAAGCAACAGTGATAGAAAAACGCAGTGGTCGATTGTAGTAATCGCTGTGGTCTGTACTTCAGAGATTGTTCAGATGCAACAAATAGTTTTATAACGAAAATCTGATCAACAACATAACAATCAACAACGAAGAAGAAAGCAAATCGATCAATCCCCATAATCACTACGTCAGCAAACAATGCAATCCTCAATGAGATATTTCAACATTGCGCTCACGATAACTCCTACTATATTCACCTCTAAAATGTGTTTTATTATAAATAAGAAAGAATTTCATCTCAATCTGATGGAAGAAGGAAGGTACTATAGTTCCCTATGAAGATTATGAGCAGATGAAGTTGAAGGCACAAATAGGAATAGTTCCCTTTATGTATCGACAATAAATTCCCCCTCTCGTTCAGCTAAAAACTCGTCGAATATATCAAACGAAAAACAGCAGAACAATTATGCAAAACGTAGTGAGAATAAAATCAAGTAGCAAAACTATTTCAAAAAATTTCCAAATAAAACTGACAAGAAAGAACTGCATCCATTAGAATCGCAATATCTCAAGCCGTTAACTTAAACATTTGGGATATGCCATAACTATGCCCACCCTCTTTCAACTAGCACATAACTTGCGCAATCAAGAAATAAACAATAGATCACATTAATATTGAATATAGCCTTCTGCGATCTCCTCTCCAAACTTCTTCCTCAACAAAGCGATCACCTTATCGCATTGTTCCTCAACTTTTTTCTTTTCATCTGAAAACATGCAACACATCAAATAAAGTATCTTCAACATCTACTTGCTGAAATTTGATATAAAGTAAATTAACTCATTTCTGAATTTAAATAACCATAACTATTCAGATTTCTACTTTCAACAATACTTCGAGAACAGAGTGGCTTCTTTGGAAACAACATCGCAAAATACAGTGATAAAAAAGACAAAAACGACCAAAACAATCACTATCTGTTTCCCGATTTCTTGCCGTTCAGTGATGCTTCCTCGATAAATCTATATCTAAGTGAGCTTCTCTGCTTATCACATTCATGAAATCGTTATTAAAATAATCTCAAAAACAAAACAATACAAATAAAGGCTTCATAAGACGTCATGTGCAATAAATCGAATCAGTTAAAACAAGTAGAAGCAAACGAAACGAACCTTCAAGCAATTCACTGAGGAACGGTAATACAGATGGCAAGAGAGGTGCCACCGCATCACCCATACGATCGAACATCCTCTCTAACACCAGTAACGTGCAATAGCGCACCTATAATACGATTACTTCACATTAGCAAAGATGCAAAAGATCGCTACCAACATTCAGCAAAGATAAAAGGGAAATAGCGGACGGATTGCGCAGAAACAACAACTGCATGATATGATTACACTTCAAGGCATAACTCACATTCATACATCTAACGGCATCCAAACCGAAATATTCCTAATGTGATCAGTAGCCATTGATAGATGTGTAGAAGATGGTCATTATACGCAAAACGAAATATGTGCTAAGCAAGATAAATACTGTTCGAAAACAATCTCGTTGCATCCATGTGATCAACGAAAAAACATTTGAACCCGATCTCTTCATTCAAGACGTTGCGTACAAGACAGTTGAAAGATTTTCATGAACCCTACCCGCAAATATACCCGTACTTGCCAATTCCCTTACCGCTATCTTGCGCCCTCTTTCATGCGTCTCTACTTTCATTAATGTTCCCCGCAAAAAAACGCATAGCTAATCACATTTTAAATCCTCCAAATTCCAAAAAGAACAAATAAAAGAGTTTCTTTTCTTCTGCTTCATTTCAACACGAAATAATCGCCATGTTGCCTATCACATATCATTTAAGAAGAAATCCAAACCGTTGAATTGCTTGAAATATTCTCTATCCAAAAGATTCACAATGAACAAGATCGTGTCATAGTTTTGGCAATTCTTTATGAAACAAAGAGGCTCTCAAAAAGTCATCTACAGCGAAGAAATACCTTTGGCGATGTACTCCGAGTTTTGAGCATAATCTTATTGGTCATTTCAGTGAGTGCATCATTATGGCAATCAGCGATTTGCAGCAAGCAATCAGCCAAATGTGGAATACATCGTTGCTCATGGCCGGCCACTGCTGTATTGTCCAGCTCATTGATGACGTCATCGATGACCAGCTGACATCGCTCCCTGAATGAAGCTCATTGTGATAACGGAGATCATATCACACATCAAACATTAACTCATCGAGATTTCTAAACTGTAGAGTGACCACTACCATGTTGGTCAATCGAACAAGCAAAAACAGCATCTGAATTATTGTCGCATAATCACTAAAATAGCATAATTTTGTTGTTTGCCAGTGAATTTCTTCTTTCTTCAAATGAAACGAACGTAAAAATCAGAGGTGAAAAGTGTAACGAATCGGAAAAAAAAACTGAATTACTAACTCGACAAAGAATTCATGATGTCTCGCACATTTCTCGACCAAATTGAGAACAAGTATGATGAGTGCATTCATGTCTCGTGCTCCGATCGAACCTTTTTTATAGCTGAATAGTAGCGACTCACTCGCTGCAACCGATGAGTTAATGAAAAGGAACGACAGCTATGTAAAACCGCCAGCTATTTCATATTACAGCAAAGCAAAAAAAAAGGAACAAGACGGCAAAAGAATACTGTTAAATAACGTATACAACGTCTAGATACGCGGAATGCACCATTATCTGCCTTCTCCACATTTCCATTGGCTCAAAGAATCAATCAATTCTACAGAAAAAAACACTGGCGAATGAAAAGAAAAGAAATTGAATTCTTCGAGGTGAAACAGTTCAATGAAGACCTGGAATTACTTCAGGTATCAGCACACCTTAAGGGTGGAACGCTAATAAAAGACCCCCCAAAAAAACGACAAAAGAACCTAGAATGTTACCAACGCAAAAACAAATTCAACATATATGAACATTACAACCACAAGGAAAAAGCATAGTAGTCCCCGGAAATAATAAGTAATTATAAAAGTATCCATAATCACTAAGCTTTCAACACCTCAACAAGTTCGCATCCTAAATTCCACATCAGACGATAAGATCAAGACTAATTAACTTCAATAATATCGATTCACCACAAAAAAAAAACAATTGCATACGTGTAAGACGAGCATTCGTACGTTGTAACACTCGCGGTACCATATCGAAAATCCGACCGCAATGAGGTAACGATAGTGCATTGTATAAAGCGTAAAATCTGCAATCGCATTTAATGTGAGAAACGGAACTGAAATATAAACAAACGTCAAATAGGCTTTCTCAACTGCTTTAATTAAGTCAAATTGTTGGCCTCGATTCAAAGCTCACTATAAACAATCAGAATGAAATATATCGTTAGTTAAGAGGGATCAGAGTCTAGGAAAAGAATTGCTCCTAGGCATAAAACATTGCAAAAGAGCGAAAAAATTTCCTGAAAAGATTTCCAACGCCATCAATCACCCAATTATACACTTATAGGTGAGGTATGAAATTGAGTTATGAACAAGTAACCAAGTAAAGTCAATCAAATTTTGCATGAAGTTCTATCGTCCAGCTTCCCACCACCTTGACGATGTCATCACTTCAGTTAATCCTTAAGAAAACAGAATGTCTAAAGTAGTAAACACAGCCAACTCCTTTGCTTTTTTCTTAGCACAACAATTTAAATTTAATAAGTGAAGTACAAGTCACGAATTTAAAAGACAATTGCAAAATTAATCGAAATTGCTGACATCTTTCCTAAAATCACTGACCTCTTTGATATAAAGCAATATTGAAATATAAAGTCAATCAACAAAAAAAAGATTTCTGTCCGTTTCGATAAGAAATATTCAATCCGATTCAAACAATGACATGAAAAATATTCAAAAAATCCAACTCAACCATAACTAAAATAATAATGAAAAGTAAAACAGCAATAAACGTGAACAAATAAGGGACCTATTGAAGAGGTTGAATGCAGTAATCAGGCGTAATGCACTGTCATCCGTCTGCTCGTTGCCTAACGCCTCCTCTGCCCATTTGCTGAATCGCACAAAGATTGGACGACATTCGTTCTCAGAGAGGCAATCGATCACATCCATTAGATAACCGATCAGACGATCTTCGCAATCCACGACTCGATCGTAACACTGCAAACATTTATGGCGCTCGTATACCTTCAACTCCCATAGCTCCGGGAAAAAAATGTTTTTCTCCTCTTTTCCAGAAGAGGCGACAACCGTTGTCTGATGACGACAGAAGACGCTACCGGGATTGTCGCTAGTCAGTGAAAAATGACTATGAGCTAAGTTCGAGACTCAAGTTCGAGCTAGATTGAAGTTGGTCTTTCTGTAGGACGTGAGGCAAGAGGTGATCAAAGAACACAAAAAGTGCTGAACTTTTGAAGCCCAGTCAGCTGACGGCTCCAAATAAGCACTATCGAAACTATGAGCCAATAAATCCATGAAAACAATGCTCGAATTTCACAAACATATTTAAACAATTGATAATGCGAAAGTTTCGCATATTCGCTGGTCGGTTAGCCAAACGAGAAAGTCGCACGATACAATATCCTGTTTTAGCCAAACTCATCACTCCTTCTCCTTTTCTCCACCAACCTTCCTACGTCCAGCAAAATCAATTGGTAGGATCGCTCGTGTTTCTGCACATCTTTAAGAGCAACAACGAAATCACCGCGAATGTAATAAAAGATCGGTGCTGTTTCCCAATTGTGATAGAGGATAATATAAGGCATTTCTCAATAATCGAACCTCCAAGGATCGATTAGCGATACGTGAACCGAAAGCAATGAAGAACTGATCGCATATTGCTGACAAATATTTCAACAATTCGCTTCGTTCCTTTGTTTGCAAACATGCCGACAACATTGAGAAAAGCGACACTTCTGCTTCCTGGAAATACCTACGGTCAAAATTTATATTACTGATACATCTAGAAGCAATCTCATTGACCGAATTTCATAATGAGACCTGCTACGGTGATAGCCACTTTGTCAGAGGTAAGAGAACAAAGAGATAAGCTTATTCCACACTCCCTCACCCATTTCTATCAATGGTGGGACGGGATAAAGGGGAGAGGAGGGGGGTAAGACAAGATCTGAGAGAAGTTTGGTCACCAAAGTTTGGGTTGCCAACAGTTTTTGCAATTATTTTTAATAAAGCGGGCCAGTGAACAGATCAACTGGTCACTAACGCATATCACTTTTCGAGCAAAAGAAATGACAAAAACGTACTACTATCTATAAGAAATCAGCTGAGAGGGATAAATGCTGTCGACATTTCCTCGTAGTATCGTTAAGCCATAAATACACTACGAAATTCCATTCACTGAGATGTGTCGGAATGAAAAACAACCAAGTGGCATTATGCACTTGAAAATGGATAATATGGAAGCCCTCTCTGTGTTTATAATAAGAAATGAGGATGATGCATCCCTTTCAACATTGAATCACGCCGGCATGCTTCACAATTCAGTACAAATATAATTTCCCCTTAATACTGAAAAATCTATCGCTCTTCACATTTATGAGACACTTACATATCACAAAAACAACCTCTAGAAGTTTGGCAATTCAAGAATTTTAGTTCGTGCCCATAAATTTTGGGAGAGGATGAACCTTTCAGAAAAACCACGAAAATATTTTAAAAGAAAAATCTTTCGAGCTCTGTTGAAAGTCTTAAACTCCGCAGAATTTTCAAACATTGAGAGAAAGGGGACCTACTTGCCCTACAAACAGAAAAAGTTGACAAAAAAGAGAGTGCTAAAACGACGGTGGTTGAACAAACAAATGGAATGAGATAATCATTAGGTACCGGGTACATAATAAGCGCTTCAGTAGCCTCTCGGAAAGGTTCGACGAGTAGACGCATCTCGAGCTTTGTGAGCGCTTTCTTTATCTGTGCGATGCGATGTTCGATATTCGGCAGCCTCCCACTACCATCAACTGTTGTATCCACCTGCAGTATAATCGGGATAAGTTTCGAATGCATCAAAAATATGCAAACGAGCGATCACACATGAACAACCATAGAATCCTGTTTACAGGTCGACTGAAGGAGCTTTGTACAAGTTCATGCCCCCCCTCCCCCTCCCATTTTTTACGAAAAGTTCATACTCTGAGCTCAAACTCAAACCTACAATATATTATGGATCCCGGATTAGTGTATGATGCCCGAATTCAGATCAGTGTTCCAATTCTTTGAAAAACCTTTCTGGTGCTAGATGAGTATACGGGCAGATGCAAAAAGTCGAGTAAGGGGAAAAGCATACAAGATTATAAAACTTACGGTCGAAAGCGTGACATGATGTCGTGCAAGAGTTCGAGCTAGAGTGACAAGGATTCGAGTGAGATGTGTACTGATGAATTGCACAAAGTTCTCAACGATCCTCTGTAGACATGTCAGCGAGCATTGTAGCAGCACATCACCACCTGACAGTTATATAAAGCAATAAACGATCTACTCAACAATTGGCGATGAGCAAATTTCCGCTTAACAATTGAGTGAATATCTTTAGGGCAATATAGAAACACATATTTCCAAACGGTACCTCAGAAGGACTCACCTCTTCCTTTGTCTCATTTCTTCACGCCATTAGGTGTCTAGGGTTCCGGTGATGTCTGCCTTAATATGCTCCAGAAAACTAAATAAATGTTTTATATCTCAAATGGTCGCACCACATCACTAAATAAACTTCGATATCTACAAATCCGCACAAATTCTTATCAGTTCCTTTATCAGCAAATAACCACCTACATTTTGCTTGTCAGCAGCTTTCAGAATGAGCAAGGAACATTCAGCACATGGTCAGGATCACTCATTGCAGTCGGATGGCTACTGGGGTTCTCCATTCGTATGAAAAATCTCCAATTAAACAAAAAAATCGAATTGATCTTAAAGGAGGAAAAATTGTTTCAATGCCTACTCACAAGCTGTGGACAACTGGTTAATTTTGCTCCTATAGCATCGAAAAACTGAAAATCAAGAAATGTGCCCACCGATACGTCTACCACTCAACGATTGTTGCGCGACACGTTTCCGCCTTTCAGTTGACAATTCCTCTGTGACCATCACGTTGCTGCACATATTCGGTCTTTCCAATTGTTCGGCCAATACATCGACGGCAACGATGCACAATTTATTCACATATTTTAGAGTGCTTCGAGTACTCTGATTACGAACCAATTCACCAGCCAATAACAATACACTGCCCACCATCGCTTCATCTAATCCACGCCATCCATCCAACTGAAACACTCATTAGTCTCAATTACCACCAACAATCATACGCATATATCGTTTTCTGCTTTATAATAGAACAAACACTTTGCGCTGCGATTATCCACCTTAGTGCAAAACAGCGCTGCACTTCCACTGAGGAGTATTCAGGCACACCTTCAGCTAGCAAGACATTTCCTTACTCTTAAGCCTTTCGTGATGAGTTAATGCAGAACAATAGTTATAGAAATGAAATAAAAACAAAAAAAACAAATCCGTCTATGCGAAAGAGGCAATCAATGACGTCCTTAACGGTAAAGGGCTGGTGCAGCAAGTTAGAGCCAATGGAGAGGTTGAAGAGGAGGGGATGGGAGGAGTGTGAACGTTTTGATAGTTAAGACGACACTCTCAGAAGACTTGGACAAATTAAAAAAAAAAACAATTGCTTGCTCACAGTATTCACGATCTTCCCATCCGATGAAAATATCCCAAATACACCCCAGAATTTCGCATTTGAATACGTTGACACTGTTGCATATATAAGCAACATAAGTATTCAAAAGCAAACAACAATGAGGATTTTATATAACTTTCAAACTTGGTCAAAAAAGTTGGAAATACCACTGTAAGAAGAGCGACAACGTAGGAAGGAGATCACTCACCAATTCAGAGCATAGAGCGATCGACTTCGACAGTGCCGGTGCATTGTCAGTCGCTGGTATGCGCCTGGCAATCAACTTCAGAGAAAATGCGGCATTTTGACATAACACTATCTGCAATAGAAACAATAAAATTCGTTACAACTTTCATATATTCATCCTTAATAGATCGATTTACAACGATATCTGCGCTTGAGACAAGGATCAACGAGAAAAATTCAGGAAAATCCAGGAACCTTCGTTTATTTTTGGAGTTTATCACTGTAACAAACAGCTGTATCAAGATTATCCAACTGCAAGTGTGGAAAAGTTAGTTGTTTATGATAAGGGATCTTGTTTTCAGACTACATCCCCTCTAATTCTAGCATCCATAAATATCTTTTTGCTATTCACCACTTAAAACACCACTCTACAGTCTAATCCTCCAACCCTGAAATCTTAAACTGGCCATTCCCTAATCTCTCCTGCCCACTTAAATCGGCAAATAGAAACTCAAAATAGACCTCATTCTTGCTCTCGACAGGTTTCAGCCATTGGTTGAGTTTGCCAGCGAATGCATCAAGATGCTCTGTGCTTATTGCACCTTCAGTGGTAAACGATGTTTCTTGAGTGAGTTTCACATTGAGTAAATGTAGTGCACGATCACGTATTTTATTCGATGTATCGCTGTCGTCGAGTATGTCGGCTATTAAACGTGCACTTACGTTAGCCGGGAAGATGTTTCGCAACTGCAATACTCTCATTTCAAAATCGCTCGTAAATATTTGAAACGATTGCCATGACCTTAATAAGTTGATTCCACAAACAAACTCATTTAATTATATATGTGAAGCAATATAAAGTATGGTTGCACAATTACAAACTCACTATGCCAAACTGATAAAACAGTAATGTAATGCGACAATGCTCATTCACTGAAAAAAGTCACATCAACAATCTAAATAATTACAGAAAACTGCTTTAGGTTGCTTTAACTAGCAAGTTCAACACTGAAAAACGATGATGAAACCATTTCTTTGAACATCATTAATAACACTAAAGAAACATTTAAAGAAACCATTCCTTGCACAATAGATTCACTCTCTTTGAAATTACAGGAAAAAGAAAAAAAACTTCATGTCCTATCTTTAGTGCAGATATTGCTAAGAAAAATCTTTCAATAATAACGGCAAAGAAATTACTATCTAATAATAAGGCATTTAACAAAACGCAAAAGAAACTATAGATGAATAAGCGATTTGTTGTTTTCTATGCAGAAAATAACAACCGAAAGCGCTTAGAGAAGAAAGAAATGGGAACAAACGTTGAACTAATCCCTCTCATTTCTCTATTCCCATCAATAATCCCTCTAAATGAATGAACAAAAAACAAAAATAAGAAAGAAATTTACCTTATCGGCAAGTATATCAGCACGTGATGCAAACGCTATCCAATATTTGTAGTGATTGGAATGTTGTGTCCCACGCAGCTCACCGTCACTCGCCTCGGCACCTTCTGCTTCACTATTAACGAGTTCGTCTAATTCCACAGACATAACCAACATACGTTTGCCCACAGTCAATAATCGCTCGTACATTTCCGTATCATTCATATTGGTCAACTGAATTTCAACCAACAACATCATGCATGAAATAAAGGCAAGTAAAGCTTTCGGACAGATGCGCTGTATTTTCTACATATTTGAAGTATGATTCTTGAAATTTATTTCCACCTCTTCATTAGGGCTATGTTTAGGAATAATTAATCATAATGGCAATGCCATATCGCTAAGTCCTTATGTTTAGAGTGATGAAAATGCTTAGAGCAAAAGCACTGCTACTAGATGAGGAATTCTGAACACCAATCGAATACGAAATAAACCTTAATTACTACTTTAAAATAAGAACAAATTATATATGTGTTTCGACCTATCGCATTTTAAAACGGTAAGAGATGGCAGTGAATATCTGCGCCTTTGCAATTCCACTAATCATATCAATCTACTTGCTTCCCAGTTGAAATAATATGAAAGTATTTCATCAAAAATTGCCCACTATAAACTCATCGTACATAAAACATTTTACAGATATAAGATGCATGCCATTTATTTGCATATAAATTTCCTATTGTTTCATTTCTCGCTCAATGGGTGTCCTATTCGATATGTTTATTTCTTTACCGTATCTCTTTTGCCTCATTCAAGCAAATTCATTGCGAAACCTTTATCTATGCACTTAATATCTATGATAGTAAATATCTCAGTGAATCACAGATATGTTCAATAAACCACTAACAACTAATACCACTGTTCAATAAAAATGTATGCATATTTTAAGCGAACCAACTGACCGCATATGTAAACCTTCAAAAAAAAACAATCGTTTTTCTGACCAAAATTGCAACCTAATAGGTGCGAAATACTATTCAACCTACCGATCCAAAAGCGCATTCAAATCTTTTGCCATATTTTCTCGGTAAAGCTCCCTCAAAAATTGAAAGATCAACTTGAAACTTGATAAAGGAAATGATCTACTATTCCGTAAATTATATCTAATAAATTTTGCAATTCTAGCTTCAGTGGTTTCCGAGTTGAAGCTACCAACTATAGAGAGAATTAAAACATACCTTATCTAAAAGATCTCGACTGGAAAGCAATCTCGCGATCCAACCAACAATTGCGAAACGATAATGCCTCAACTTTTGCACAGAATGTTTTGACCGATCGAAGACCACAATTTTAGGAGGAGTTGATCCATACCCGTTGAGATTGGTTTTCGATGCATTTTGCTCCATAGGGCGGGGAGCCGCTGATGAGTGCATTTCAACAAAATCACCTCCTAGTTGGACAACATAATGCAATAAATCAACAACACATGATAGTTGCTCATCGCCGTCGAATAACGATGCCATTTCGGTGGCCAACTCTTCGAAGACCTCCACTGTAGATCGACCTTAAAAATACTCGGTAGATGGAAATTATGAGACCGAGACGTTAATGCATTTCCACGTGATCATAATTTACCTTCACCCTTTCCCCACCTCCACAATCAACAACCATAATAGCGTGAGGACGGGAACGTTTCTTACAGCCTATGCTTATTAAACACGAAGGCCAATTTAGAATAGAAGCAACTCGAATAATAGACAGACGTGCAATACTATTCCACAACCTTTTCCACTTGCTTAATGAAGTAGTTAGTTACGAGATTGGAATATTCCAAATCTAACTGATTTCAATAAACTATAACTAGAAAACCCTACCCGTTTATAAAAATACTGGGAATCTGAGTGTCAATTAATTCGCATAAAGGCTCACATCCATTAGCCGATCACGACAAATAAAGTCGGCTACAACTATCATTTTTGGCCGACTTGGCGACTGCCTGAACGACCGATCGAATAAATGCTCGTTTCATAGTTAAATGATTGGGTCTCAAACATATAAACATTAATAATTGATAATAAATAAATTGCACTACCTTTAGAAGAATCATTGCGCTGCCAACTGAGACAATAATACTCAAAGAGAACGGCGATAATAGTTGATAAATGAGTTGCGGTTGCCGCTTTCGCCACTGCACGCACCACCGATAATCTTCTATGTGCTGGCATATCCAGTAATGAGGCTGCGAGTACCCGTGATACACTCAGTAAACGACTTTCCAACGCTTCACCCTAAACTTTCCTTTATCTATTTCCCCTTTGTCTAAATACTATTACAACTGAAATATTTTACTCGGAGAATCGCTGAGATGGACAAAATGAACTTCCAACTCAATGCAAACGCTGTCATGTTCGTTACGGATGGCTACTGGGGTTCTCCATTCGTATGAAAAATCTCCAATTAAACAAAAAAATCGAATTGATCTTAAAGGAGGAAAAATTGTTTCAATGCCTACTCACAAGCTGTGGACAACTGGTTAATTTTGCTCCTATAGCATCGAAAAACTGAAAATCAAGAAATGTGCCCACCGATACGTCTACCACTCAACGATTGTTGCGCGACACGTTTCCGCCTTTCAGTTGACAATTCCTCTGTGACCATCACGTTGCTGCACATATTCGGTCTTTCCAATTGTTCGGCCAATACATCGACGGCAACGATGCACAATTTATTCACATATTTTAGAGTGCTTCGAGTACTCTGATTACGAACCAATTCACCAGCCAATAACAATACACTGCCCACCATCGCTTCATCTAATCCACGCCATCCATCCAACTGAAACACTCATTAGTCTCAATTACCACCAACAATCATACGCATATATCGTTTTCTGCTTTATAATAGAACAAACACTTTGCGCTGCGATTATCCACCTTAGTGCAAAACAGCGCTGCACTTCCACTGAGGAGTATTCAGGCACACCTTCAGCTAGCAAGACATTTCCTTACTCTTAAGCCTTTCGTGATGAGTTAATGCAGAACAATAGTTATAGAAATGAAATAAAAACAAAAAAAACAAATCCGTCTATGCGAAAGAGGCAATCAATGACGTCCTTAACGGTAAAGGGCTGGTGCAGCAAGTTAGAGCCAATGGAGAGGTTGAAGAGGAGGGGATGGGAGGAGTGTGAACGTTTTGATAGTTAAGACGACACTCTCAGAAGACTTGGACAAATTAAAAAAAAAAAAATTTGCTTGCTCACAGTATTCACGATCTTCCCATCCGATGAAAATATCCCAAATACACCCCAGAATTTCGCATTTGAATACGTTGACACTGTTGCATATATAAGCAACATAAGTATTCAAAAGCAAACAACAATGAGGATTTTATATAACTTTCAAACTTGGTCAAAAAAGTTGGAAATACCACTGTAAGAAGAGCGACAACGTAGGAAGGAGATCACTCACCAATTCAGAGCATAGAGCGATCGACTTCGACAGTGCCGGTGCATTGTCAGTCGCTGGTATGCGCCTGGCAATCAACTTCAGAGAAAATGCGGCATTTTGACATAACACTATCTGCAATAGAAACAATAAAATTCGTTACAACTTTCATATATTCATCCTTAATAGATCGATTTACAACGATATCTGCGCTTGAGACAAGGATCAACGAGAAAAATTCAGGAAAATCCAGGAACCTTCGTTTATTTTTGGAGTTTATCACTGTAACAAACAGCTGTATCAAGATTATCCAACTGCAAGTGTGGAAAAGTTAGTTGTTTATGATAAGGGATCTTGTTTTCAGACTACATCCCCTCTAATTCTAGCATCCATAAATATCTTTTTGCTATTCACCACTTAAAACACCACTCTACAGTCTAATCCTCCAACCCTGAAATCTTAAACTGGCCATTCCCTAATCTCTCCTGCCCACTTAAATCGGCAAATAGAAACTCAAAATAGACCTCATTCTTGCTCTCGACAGGTTTCAGCCATTGGTTGAGTTTGCCAGCGAATGCATCAAGGTGCTCTGTGCTTATTGCACCCTCGGTGGTAAACGATGTTTCCTGAGTGAGTTTCACGTTGAGTAAATGTAGTGCACGATCACGTATTTTATTCGACGTATCGCTGTCGTCGAGTATGTCGGCTATTAAACGTGCACTTACGTTAGCCGGGAAGATGTTTCGCAACTGCAATACTCTCATTTCAAAATCGCTCGTAAATATTTGAAACGATTGCCATGACCTTAATAAGTTGATTCCACAAACAAACTCATTTAATTATATATGTGAAGCAATATAAAGTATGGTTGCACAATTACAAACTCACTATGCCAAACTGATAAAACAGTAATGTAATGCGACAATGCTCATTCACTGAAAAAAGTCACATCAACAATCTAAATAATTACAGAAAACTGCTTTAGGTTGCTTTAACTAGCAAGTTCAACACTGAAAAACGATGATGAAACCATTTCTTTGAACATCATTAATAACACTAAAGAAACATTTAAAGAAACCATTCCTTGCACAATAGATTCACTCTCTTTGAAATTACAGGAAAAAGAAAAAAAAACTTCATGTCCTATCTTTAGTGCAGATATTGCTAAGAAAAATCTTTCAATAATAACGGCAAAGAAATTACTATCTAATAATAAGGCATTTAACAAAACGCAAAAGAAACTATAGATGAATAAGCGATTTGTTGTTTTCTATGCAGAAAATAACAACCGAAACCGCTTAGAGAAGAAAGAAATGGGAAGAAACGTTGAACTAATCCATCTCATTTCTCTATTCCCATCAATAATCCCTCTAAATGAATGAACAAAAAACAAAAATACGAAAGAAATTTACCTTATCGGCAAGTATATCAGCACGTGATGCAAACGCTATCCAATACTTGTAGTGATTGGAATGTTGTGTCCCACGCAGCTCACCGTCACTCGCCTCGGCACCCTCTGCTTCACTATTAACGAGTTCGTCTAATTCCACAGACATAACCAACATACGTTTGCCCACAGTCAATAATCGCTCGTACATTTCCGTATCATTCATATTGGTCAACTGAATTTCAACCAACAACATCATGCATGAAATAAAGGCAAGTAAAGCTTTCGGACAAATGCGCTGTATTTTCTACATATTNCACTATAAACTCATCGTACATAAAACATTTTACAGATATAAGATGCATGCCATTTATTTGCATATAAATTTCCTATTGTTTCATTTCTCGCTCAATGGGTGTCCTATTCGATATGTTTATTTCTTTACCGTATCTCTTTTGCCTCATTCAAGCAAATTCATTGCGAAACCTTTATCTATGCACTTAATATCTATGATAGTAAATATCTCAGTGAATCACAGATATGTTCAATAAACCACTAACAACTAATACCACTGTTCAATAAAAATGTATGCATATTTTAAGCGAACCAACTGACCGCATATGTAAACCTTCAAAAAAAAACAATCGTTTTTCTGACCAAAATTGCAACCTAATAGGTGCGAAATACTATTCAACCTACCGATCCAAAAGCGCATTCAAATCTTTTGCCATATTTTCTCGGTAAAGCTCCCTCAAAAATTGAAAGATCAACTTGAAACTTGATAAAGGAAATGATCTACTATTCCGTAAATTATATCTAATAAATTTTGTAATTCTAGCTTCAGTGGTTTCCGAGTTGAAACTACCAACTATAGAGAGAATTAAAACATACCTTATCTAAAAGATCTCGACTGGAAAGCAATCTCGCGATCCAACCAACAATTGCGAAACGATAATGCCTCAACTTTTGCACAGAATGTTTTGACCGATCGAAGACCACAATTTTAGGAGGAGTTGATCCATACCCGTTGAGATTGGTTTTCGATGCATTTTGCTCCATAGGGCGGGGAGCCGCTGATGAGTGCATTTCAACAAAATCACCTCCTAGTTGGACAACATAATGCAATAAATCAACAACACATGATAGTTGCTCATCGCCGTCGAATAACGATGCCATTTCGGTGGCCAACTCTTCGAAGACCTCCACTGTAGATCGACCTTAAAAATACTCGGTAGATGGAAATTATGAGACCGAGACGTTAATGCATTTCCACGTGATCATAATTTACCTTCACCCTTTCCCCACCTCCACAATCAACAACCATAATAGCGTGAGGACGGGAACGTTTCTTACAGCCTATGCTTATTAAACACGAAGGCCAATTTAGAATAGAAGCAACTCGAATAATAGACAGACGTGCAATACTATTCCACAACCTTTTCCACTTGCTTAATGAAGTAGTTAGTTACGAGATTGGAATATTCCAAATCTAACTGATTTCAATAAACTATAACTAGAAAACCCTACCCGTTTATAAAAATACTGGGAATCTGAGTGTCAATTAATTCGCATAAAGGCTCACATCCATTAGCCGATCACGACAAATAAAGTCGGCTACAACTATCATTTTTGGCCGACTTGGCGACTGCCTGAACGACCGATCGAATAAATGCTCGTTTCATAGTTAAATGATTGGGTCTCAAACATATAAACATTAATAATTGATAATAAATAAATTGCACTACCTTTAGAAGAATCATTGCGCTGCCAACTGAGACAATAATACTCAAAGAGAACGGCGATAATAGTTGATAAATGAGTTGCGGTTGCCGCTTTCGCCACTGCACGCACCACCGATAATCTTCTATGTGCTGGCATATCCAGTAATGAGGCTGCGAGTACCCGTGATACACTCAGTAAACGACTTTCCAACGCTTCACCCTAAACTTTCCTTTATCTATTTCCCCTTTGTCTAAATACTATTACAACTGAAATATTTTACTCGGAGAATCGCTGAGATGGACAAAATGAACTTCCAACTCAATGCAAACGCTGTCATGTTCGTTATTTTGGGGTTAATTCACTTAAACAACCATCTTTGGAAACCATATGAAAGGATGTAGCAACAATGATTATAAACATAGCTAATTCATTCCCATCAAAACATCTAAACATCTACTAGGCGGATGCATTTCCAATTTAAAAAAAAAAAAGCTTTTTGCAATGATGACAAAATTTGAAATCCTATAAAATCACCCTCAAACTATGACTTGAAAATGGTGCAAATACTATTTACTTTGTTAAATATTGCACAAAGTATTGGAAATTTTCAAAAATGCAATACTCAAATTGACTAATTCATCTCAAATCGCAAATATTTTCAGCATAAATAATATGCAAACAATATTGGTTGTTGCACATTGATGACCCAACAGTTACCAGCGGTCTATTACGCAATAAAATTTGATTGTTGCAATCAAGAATGAAGCATTAATTAACTACCTGTTCGTCCATGACTGCTGCGAACATTGTGCTAAGAGTTTCTTCAATAATTTCGAGCGTTAAATCATTGTCTTTCTTTAATAAACCTGCACCCATAAACGTAAACACCGACATCATATGCGTCAATACGGTACTCTGAAACAAATCCCCAATGTAAACAAACAAAAAGGTAAAGCTCTCAAATATTGTATCTTCTCTCATATGTTTGTTTATAACACTTCCTTCTCCGACATTTTGATATCACGTTCCTCCACATCTATCCTCTCATTTCTCAGAATTTATCGACGCTTTTCCTGCGATTATACAAACAACAAACTTATGGCTATCGAATCCCCTGGCCAATCATATCTGAGCATAAAATCATAAAAAAAATTTTTGGTGATTAGCCTTCTTGCAAAATCTGATAAACAACGCTTCTGATAAGCATCATCATCAATAAGCATATAATAAAAACTTATAAAGCAGAATAGAGCATTTGTATGCTTCTTTAAATGAATGTAAAGCTTTTAATGCTGCAAGCATTTAAATATAAAGCTTTAATAACTACTGCAATTATTTGAAATCAAGTTGTCAAAATTTGCAAAATTCGAATAAATCGACGATAAAATCTGATAAAAGGATAGCAAAGTGATAAGTGATTAGGAAGATATACTGGTGAGATATGAATAGCAGCTGTCAGCAGACTAAGACAGCTTCGCAATGTTGCATGATCGGGTGTATTGCGAATTGTCTCCACTACACATTCCAATTGTATATCTTCCTTTGTCACCGCATAACCACCTGAAATACAATGGAATTTTTTAAACTTGCTGGCGGGATTCAATTCTAAACAACAATCGCAATGAGGAAATCCTTTCGAAACGAAACACTTCAATAGTGGAAAATGCGCAGCCATAAAATTAAACCACCATAGTATTCTTCTATTGCAAGAATAATACGGAAATGAAAGTGAAATACAGTAAAAAATCGATAAAAAGCAGCACCGTATCCGATTAAATTTGCCTAAGAGAGTATATTTTATTCGAAACCATCCTGACTGAAGAATTTCTCTCTATTTTACCTTGACTTCTCGAAGTGATCCTTCCCGTTTAGGATTTCCTACAGAAAAACCCAAAACCGAATTAAATATGATGAACTCCATTTTGCGAGAGCATTTGAACAAGCATCAATATAAGACTTACATGGTTCTTTGAGCAGACGAACAAGCAGAGAGACGGTAAGTTGTCGCATATACAAGTTAATGGAGTGCTCCTCATCGTTTTGTTGCATACACCTAGAAACAAAATTCAGCACTAAACGCATTAGCGCGCTCGAAAACAATAGAACGTTTAGATCTATGTTTCCCAAGGATTGCAAATTTCAACAGCCTTCTCAAAATGGCAGTAATTTTATTTTCATCCTCACTTTCCCTTTTCTGGACACTCTACAGTGAGTAGACTGTAGCAATCGATCAGTTGTACTGTCAGCCCAAATCACATTAATTCACACACCAACAAAGGAGACCCTACAGCAAAGGTGTGACCATCATCGCTGCGTCAAAAGACGAGTAAGTAAAGAGTATTTATCTAGTCATCAAACAGCCACATCTTTCAACTATGTCAAATAAAATTAACGAATGATATCTTCAAAAACGGGACTGGAAAAGTCAATCACTTACATTTTCAACACATCGAATAGCGTATTAAATAGTCTTGATGATGGATGCACACATTTGTTTGCATTCAACATCTCCAATACGAATATAACTCTTTTCATATAGGCATTCTCATCTTCATCTATGAATACTCGTCTATTCCTCGATTCGTCAACTTTGCCACGCATTCGCTTCTCCTCCGGCTCCGTTGAACTTCGTGCAAGCAAAATAAGTGCCAACTCACTTTTTATGGGTAGCTGAATTATATTTAAGAAAATTAGGATAGATCGTATAGATATCTATTTCGTATGACCGCTAAATAAAGGGAGTGGAGGGATGAAAAGTTATATGCGAGGACGCTTTTCTGGCTAATAGCTCCTTTCGTGATAGATCTTCACACGCAAAATGCATAAAACACTTTCAACAAACCCGTTGAAAAACTACCGTTTCTTTCCTTAAATCCCACTTTTTTTTTACTTGTGAGGGTGCATTAATAGCAAGGTGTTGGCACTAGTTTGCTAAGTGCACCTCATGGATTCTTTAATAATAGTCCTGAAGTGAGACCGTTTCGTCAAATGTTGTTAATCGACAAATGAAACAGAAAACCCACTGAAGATAATGGAAAAGAAAAGAGGAAAATCAAAGACCACCTGTGCCAAAGCGTTTCTAATATCAGATTTTATTGGTATAGTGTCGCTAGAAACGATTTTCACCATCTCTGTTATGAATTCTTCAAAGTCTTCTGCAGTTCGTTGCTTTATATATTTCGGCGAAACCAATGTCTGAAAGCGAGTTTATGTATTTACCTCAGAATATTTGCGTTGAGGAAGCCTTATTAATCGTTTTTAACAGTATTCTCACACATTTACTCACAAATAATTTTGAGTCAAAATTCATTCAGAAGAGTTTTTCAATTAAGAAAAATATAACATTTGAGAAGCAATAACAAATCTTGCAATAATTTAATTCACTATAATCGAACAACCAGATAAGAAACGTAACCTCAAAAAATAGCTGCAAAAGTCATCTTCTCACTTCGCTCATTTCTGACCATCAAATTGGCATTTGTGCAATATCCAACAGTCTAATACCTACTCGACTTCATAGCCTGCCTACCAATGCTCGCGACTTTAATTTCAACGTTACCTCCCCTCCCCTCCCTTTTTCCCCCTCTCTCCCCCTCCCCCCCGTCCCATCTCGTACTCTTCTTTCCTTAAATTGTGGTACTGATACGGTAATCTGCAAAATAAGCGAAAAGTGGTGTTGATATAGTAGAAGACAATTTACCTCAAATGCAAGCTTAGCTTTCTCCCATCGCTTTGCTTCAATAATCTTACACATCTTCTCGATGGGATCGCCTTTAAAGACCTCTTTTGGTTGCATCCGCAAAGCGTTTATTTGCTCTTCCTGAAAACAAAACACTTCGTAAATACCACATCTCATAGTCCACAATGACCATTAACACTTTTTGAAGATATAATTGAGGATATTATTCGCCAATTCGATCACAGTACTCAAATGTGCATCTTATATCTCACTGAAATATAGTTAGTGATAACAAAGTGTAGTGCTCAACCGCGTAATAGTCTGTATCCTTAAGCATTCGATTCTTCGATCGCAATATAGAAATTCGACTGTCACTTTTATAAAAAACTTTCTCAAGTTGGTAATATGGTGATCGAATCTGGTATAATAGTGCTTAATTAAGATCCTCATGGAATTAATGCAATTTCCATCGAATGCTATGAAGAGGAAATTGATGTAAAATACACTTGAGCAGTTGAGAATAATTAAAACTTGCTCAGATTTGTATGGCCAAAGAAAAAAACGATATTATTTGCTGCGATAATCAGAAACAGCATTGACTTTCAATTGCAGATATAAATATTGTGATTTTTTGGTATTGCCGAGGAGAGTTTGAGCGATTGAAATATAAAAAAAAAAATTTGACTCGAAAATAAATTCTAAAACAATGGTTTAATTTCAGAATTACAGCACAGCAACAGCTCTTCACACCATTCAAATATAGAATATATGTAGAATAACTGAGACACATGAGATCTATAAACAACAACAACAACAACAACTCGATAGCTGAATGTGATTGTGATAATCTAAGATATCATCGAATACCGCAGAGGTTACGCTCAGAAAGTTGCAAAAAAAGTAGGAGAAAATGTCCAAAAAGTATTGTACAAACGTTGTAATGTGCAAATTTCACAAACAACCGGTCTCTTTTGTTCGGAAATGATGTATGAATATCATAAAAATTATACACTGCAACACCCGTGGAGCGTTCTAGCTAAGACTGAAGAGTGAATGCACCCCACTTCAAGAAAAATAAGAAATAAAATAAAAAAATTCAAAAAAAAATAAATAAATAAAAATAAAAATAAAGGAAAACAGACAAACCGCGACAAGCTGAGCACTTTTCTCCGGTACGGCAATATGTTTCCCATACTTATCGTCGTCACCAGTACTCTTGCGTATACTGTTGCTTCGACGTCGACGTTTGCTTGGCGACTTTGCCTCCACCGTTAAATCACCCACCTACAACAGTATTTTTTAATGCAAAAAAACCCCCTACTGGCATCACAATAGTGGATATCATGGAAATCTCTTATGTAGTCCGACTAAAGCGCCAAAAAGTTAGCGGAATAAACACCAAACTGGAAAGTGGCCACTTCTTAAAAGTTCAATTTGGTCAAATCTGAAAAAAAAGAAGCCTTCAAACGAGTGCAAGACTAAACCGCACGCGGATACACAACACATCCAAACGATTCGTCGAAATTTCTAATCAACTATTAACGATCTAAAATTCCCATACAACGTATCCATCAAAAAGCAGTCGTCATTATTGCCACATTAATCTTAGGTTAAACCAAAGATCACTAGAATGGTCAACAATCGAAATCAACTCATTTACAACTGAAATTGCTTAAGGGATGGCATTGAAAGGTCGTCTTAAGCAATGGCCCAGATAATGTGCACGAAATGTGTCTCTCCCAAAGTATTTTAAAACAACTTTTCACTAATAAAACAATGGAAATTTATCGAACGTTTAAACAAAAACTTTGCTTTACACATATACTTCCTTAAGGTGAATGAGCAAGTGGGTCGAAAATTCCCATACTGCGGTTGCGGAGGATAACCAGAGATCTATGAGTCAATTCCTCAATGTGAGTAATCAATTATACCTCGAAGATTGTCTCTGTTTTCTATTTAGCTAGAGGCATCCACATTTGGTCACCTATTTCAAAAAAATGAGACCATTTTGAGGTTATAAGCATAAAATGAACAGCAGACATACTTCATAGGCCTCGATTTTGCACTCCTTTATGATCTCGTCAACCACATTCGCTTCTCGCACTTGCCACTCAGCTCGTACCGAATCAAACGACTTAGCGAACCTATAAATAAAATATGTGCTTGAGTTAGTAATCAGTATTACCCATCCGTAACATAATCTCACTGAAAATTCCTTCTAGGAAACCCTATGCAGAAGATGCAATAAGAATTTCACATATGGTGGTGCAAATGAGAGAAAAACGAGGACAAACACCAGCAGGAAATTTTGAAAAAAAATATCCATAGATAAGAAACTTTAAATTTTCAAACTTTCAAGAAAAACGATGTTACTATGAAGATTTCAAAATGTTTAGCAACTAATGATAGGGAGTGGAAAGGCTCTTGCGACGGCTAAGCAAATTAAAAGTGTAATGTCAGTGAGATCTACGCCCCCCCCCCCCCCCCCTCCCAAGCTCATTCAGTATGGGAAAGCAGGGTGCTGCGCTACTTAATGCAGTGGGTTGTCGATCGATCATTGTGTGGGAACATAGTAGTGCAATGAGTGTAAAATAATTAATTTTTGCCTCGATAATTAATTCTGGATTATTCAGTAGCATAAAAGAACCGAAATTAGCGAATGCACGAACACAAGGCGCTCTACCTTTACTAATGACCAACCCTAATTTAAATACTACTAGAAGATGTAAACGCGAGTTGATTACCGTTCTTGAACGCCAATCAAACACCGCTACAATTACTCAACATTATCGGGCTACAAAGACCAAAAATAGTAACTTTATTGTAGATGATTATCAAAGACTATCAATTAAAGTAAAGCTGAAAACCAACTTTAATGGAAGTGTAACAATATTCTGATGCTGACAAATAACCACTGCAGTATTTATCGACTGTTGAATGCTTGATTCGTTGATCTTCAAGAGAACAAGTTTCAGCAATGAGTTCACCACAGCATTCGTTAGCGTCACAGATAAACACAACTGACATAATATCATCAGTGCAGCCAAACGTAGCGAAACTATTTGTGATCTGCAAAACATGCTATTATCCTTTAACATTTACTACAGCAATTTTGCAATAGCCGTAAATAAGTGTTATCTACATCTGTTGAATATATTTTCGATCAAAAAAGAAAATTCTTTTGCAGTAATATCCGCTTGATAGGTTGAACAAACATCTGCTAATAGAAGAAAATATGAAAGCGACTTACTTAAGTGCGTTAGCCAAAAATGGAAGGATTCTTGAGATAATTGTATCGTTTACTTTGGCAGGCTCAGCTACAATATGCACACATAATGTAGCATAGAATGAAAATAATTGCGGCATTTTGTTTTCCATATATTGTGCACCAACCAGCTGAAATTACACCACTGAAGGGTATATTAAATCCATGGATAGCCGGTGATCCGTAATCCACTACATTAGAACAAACGACGGTCATATCATATATGTTACCGCTTTCATCAGCACTCAAAGAAAGTTTCTGTAGCTATTTAAATTTGGAGTATATTGTTGCTTATAAGCGCCTTTGCTACTACCTTTTCGATATAAATTTATCAGCGATGAAAATTTATTCCATCAGAGCTGACTGATAGTTACAACTTTTTAAAACGTGATTTCACTTGAAATTTCGATTAAAATATGCTTGGCAGTGATAAGACATCACTATTTCTCCTTCTATTATAAAGTTTTTTAGTCGAATGAAATCAACAATAAGACTATGACTACAACACTAATTAATATTGTCAATTAAATTCGAGATTCCGAAGATCATTCACAACTCTAATTCCATCTCTACCACGTCGATCGTTCCATTACATTAATAAAGAAAAACAACGAAACCAACCTTGGAAAGATAATCAATATGTTGGTGGAGCATTGAGAGCACTGAATGATTTGCTGAAAAGCATTTCGATACGATTGTCTGCAATCGAATAGACGACTCAGCCTTTGCATATGGACGTACCCAATCGTATTCGATACCTTTTAAACGAAGCAAAGAAATCAATCGACCGAATATGTTTGTACTATGAAATGGTAGAAACATTACGAATACACGTTGAGCGTTGAATTCATGAATCTGCAAGCAACAATTGCAAATGATCGTTTTATACTGTTACGTTTACATCGATGGGCGATATTTTAAAGAATATTTATATGTGGGTGGTTTCCGTATTTTACTCGATGGACTTGGTGTCATCGTTCATTGCCATCTTTTACATATTAATCAAACTCAAATCCTTAAACACAATAGTTATGGATCAAGATGGCTTTATTATTATTATTACTATTATTTTTTTCTTAATGACCTCGAAGAAATGAAAAGAAGATTTTTTTTTGTGAAACTATAAAAGCTAATATCTAATAAAATTCAATTCACCTGAAATTTGAACAAAAGCCACTCGAGTACTTGTTGTGTGGCAAAATGCTGCAAATATGGAGAGATTTGTGCCAATATTCGATCAATTTTTGCATTTAATTTCTCATTTTCCACTTTCGACAACAACGAACGTTCCATATTCAGTGCCGTTTCATTAAAGAGATCCGCATCATCGTCACCTATCGATGCATCAATTTTACGTAATTGTGAAAAACCAGATTGACCTGAAATATGCTAATATTAGAAGAGCACATATGAACGCGTTGAGTGATATTTCACCCATTGCACAAACATTTTCGACGTCTAAAATTGCAATTTGGTATCGAATTAAGTGCATTCAGATAGAAGATCGAGTTACATTATCTCTATCTTTATAGTTCACTTAATCTGGCATCAAATCAATTTGGAAATTCATTCAAAGCATTGAAATAAAAATGCTCTGCAATTCTAACTTTAGCGACTCCTCAACGGTTCCGGATCCATGACTTTCAAAGTTTTTGAAATCTTCTGCAAACAGAAGTGGAAAAAATTGTGCACACCTAGTTATGTAGGGGTAGGGTTGCCTATATATGGCAACAATGTCCATCTACATATGCATAGTGCTACAATGCCATGGTATATTTCTCTTGGAAAATTGCGTGAAAAGTTTGACTAAGTTTCAGTATTGCAAGAAGGGCACTCACAATTCAACTATACCCCGCCAACGAATCCACAGATGTGAGAGACTTTTGGCCAGGGGATTAATAAGCATGGTGCAGACATGGGGAAACAGGTAGAGAAGCATATATACGTCTATATACAACAATCGATCGAACAAATAAAAAGAATACCAATTTTGAGGGCATCTTCTTTATTAAGAGCGGCTGCTTGTTTCCTGTCGAAAAGAAGGGACACTGCAAAACGTTCGACACCAAGCTGAGATGATGCTGCCGTTCGCAGACTTTCCAATTGACGTTGCAACGATGTCATTCCTTCAAATAAACTTAAAATTTCAACTCGGATATAAACCAACCGGTAAAGCAATAAGATGAATTTAATCGACATATCTTAATGTTTGGAACTGAGTAGTGGACAACTCTACAATGTGTCCAACAGCAAAATAAAAATATGGTCAAGCCACAACAGCACAGTAAAACATTTTCTCATTCAATGACTTCGGCCAAATTAGATGGCTGGCCAAGCTTCCGTGCACTGGTCACTCTTCGCTTGACCACGAGTGTCCCTTAGCAAACTTCCTAGACAAATGCATTAACTGTATAACATCGCGTACGCTTGTGGTCATTTCTTCGACCGCAATGAGGATATCCGTCTATGAACTCTCTTTTTCCAACAATTTATAACTGCCTGTGGATGTGGCTACAGCCCTGGCTACATTTCTTTATCTATAAAGAGTCAAGTCGGTCAAAAATGCGTTTTATGATAACCGTTTTGCAGGAAGAAAATATAGATTATTTACTACCTTATTAAGAAGAAACTTCGATATGTTGTGAATAGGTGCACAAAGACCGGCCCTTACTTAGAACATTTTTTTTAGTAATCTTGTATCTTCAATACGCATTAGTAATTTCATAGTCTGAAAATTTAGTGTTCCTACATGAGCGGAAAATCTAGAAAAAACGAGAGGAATATAATGCCGAACCGGTGGGACGAAGATTTGCGCCACTGTCGAACCACTTCCAAAAAGCTTTGAACTGAAAGCGCGAATGGCGAACCAACGCGAATATTTGCTACGCAACAACACCGTATTCCTACCAGTGGCGACTGCAAGTAATACCGTATCCCAGCTAACTCTTTTACGGTAGCGATTGTTAACCGTGGAAACGTTGAGATTTCTAGGCTAATATGAGTGGTGGGTGTAAAAGAATCTTAGTTGGTAATGGTGGTCGTGGTCATAGGATCTTTCAGAGTTCCCGTATGAAGTTGCAGTTATATTTTTTTGAATTGAATCTGCATGCTGTGAAGATATTAGAAGAGAGGCAGCAAATGGCTCCGCCGACAGCAAGTCTCGAGGTGCTCAAGTTTTTGATAGCATGAGCCTCAACGACCACAGGGCATTTTGAACAGGTTTGCTATATAGGGGAAAGGGACAACGACCACCACAAGTGAGGTGAAAATGCTGGAGATGCTTGCCTCCTTGATAGTTCAAGCACTTCCGGAAGACGGATGTAAAGTTCCTTTACGTCGATTCAGCAGTCATTTAAGCAAGGGAACAAGGCGTCCAAGGTGAAATACAATGCCCATATAGTGCTTTCGTTCAGCCATTGAGCCTCGAATTGCCGAGAAAACTGGTAGGGTTGTTGCTTATGACAGGCATTATTCGTTTCTGCTTCATGTTTTGCCTCGTTCTAGAAGAAAGATTTCATTCGAAGCAACAAATGCCACACTAATACGAGAGCAGTAAAAGAATCCATCGAGAAGCAGCTATGTACGTCATAGTGGTGGAGGATACCGTCGACTGCTCATCCATATATCTTCTCTCTATAGTCGTGTGTAAAACGAAGATACTCAGTGCTTATATGAGGATTTTTTTCTTCTTTTTCTTATTCCTCTCTCTTCCTTCTTCATCTTTCCTCTTTGTTCTTTTCCTTCTTATTTCAGTTCACCTCCTTCTTTCTTTCTTCTTCCTTTTCCTCTCCTTTTTCTTTCCTCTTCTTATTCTCAATTTTCTGTCGCATTTTCCTCTTCCTTCTTCCTGCGCTGCCTCACGCAAATACCTTTTTCACATCCCACAAATTGCCTCTACCACTTATGCGTACTTTTTGCTCAGCATAAGTTGTGTACTAAATTTAAAACCACCGTGTTGCTCTAAGCGAAACCCACTCAGCAATCACCTTCCCTAAGGTAAACCTCTTTTCCAAAGAGCTGAAGATTCGATGAGTGAGAGGTAATTTATTACTTATAGGTAATTGATATATATATACGTGTGTCAGTTTTTTTGTATGATGGTTTAAACTCTTGAAAGCATAGATGCTATAGTTACAAAATCCGATAGTACAGTATGCACTGTAGGTTTGCTTATACCGTATTTCACGCTGATCCATCGAGTGCTGAAGCACATATAGATGCTTAAAGGTGCGCAAAAACGCTCGCAAGTTTTATACCATTGTGATTTCCATTTTATTCGTTTTGGGTTGCAAAAAACGAGTCTTTTTTTGGAGATTTGTGCAATCGATGAGATCATTCAAAATATAAACGTATTTCTCTAATTAAAAAATTTGGTGCAATTTGCCCAAACTGGTTTGTGAGATAAGTGAAGCGTAAAAGTGCATATCGTATTGGCTCCTATGACATGTTTCTGCATTTATTCTGAGCTATCGCTTTCACTTGAGAGTTGAAAAAAAAGCGGATATCAGTTAGCTTTTGCGATCATTGAACTTCCGGTCGGCTGCAGAGGGATTTTGTTTTTATTTTAATTTAAATGAGTGCAATTTATTCGTCTTTCAAATTTTTATGATGGAGAGTTTGAAATTATTTAACTTGTTCAACGATGTTCCCGTGATGGAAAAAAACGGATGTCTTTTAAAGTTAAGTTGAAACTAAAGTTAAATCTATTTTATCGTTTCTTTCAAATAATTAAACTTCACTACTTATGGTTGCGCTTTAAAACTAAGAAATTATTTGATTCTCCAAATATTAGAAAGCCTAAAAAATTTTGAGTGTTGAAGCGCTATTATTTTGTTCCAATTTTTTGCATTCGAAGTGCTAAGATTATTTTGAATAATACGTCTTCTATGGAATTTGATCGATAAGCCAAACAAAAATATTGCTGTGAATAAATAGAAGGAAATTTTTGCAACGTTTCAGTGATATAATTAATAAAGTAAATAAATGAAATTGCAATAAATCGATAAATGTTCATATATAAATATTTACATAAAATGATCAAAGTAAATAGGAATTATAAAAGTAACTTGGTTCACCAAATATTATTCCAAGTCAGACATTGAATTCAGCATATATTTTCATTAAAATATCCCTCGTTTGAATTTTATTTCATTTCAGTAATAGTATGTTCCACGCATGAAGCATCGCATATTTAAGTTGTGCACAACTATGCAATGAAAAACGATCCGAATGAATGAGGCAAAGAGTGCACAGAATTCGATACTTCACAAACAGAAAACACTTTCCAAAATCATTGACGTTGTTGTTGAATGAATTGATTTTCGTTCAGCGGTCATCGTTCATCTATGATCGTTCTTCAAGTAATTTTTTTTTTTACTATTACTTGTTGCTTTAGATTTGAATTCGTTTTTGCTATATTAATCTCTGATTCAAGAAATTGATCTTCACATTTAACTATAATTTACGAGACATTTCAATAATAGTTTGTATAATCGAGTGGATTATACTGAATTAAAAAAAAAGAAGAATATTTTGGGGATACCAACTTTGAAGCCGTCGACAAATTGAGAAATATACCTTATAAATATATTTATTGATCATGAGCGTTATTTCAACATCAACTGCTGTGAACGCATTTCAATCGGTAAAGCTGCTCGTTGTATATTATCGAAGATTATTTGATGCTATCACATCATACATAATGTTATATCATTTATTATCACTCAGTTTATTATTGCGAATATTAAGCACGCCCACGCACATAAAAATTTATACTCACTTCATCCTCCTTGTGACGCGGTATTTCCAGAAGATTGCTGTTTTTTCCTCCGAAAATTTGCATGCTCTATTGGGTGATCTAGATCTGAACGAAACCTATTATCAGTCTTCTAAAATGAGAAGCGCAAGCAATTTCAGCTCATCTTTCGCTCACCGTATATTTCTTTTAAGAGTTCAGGAGTTCCACTCTATCGTTCAAGTCAGGATACTATTTCAGTAGCGTCAATACTCATCCTTTAAAACACTATAAACTTCACAACTTCGGAGCATCACTGTGTTGTCTGTGCAAATATGTAATAGGCAACGCGCGTTTCAGATGGTTTCAGTGAAAGTGATTGTTACAGTCACACAAGTATTTTGAAATGTGGAAGCGAAGTTTAATCTTAAAAAAATTTTCCTTTCCCTGTGCATATAGCAATGTCCTCACCTTTATTATCGAATATCCCAATTCATTATGATTTTATAAACGCCTTTTCGAAAATTTCTGAGGTATTCCTGAAGTATTTATACTTGTTCTAGTTTTTGTTGTATTGTATTGAACCTTACCTGAGTGATGAGTGGTGACAAAGGGTAGTTCAAAGAATACATCACGCTTTAAGTAGATTCATTTGAAATCGGTAATTGTCCTCCAACATTCGATATGTAGAAATTGCATCGTTTACAACCTAATGAGATAAAATCCTGATTAATTGTCGAAATTTTTGGCGGTTTCTTTCATAACCCATATCGATTCATGATACAATTCAGCTTGGATGTAAGACAGCTTAATGCATTGGTGTCAGATTAAGACGAGATGGAAAAATAGTTGTGAATAATTTCGATTTTGGGCACATCTGGAGAGTACATAGGATACTAGGCATTGTTGCCAACTGAGTGTTGTCCAGCTACAAACGCCACATAAATATGTGAATTATCTGAACTGGATTAAGCGTGAACAGAGAAGGAAGAATTTACAGATGAAAGTTGTCGATGTGAAGTTCGCCAAATTGTTGAACTCAAGTGCGTGAATTTAAAATTATTCAATCTGTGCATCGATTCTATTGATATAAAGGCAACAAATAATGATTTGCTATCATTACAGGCAATGGGAATATTAAATTGTGGAGTAGTATTGGTGGCACAGTTACTTTTACTTTTTTTGATATGCTTGCCAAGAGAAATGGTAGTTTCTGTGAGAACTCCGGTGGGAACATATGAAGATATATTAGTGATATTTGGAATGTTTTCACAATCACACATTGGCCGCCACTTTGTGGCGGATTTTTTTTATTTTCGATTAAGATGGACGGCATTAATAAAACAATATAATGTACAAAAAAACATGGCAGTGAGCTTGCTGATTGTTTTTTTGGCAGTTATACTTGCATTCATTCGATCGCATTCTATCAAAAAACTTGAATTCCTCAGCGATAATCAGTGATTATCACTCACTATGACATTCATTAAGTTCAAGCATGATTTTAACACAAAAATTTGTGCTATAAAGTTGATTATATTAATAGTAATGCGATTTGTGAATACAAGCTAACGCACCTCACGAGCTGAAAGCACGGTGGTTGCCTAGTAGCCAGATGAGTGACCACAAATAAATTTTCAATAAACTAATAGAAAAAAAAGTGCAAAAAATGGTCACATAAATTTACGAGCAACATAGGCATATGCATAAATGAATAATACACATAATATTCAATGAATCTAAAAAAATGCGATACAGATAAAAGAGTGATTAAAGAGGCATTTTAATATATAAACATATAATAATAATAACAATAAACGATGAGGGATGAAAATTGCATTTGTTTAATGAGTTTAGCCGTTGGATTGTGAGCTGCTTTGATAGTTCTATATATCTCAAATATTCACCTCAATGAAGTCTTTTGTGACAAAGAAATTTCAAAGTTATTGAAGGAACGAAAACTATCTCAGCGGAAATCAAACGGCGAACAATAAAACAACTGAAATGAGACCTCTCAACCGTATTGGTGAAAGGAGTAATATCGCAGGGCCGTCCATCCCTCCAGACCCCGAGTGTGGACACACAACGTTGAACGCGTCAAATGGGAAATGCCATCGAGACGCTATCTCAACATATGTGCCAAAATCACTACTGAGAGGAAATATCGCATTCAAACGCTCTCTTCACCTCACATTAACGCATATGCAACTCAAATCGTCAATCATAATTGTTTGCTTGTATCGAGGAAAAAATTGATTAGCAAGAGAGGAATATTGCCACGATTTACGATGGAAGGCACTAGGGGAGAGAGGGGAGATGAGGGGAAAGGGTGAAGGGAAGAGTAAAACTTAATCAGTTCCTAATATTCATGGATGAGTCATTTTCTATGAAGTAAAGACCGAAATCAGAAAGAGTCATTAATTTCATCAACAAATCCAAATTGTTCGCATCTTTCTTCTCCCCCTCCCTCAATTCTTCTTTCTTCTGATTCGTTATTATCATATTTGAGTGGCATTGATTAACGCGAGATTATATGTTAGTGCTTTACGGTGCATTCAGATGGCGTTTGTTGCCCTTAAACAGTTTCGCATTGTTTTTTTTTTTTTTATTCGGACACCGTCAGTGATCATAGTTTTCGTCGAACAAAAACGATGTAGTATCATCGAGAAGAATGCACCATAAACAAATGAAGATGTGTGAGCGTTGATCGATAAAACCAGTCGGTAATGACCACCTATGGGGTCAACTGGCGAACCCGTTTTTTCGTCGGTGGATGAACGGCCAAAAACACACGAGAAAATACGCAATTGAGTGCTGAACACATACACAGACAGGCTGCAAGCGCAAACGCAATTTCTTCGTTATATCGTTTTCAATATTCTAAATTATACGGTGCATACACTGATTGATAGAACGTTCGATTTAGTGAACATTTATTCGATAATGTCGAAGATTATTTAGATGGGTGGATTACTTTATCGATACATAAATGTAGATAATCCCTCGAAAATTTAGAAAGAAATTTCTGAAAAATTTTCTGCAATGAAACTAAAATATATCTTTCCAAAAGATCTTTCCTTATGTTGAAACAATATAGATGACCTAAACAACTTCCGTCTCTTTTTCACTTTCCCAATGAAAGAGATTTCCTTTTATATTGAATGAAAACCCTTCATATTATATCGCCGAGAAACTCTTAGTGCTGATTTTACTCGGAATAAGCAAATTAGGATATGATGTGAATGCGCTGCACAGCAAAACAATCGATAAATTTTCGGTGAAAGACTGCGATCTTAGTTACTCGTTACACCGTTGTTGTTGTTGTTGTTGTTGCTTTTCCTCAAAGAGAACAAATATGGACAAAGAACCGGTGAGCTGAAAGACGGTTTCCGCGAAAGACGACTTACTGGAGGATTGTTATATGTTGAGGAGTAAATTCAAAAAAAAAGAGCTCGAGCTGAAGCTGAAGCCAAACAAAAAAAAATGCTGCAGAGGAATAGAACTCGATACTCATTATTAGCACTTCACGGGGATCATTCATCAGTTAACGTGAACGAGTTGACGAAGGCGAATAGATAGAGGGGAAAGAGAGAGAAAAGAAGATGGGAAATTGGAAGCGACGAGAATCTGCAACGAGGCTATCGTTCGTCACACTAGAATCACACTCAGCGTCTGAAGACACTCAGGAAATCGATGACTCAATCTCCAAATAAGCAATGCCATGAGCCTTATCAGCTACCGTTTCAACTATCCGATCGGAGAAAAAATTCAACTCAAAACGACGAATATTCATTGATGACTCCAGCAAAGAAAATACCCAAATGAACGATATAATTGGAACTAATAGAAAAAAAAAGTAAAATTGAACGAATAAAAGAAGTTATTTGATAAAACTAATTTTTAGCTTTTTTTTCAGTGGAAATAGAAGTCAAGGAATTAAAATGGAAGGAAATTATAGAATGCATAACGATAACAACAAATGGAATATCCCGCTAATGGAACAAGCACATTGGGTGGCCTTCGTTGTGGACCGTATATGAGGCAAAAAAAAAGTGATGAAGAAATCGCTGAGAGGAGAGAACAATTTAAAATACGTGAACGATGTTGCTCACTTGTGATATTTTCTTGAGTGGATTAGTGAGAGCCGCTCAATGAGTTGATTTGATTGCTGAAGTAATCGTTTGGAAATTCCCTCGAGACGATAAAGACGAATCGACGAAGAAATGTTCAAATTTCAATCATTCAGAGTAATAAGTAGGATAGAATCAGATGATCACCGTTATAGGCGATTGAAAGCACGGTAGTGTTGAAAGCGTTCATTATTCTTGTAGGGCGCCTTATGATAGAGTTATGTTGGCCTTTGGACACCTCAGCATCACCCGAGGTTTCGTTGACCCAGTTGTTGTTCGATGGAACCAGCCTGAAAATTCTTGATTATTATTTCACACTTTTAAAACAGGGAGAAGGCAAATTGCCGAACTAAACCAAACAAAACAAAACAAAATAGTCATCTCTAAAGCTGATTGACGCTTCATAAACGTTTGCTTTAATGATTTAGTTTAGCTGAATGGTGAACGATTGGCAACGGGCTCAACGACGATGCAACTGATGAGGAAGAGCTAAGCGTGTCATCAGATAACTGACTTTACAAATGGGATCTAAAATAAAATCGCTTATGAAGATTCGCCATGAAAATATAACAGCCCCGATGTGTTGTTGTAGACAAACTCGCCCAGATATAAACATTTACCACAAATCTTTGTGTTATCGTTGTAAAATTATTTCATAACTATCTCCTTTATTTACCACACTCGATGGAATTTAGCAAGCATTGAGTGCTATTGGATGATTGTTTGTAATCTCGCTACATTCTTAAACATCATTCTTGGATAATTCCAATGAGATATCAAAGATGAGAATTACACCATAAAATTAGCGTTATATAAATGGGCAATTTTGTTGATTTTTATGGAATAGTAGCTATCTGTGAAAGTTAATAATGATTTTCTGATGAAGAATTCATCAATTACTCACCATTTTTCTATGTTAAGATACTTAAAGAATCTTATAATCGGTTCGTCCATTGAACACAGCCTTTCCATACATGTTTTATCCTTGCTTCCTATTAGCTAATTAAATTTTACTAATTGGATAAAAGAACTTCCGGTCAGTTGCCTAAAGAAACTGTAATTCCCTATACGCACTTATACTAATTAGCTTTTTAATTGCTATCCTCAAAAAAAAAAGCATCAACTAAACGAACGAAATATAAAACTGTTTATGGAACATCCTTATTACAATAGATGAATGTTGGTGAAGCAAACATAAATGAACACTTGACTGCGACGATTCGAACGATTCGCAAATATTTTGTTGGTGATGGGACCGACGATTGTGCATACAGCACGCGTTGATGTTTACTCGAGGTCTTTTTTATTGCCAGTGAGCAAACCACTTACCACACGCCATTGAAATGTTCTTCGATGCAACCGTTCAAAAAAAAGAAAAACCCTCTCTAATGCTTTAATTTATTCAAGCTACCTTATGATGCTAAGGAAACAAGCTCAATTGTTAAGTGCTCCAAGGAGGATAGATATTCCAGAAATTTTCTTCAACGTTTGTTTTTAAGTGAAAAAGATTTTCGCAGTAAAGACTGTAAATACCATGGGTTCTATATTTGTATAGTTCGTTACTAGATAAGCCAAGATTCACTTCATATAAAGAGCTCCTCAAAAAAGTTCAGTTACTGTTTGTTAATGAATATATGTTCATCGAACCAGCTTGTGCTTCAGACGGCTGTCACAAGACGAATAAGGTGAGAGGGAAGACAATCGAATTACCTGTGCGTGCGGTTCATGACGGATTATGATGTCGTTAATTGTACATAAATGACTGATGACCGCTTAACGCAGCTTAATTGCTCTACTGCAGTTCAACCTTTGTGAGGCTGAAAGCTGAGTGTAGAGACGCATTCATAGCCATGCGCCGAAATGGCGCCGACTTCGCTAAGTCCCTATAAATAATTATTTTATATTCAAAAATGGACCTTTCTCTTCGAAACAGAATATGACGATGATTGGGATATCGCAATTGCGAGAGTATACGGTACATTCCTCTATCAATGGGATTATAAGAATTGAACCGCATTATCTAATCATTGTAAAAGATGAATGGGATAGTTTCCCAATATCAATCTAATAGCCGGAAGCAAAATTCGAATCCGAATTCTAGGCCAAAAGTAGAACAACAATAAGCACGTTTCTATCAACAGCAACAATTAAATTCCTTCAAAGAAAAGAAATTCGACCACCATGAAGAGTGACGTTTAATAAATAACTAATGCAGTGATGCTAAAACACGAATAAATAACTGAAATAAAGAGATCACTTCGTTATCGTTTCACTAAAAATACCATCTACCTACAAACAACATCTAAAAAAATCACTAACAAATAAATATGTGATACTCATTGTTTGTACTCTTCCTCAATATTCAAATAATGCATATAATAGAATAAAAATTGCTAAATGATAGAACGAGAGATAATAAAGATTCGAAGAGGGAAAATAGGATATGCAAATTGAATATTTGGCAGAAATTATTTGCATATAAGAATGCAATTATATGAATAGCAGAGATGTGCTGTTTAAACGCTCAATTATCAACTTAAACATTTCATCATTGTAAATATACCGAATGAACTTAAGCATATGACTACAATTATTATGTGGGACGATCGATGATCTTTAAGTGAACGATGATTGCGTATATATGAAACAACAACTCCACGAGGTGATACTAAAAATACAATGGTGTGGCGAGGGACGCATTGCAAGCAAATACGAATGTATAAGCAAGCGACCAAGAAACGGCAGCCTCAGGCGAAAGAGGCGGAGTCTGAAAGCTAATTTAGACACAAAATCGATCACAGACACACACACACATACACACACACGCATACACATCGTCCGAAGAGCGTGAGCCTGTGTGTGGCCAATGTCCAGCCGGCGATTAACGTATCCGCTGCTGCCAACCGACTAAACAACTTTCTACTATACGATTGCGCGCATCAATGATAGACTACCAATCCTGAACGTACACTGCTGCCCTAATTAATGAATCTCATTAAAGGAATTCCCAGTTGAAATACTACCGTAAAAATAAATGGATAAGTATATTAGGGAAGCAGCAATGTACGCTTTTGCATTCCATTTAATTAATCCACCGAATTTATAATTTACCAACAAAAAAAGTGAAATATGCAAATTTTGCGCTCATATATGAAGTGAATGAATCAACTGTATAAATCATCCATATATGATTCGACTACTGTACAGTGAAAATTCGATCAATGCAAAATGCATACACATTTCTTAACACCTTTAAATCTCTGAAAAATCTTTCTATATTAACGGGATCGAGAGGAAACATTGTTTAGTGGTTGTTATATAGCATAAATTAAGCTCATAAAATCCTGTAGCTTTAGCTTTAGCGATTCTCAGATTGTAGCTAACAGATGGACAAACATATATGCACGCATATATCTAACACACTTTCGTAATGTAAATTTGTGAAAGCGCATAACAAGAAGAGGAAAACTAGAAACCATTGATGACACTCATCAACTATTCTATTGAAGCAAAACCTTGCAAAATATGGATGCTACGGAGTTCGAAAGTGAAAATTGGTTAACGGTTCGGCACAATTTCCAATAATTCCATATAGATGAATGGATATCAAGTCAATAAAAAAAAAAGTACGAATAGGAAAAAAAGAGGAAGTGATCCTATTGAGTGAGAGCCATTCCTATATAATAGGCGATGCAATCAGTAAAACGAGAAAATAAAACAAAGATAACGCCATAACGTTATTTATATTGCAACGCAAGCAAACAACCTATGCAATATGCAAGCAAATTTTTGAAGTCAGTTTGCAAACACTTGTTACATTTCATAGACAACTGCATAGCGCACGTATTATTTGTGGCTAGTGTTGCAATTGTTGCAATGCAATACTCGAGAATAAGCCAAAAAATTTATTTATGTGTCTTTAAATGTTTTAAACAAGCAAGAGAGAAAATTCTAAAAAACAAACGAATGCATTCATCGATAACCATCATAAGAGTGCGGTTCTATCATCGAGTAGTCGAAAAAATTCTTAAAAGATAGAAATAATCATCGGAAAAAATAAAATAATTCAGAAATATTCCCTCTATGAAAAAAAGCTTTTTCTTTCCTTTAAGTCCAGATGAAACATTTGTTCTTCTGGGAAAATTTTTTTGCGGGCGGGGAAGGGAGAGAGAGGTGGAGAAAGTTCAACGGTTCTGATCATATATCAAGACAGTCCCGCCCACATATTGTGATAGAGAAAAATGACTCCCCATTGTTGTAAAAAAGATAACTTAAGGCATAGATCCGGAGCACTTTGTGTTGTAGGCGTTTCCCATCACTGACGCAATAAGTATGCAAAGCAAATTTCTAATACTCACCTATAGCAGAATATATGTGTCAATGCTATGGAATTCAGTGAATAGCACAATTTGTACGACTGTTGTGGTATGGATACGCAACGAATTTCTGCAATGAATATACAGCGAAGCATTTATGGATTGCGGAAATGATATTCGAAATGCTCGTGATGACGATATGAATTCTGCTCAATAAACAATAATTGCATTGTATGGTTTATGGTTGAATAAAATAACCGGATGAACGCTGACTAAATACTTCAAATGGAGACACACACACAGCGGAAGTGATTAATCATTCCAAATATGCTGTTCATATGATCACTCAATGCATCGATTGCTGATTGAGGCATTCGGGCAGCTGGCTGCCATTTACATTACAGTTGGGGCATCGAATTAACTCCTCCAAAGAACAGGTATGCCATCTTGTGGACTATGATAGTCACCGCTACTATAACAATAGAAATTCGTAACTTTTGTGGTGATATGCCATAATGCAACAGTAACATCGATCGTTGCAACATAATGGAAACGAACAGTTTGTGATTGATTTCATATATAAGACGCATAACAAAATGGCAATTAATATCGCTGATGCAGAACTATGAATTAACAAATGAGAAGATGCTCACTACTGTATGAGCATCTCTACGATAGCATAACTAAAGTTCAGATCAATGAAGTTCAATTACTTACAGGAATGGTTGAAGGGCAGAGATAACAGCTAAAAAGTTGTCAAGTTCAATATATCGATAAGGAAGAAAACTAATTTAAACTTTTAGTTGAATGAAAAAAACAACATAGAAGTCGATCGTTCCGTAAATGGTTTAATGAATGATCATTCAATAAATCGTTCAAAGAGCGACAGTAATGTTCTAAAAGAACCAGTGAGGAATGGTAAAGGATCATATCCGATGCACATCAAGCAGCAAAGAATCTAAAGAGGTGGCAAGAAACATGAGAGAACGTTGTCCGCGTTAAATACGAACATATTGACTATGCGGGTAGCAGCAGAAGATTCGGGCGGGTTGATGAAACAGTCAGCGATAGACGTCGAAGAAGTATGGAACTAGGGGGCGGGCCAGATGGAGGGCGACGTGCATCGGGGAGGTGCTTCCGAGCATATAGTAAGAGCGAGTTCATATGTACTTTAGAAAAGACGCACTACACTGCGAAACACGTTCCGAGAATCGACAGCCTCGTCGAGCTGCTTGTGCACTAACGTCAGCATACAATGGTTAGGACACTGCTAGCACTCTGATCCTTTAATTCCCATTGTTCACATGAAAACTATTTATAGAAGATATAGATGCAATCGTTGGAAATAACAGCTTCCTTGAGCCTTCATATTAGCTCATCTTGCATCGAAATATAGCAGTCATACTGTACTGATCGACAGTTGCGATAGTTGCAACCGTGCCACTCAAGCTATTAGCCTATAAAACTTTGCCGAGGCGTAACAGCAATCTAGACAGACGTACAGAAAATCAAAAATTGGATAAGTTAAACAGGTGTAGCACGATATGTACCTATGCATTCCACTTAGAAAAACAAAGAGCTTCATAAGTTAGTAACAAACATTTTGCGATGTATTTGGTGGACCCATCGAAATTCATGACTCTGATTTCAGAGTGGTTATAATGTTGAAATTATCGCATAGAACGGCGGATATATGCATACGATTTAGCTATAAGGAGTTTCAGAAATGCAAATACACAAAACAACAGAAACAACAATGTTTTCGAGGAAATTAACCAGCTGCAACAATAAATCTTCAATGTAAAAACACCACTCACTTAGCAATCGATTTTCTGAGTAGACATAACCAATAAAAGAAAAATTCCCAAATAAGGAATTAAACAATTCCAAAGGGGTAAATCTCCATCCAATCAAATAATATTGAAATAAAGTGAAGTATGATAAGCATCAGAACAAAGAGAACTCATTTAAAGCAAAAACAATAAAGAAATAACAAGAATAATAAATGCATAGATTGCGAATGATCGGTCTTAAGTGATATTTTTCTATCTCTCAGACGAAGAGATATTTCTATTGAAAAAGAGAGGGCAGTCGATATTCCACTGTGTGTTTCTTCAGCCGATGAAATACCTATGCAAAGAGACATGTAAAATTGTGAGGTTAGCACAAATAAAATGGTGCAATTGTTTGGGGCGATGAAGTGCACAATAAGTGCAAACAAGAATATGTCTGTTGCATATTCGACAATAGATATTGACATGTGTGCTCGTGATTATAAAGTGCAACGAAAAAGCATTCGCATTTGCAATGCTCATATTTGTGTGTTTGTTTATTTTTATTCATCTTGAAATACGATCGAATCGATAGAATCCATATTGCTTATCGAATCGATGCAAAAATTAATTCGTTTAGCTGATGCAGAAATGGTCAGCATATCTCTAAGGCTGCGATAACACCTATACTCGATTATGTATCAAAAATTAATAGGTCTAAGTGGTGCCACTTTCAGGGATAGTTTCTTCCCCTTTCGCCAAAACAAACGGAAGTGGAGCAAAATATAGCGAAGTTATTCATAATTATGCAATGCCTTTAAAGCAAATGGGATGAAATGTTGGGCAGGATCTTTTCTAATATTTGTGGGAAGATTTTAGCTAGTGAAGGGAACGGAGCGAGGACCCTGCGAGCGAGGACTCTGTGGGAAGATTTTTTTAGCTAATCACTCAAAAAGCTACAATGTAAGCGAAGAGATATTTTGCTAATTTAAAAAATAGTAACGGGAAGAAATATTGAAAAAGTATAGTAGTCGATGAATTCGGGAAGGGTGAGTACACATTAACGGAGTGATAACAAATTGTTCGTTCCATTGAACATATTCTGTGACGAGAAATTCTTGCGTCCTATACACTAAAAAATGTTTACCCTCAGAAATGCACTTACAATCTTCAGTGGGAATTAACATTATATATATATAATATATATATATATATATATATATATATATGTATACTAGTTAATAGAGTGTTGAAGTTGTTGCATCAAAGAAAGAGTATAAGATAATCAATTATGCATAAATCATTAAGAATTATAGAAATATTACCACAAAATATAAAGAGAAAAAATTATCTTAACGTTAGAAATTCGATTATAAAATCAACTAACTACAACGTTTAGTTGTTCGTTGTTCCTCTCAGGAATCGACTAACGCTTCTTCAACGTACTCTCTTCAACAACATTCGGTCATATATTTCAACCGAAGTGATTAGACGGATGGATGAGCAATGTTATACTTCACTTACATATAGACCGATATGTCTCCTACCTATATAATGAGTAGAATATTGCTCTCATATTAAAAATAAATTTTTCAAAGAATGTAATTAAAAGAAATGCGTTCTATTCATACTTCTTGTTATCCTAAAGAAAATAAAAATAAAGCGAAAAAAAAAAGAAATTAGGGTGGAATCATCTCGCTTAGGACGTTGAATTTAGTTGGATGTGTTACACTCTAACGTGAATTACGACGGGTTTTAAAGTAAGATGCCAGACGGGCTTCCAACCACCACACATCACTTCTAATTCCTCGTAACGCCCGCCGCATCCCACACTCTAAAGCGCCTTAGCGCTTCCGCTTACTCGAAAGACATTTTACAGCGCAATTTTTTTTCTTCGCCAACGCACTCACAGAGGGCGTAAGACTGACTGCACAGAGGGGTGGAGCAGTTCGTTGTAAAATCGGATGCGTTCGTGCGGTGATTTGGGCGTTTCCAGTCAGTGAGAACCGCCTAATCGGCCGATCACCGAACACATTTCGCAAATATCAAATTGCAATAGGAAAAGGTTTGCAATATACAATTATTAAATCAATGATCAATTAAAGTGCAGTGATTTGAGCATAAATATATAAAGTGATATAAGAAAATCGATCGACATTCACTATCGAATGAGATTGCAATGCAAAAGAAACAGTAAATTTATGCAAAATAAGATATATGCAAAGGAAGAAACATATGAGAAATTTGAAGCAAATTCTAAAGCGGAGCAATTTATTCCTAGAAAAAAAAGAGAAAAGAGTAAAAATGGGAGTTCTCAATAGTAAATCTCGATATCTGTGAAGAAAATTATGCAAAAAATTCGAATTCACAATTTCCTTTGTTAATCTAGATGCATTCTGAGAACAATTAAGGAAAGCATGCAAAAGAAGCTGCAAAAAGCATTTCTATCGGCCGGATCGACTAATCCAATGATACAACTTTTAATTATGTGTTTTGCATGGAAATAGTTCAGGCACAGAGAAGAGCAAATCAACGCTTTTACAAACGCATAGATAGCAAAATACCTCATAGGCCATCGAATAGTTGTAGAGTAAAAATTTGGCATTCGGATATCGAAGATTCTTATTTCTTCAGAACAAGTATGTGAAAGCGAAGGATTAGGACTATCCTATGGAATTTTAATGTGTCATATCTGAGTAGCTGTGAATCTAAAATTAGCGAAAAGCAGTTAACATCCGTTTACACATTAACGCTTCATAATAATTTTTACAAAATTATATATATATATATATATATATATATATAGTTTGCGAACATGATATATTTAATAGTGAATAAAACAGCGAAATTCGAAAACAATACAAATTTCTAGTCGAAATAAGTTTGAAATTGCAAGATGATATTGATTTTCGATGCTTTTGCTTAAACATTTCTTTAAAAAAACTGGAAAACTATTTTTTGTGGTCAAATCCTGAAGAAATTTCAAAGCCAATAAGGTACAATCAGACGTTTTAAGTTCTGGCAAGTGCATTTGATTTTATTGGAAGACATCTGCAGTTACGATACACAGATACGCCATCTACAATACAGTATGCGAAAGTTGCTAAATATTATATACTGTAATTGAAAACTATACGTACGCAAACCTACTCGGAGAGACGTTTTTTTCATATGCAAGCGAATGCAATGGACAACTGCAAACTGGAATCGATAATCCATGAGGGGTGGAGAATGTCAGCGATAGGTTTATCGTGAGAACTAGTAGATACATAGGACGGTTGGTTGATAAACGATCACTGCGCGTTCTTGCATTCGCGATACAGCGATGAGGCTCGCTCATTCTACTTTATGTCACAGCGTAATTACACAACGCTAGCCTATTATTATTAGACCATCATCATCCACTCACTACCGTATGCAATAGTTGAGCACAGTAGCCATTAATAACTGTCTAAGATCACAGTTTATCGAATAATATGCTACGACGAGAATAAAAAACAATACGATATAACAAATAGTTATTTTTTGAAGCAATGCTTTTGAAATTCACTGAAAAGATACGAATTTGTTTCATTTTCATATTTTGATTATAAAGAGATGTTAAAGAGAAATTTCAGCACGAATCGAAAAACTTTTCAAAACATCAAATCGACGCAGCGAATAAAATAAGGCAGATTAATTATTGGGCATCAACAGCCTTTGAGTTAGAAATCTGATGTAAACATTAGGATTGCAAAATTCCATAAAACAATCAATTCTGTGATGCCAAAGCTCTTCATTTATGATAACAAAATTTACCATGTAAGTTATTGTAATCTTTTATTAATGGCCATTTATAAGACGATAGGTGAAAGCCAATTTTTCTCATTTACCGTAATCGTAGATTGCTCATGCAATATCTGAAGGCGATACCGTTTCCGTTTAATAGGAGTACCACACAATAAAAATGCCTATCGCTATAATGCGCTCAAGCGAATATGCAAACGTTGAATATATATATATTTCTTCACGATCGTTCAAACATCGACTATGATATCAACTTCCTCGGATCTCTTTTAGCAGTATGCAATAGTCTCACGTGATAGCCTCATTTATTGCTACGAGCACGACCACAATCAACGTTTATCAGTGAAATGATAAGCGAAATTATCGAACGATCAAGAATCAAAGATGAGCTTCACATGGAAGAAATGACGTATTTTTAGGCAATATCCATCCGATGACCGAGAGAAAGTCGACAACGGGAAAAAACTTTGTAGAGCTCGTACCCTCCAACAAAAATGTATGACAGACCGGTCGGCTATAAGTCAAGTACGAATAATGCGCCGTGCAAAGTAAGTCAAAGAAGGCTAAGAGCATACATGCAGATCAAACGACTACTCAGCATATATCGTGGAGCTAGCCTGAGGCAGAATCGGAAGGATAATAAAAGGGATTGATGTGCTGATGTATTCAATCCTTCTTTTAGACTGGTCTTAAAGCCGAGTGGGCCCACGTATGGTCGTTGGGGTGCGCGAGGTGATCGGCAGCAGCATGGAGTTCGACTATCTGATCGTGCCTGCGACCAAAGTTATTCTAGTGTCCCTTCGTGTTTGTCACCTCATCGTATATTTGTGATAAACTGTTCTTCCCTTATTCATGCCTTTTCTCGCAATTTACTCAACCGCAGCTTGATAGAAGGCGCAGATCATCAAGGAGACCTGGATGACCTGGATGACTGAACAAGCCAAGGGGAGTCGACTCTCAGAAAAAAATTCGACCGAATTATCGGTTTTACCGTTTGATTAAGTTCACGAATCTAGCATCTCTCCTACTAACGTCAATCGAATCAATAGAGAATATTCAATTGGGATCTTCCCAGTCTTTACTCACGACAAAAATATATTAGCCATAAAGCATGCAGGTGAATGCAACTTCCCACTAAGCAAACATTCCATTATATGGTGAAAGGGTGAAAACAAGAATGAGGAGATGTTGGATGCCCATAAAAGCGCACTTACTTGACAAAAGCGCCGATTCGTAGATAAGCTGACATGATACCTTTCCATCCAGCAGCTGCGAATTAGTGGAAGCAAGTGCACAATGTCATGAAGCATTTTTGATGCATCTTGGTGCTTATCGATCGAGAATAACTATGCGATAAATGGTTGCTTGTAAATCGCGAAGAAACGAAACATAGACTGACAGCAATATAACCGCTTAATGTAGATCTCGCTAGGCAACAATAATAGCTTGACTATCGGCGCATTTGTCCAGTGGAATTTTCGTCTCAGCTCATAAGTGATGCGTGTTCTTTGGTTGCATAGAATGAATGTTCGTTCATTCGCACTTTTAGTGAACAGTATGTCCAAGCGGCATGTGAGCAGAGCAAAGTTTATGCACATCGATAAAAGCTTTGTGCCAAAAATAATACCGAGAATCGATAAGGGAATGCGGTCTTGTCGATTTGTTTCCACTCATTTAGGAGTGTACGGTCGTCCTTGAATTCACTAACGAATAAGGTTCACTCTAGAAAGAAGATTAATGCTGAAATGGGTAGGGCGTTGTTGCAAGACGGAAAACAATCGACCTTGAGGCCAAGGGTTTCACAGGTTAGCTGCTCGATCAACTCGCCTTTTTTTTCATCATCGCTCGTCCGTTGTATTATATGACGTCTTTCCGGTCGCTGCAGTGGGTTCAGTTACTGTTCTAAGAGAACTTTTTTATGTAAAAAAATGAAGATTTTTTAAAGCAAAATCTGCAGAACGTGAAATTTTATTTCTGCCGATGAGAGTAGCGCATACAGATGTCTACGACGGCAAAGGGCAATCGTATGATTCAGAAATTCCACAGTCAAATCATAAAACACATAGTATACGTTGTTTCTGCATTGATCTTCGTAGCATGGTAACTTAATCCTGTGGAGAGCAAAAAATATTGAGATTATATAACGATAAATGAAATACTTTAATGATATAAAATAAGGAGTAATAATCACCGGTAGTATTTATTGCAACGACTTCAGGTAAAAGTAGTGATTTTTAAGTGAATTTTGAAGAGAGAATAAAAATACTAACTGAAAGCTTTCACGACGATAGAACGCACAAATTGTGATTTGCAACAGAGGCAGTAATTTTTTTATAAAACGCCAGAAATTTGCTCGAATCGTTGTTCTCTTATTCTTCGGAAGCAGCTTGAAATATTCAATTTTCTAAAGAGCAATCGGAATCCTATATGACGAAGGGATTTTGCTGGATTTGGAATAGATGCATCACAAGAACATAAACAGAGATAGTTCTACCCTTGAGTTGTCTTAATGCGAGGAAACCCTATGTGATTTCATCAAAAATTAGTGGTTTTCCGCATTCTTCGATGGAATTGAATGAAGAATGCCCCTCTAATATTCATCAAGTCATATTGTGGCTAGTAGGGAATATGAATAAGCAATGAAAAAGTTTCCGTTGAAGTGCATACATTCTATGAAATATTTGAAATGTTTTTTCTCGAGTAAGAGTTATTATTACTCAATAATGCGTTCAAACACCGCTATTCATAAATTCGATTGTCCTTTCTCATTATCGCTAGTCCAACGCTTAATAAAATTTTTTTTTAAAAATAATTCACATCATTTAAGTGGTACTTCGATCACTTTCGTTGTTATGTGGCGTTGGTTAGCGATACGTCTGTGAGCTGTAATAGAGAGAGGCGGAAAAGAACACATCAAAAGATGCAATAAGAAAAGAAAGAAAAACGCTAAATACTATCGGCCTTCGTACGCCGCTTTTTGCTCATCGAAACGAAAAAAAAAAAGCGTACTATCAGTGGCAGAGCACACAAAACAGAAGCATGTCTGCCGCATTGATTTCTACCCTCTTCCTATTTTATTAGCAAAGAACATTCATGTCTATTTTTTCAAGGGAAGGAAGGGGATGAGGGCATTTTAACGTAAGTATATGTTAAAATTTTGTTTCACGTTGAGATGAGCACAAGAATGGAAAAACGATTTTTCATTAAGTTGTAAGCATAAATGAGCAGCTAAAGCTTAGAGATTTGCTAGTATTTATGGCGCATAAGTAACACTAATGCAATTGAGAGAAAAACAATTCCGCTTAATATTTTTTTCATGGGTGACCAAAATTCTGTTATTCTAGCAAATGAAAAACAAATAAAACTCCAATATAGAATGATATCAAAAATATACTTTGGCAAAACACGCATTTCTTAGATGATTGCATAATATACTTCCATTGATTATATATATATATATATAACACCTACTGGTCTCAATCTGGCATTTCCTGTCGTTTTGGCATAATGATTGGCGAAATGCTATGAATCCTTCCCAAGATTGCAGGACAGCTTACGTTGACAAATATATGCTCATCCAGCACCCAAAGAGCCTGAGCAAACATTCTTTGCTAGTTGAGTACAACGTTCATCTGTCGTATTTATTCAACTTTTTACTACTATAGTTTATTCAATGATTTGTTAGATAATAAAGTAAATATAATCCGTAGAGATACAGAAATAGTATGCGTCAATAGCACTATCCTTTCGAAAGACACCGATTTCATTGATGAGGGACTTTTAACGAACTGTATTTTATGAAGCGTATTCAAGCAAAATTACTGTCATCGAGATGGCTGTTGGCTTGTAGCATTTAAAATATAAATGTAGATGCTCAAAATATGCATTTTCATGCACATTTTTGTGGACGATCAGCTTGAATTTTTTATTCTCATTGCTTGTAATTGACAGAAACAAAGATATTGGTAATACTCCATAGAGAGAGAGAGAGAGAGAGAGAGAAAGAGAGGGAGAGAAAGAGAAGGATATATTGGAATTTGTGAATGATCATATATGGTCATATAACTCTTCAAAAGAAAACTAAAGATAAAGAAAGGGAGAATAACTTATATATTATATATATGAGAAGTAAGCTGCTAAAAATTATTCACTTCTGAAAATTGCGTTTTCATGGCACCAAAAAACGTTTCATCACAAAATTCGCTAAATCACTACACCGTTTTTTAACGCATATACACATCTGCGCTCTTTCTCTCTTTCTCTCTCCCTCTCCCTATATATATATTTTTCCTACTCCCTAATACACGCGAACATTTATGTCAATAGAGAGAGAAAGAAAAGCGCTCGAGCTTAATATTAAAAAAAAACGGAAAAAACTTTCATACGTGATATCCATGGCGAATAGTTGAGCGTGTCTGTCCGTTAAACGATGGTGTGAGGCAAACCAATAAGATTGAAAAAACCAGCCGAGATAAAAAAAAATGCAGAAAAAGGTGCACTCAAATTTCGATCGCTCGCATAGACGCACAAAGTGCAAACGTTTTCAAAGAGATTTGAAAACGTTTGTCACAGTGTCAGTGGAATAATCAAGCATAACCTGTCAAGTCATTTTTCACTGTTCTCTATTCTCCCTTCAGGATTCCTGCAGACCCCTCGATGAATAGTCCCTTACCCTCCCCCATCCTCTCCTCTCCCCACCCCCCCCCCCCCCCCCCCCCCCCCCCCCCCCCCCCCCCCACACACACACTTAAATCACTACGTAGAAAAATGTGGGATTTAATTAGTTCTTAAACAGTATGCGTAGGAAGTGAAAGGAGAGGTCTGAAGTACAGAGTGAGCAAAATAGAATCTCCAAATGGAACCGATGCGCTAATATATCCATGCATCAAACGCCAACGCCACTTGAAATTGCAGATCCTGATAAATGGAATTCAACTGCAAAGCGGAAGGAACCTATAAATGCCACGATTACGATGTAATTTGGAAAATTGTAGAGTGGATCATAGGAATCAACTGATCACTTCCTTTGACTACGAAAAGAAGCCTGCGAGTGGTACGCCACCCAGAATATAGCGTTGATCATTGACTACCAGATGTCGAACGATTCTTCACAAGCTGGTTTCAAACAAAACACAAAGAAATAGTGAGAAAGAGGGGCAGAAAAAGAGGGAAAGATGTGGAGCAATTGGTAATAATTTCTAATGAAAAGTATTGTTTGCTGGTAGGAAATTTAGGTTACGCGTTTGGCATTAAATGTGGAATGAGTGAGTGAATTATTGAGGCACTCTGAATCGAGTTAATAGCGTATCACATGATGCACAAAAACCGGTTGTGTTGCTACCAAAGAGAAACACCGTAACGCTACGCAAATTCCAGTGAGCACACGTGAACAACGAGGTTTACTTCTTCATCAGTTCAACTCATTATGATCGCGATCTTTACCCGATTATGCTTGAATTTGTAATTATTTAAACTTTAACGCATATTGAATGAGAACAATAAGCAAATAGCAAGGAAATAAGCCAGAAACTATGCCATATCGATGGAAATGGGGTGCTTCCTTGAACTTTACTCATCTTATCAACCAACTTCATAAATTCCCCATCAAATGATTTCAAGTGTTTAGCTTACGCTGTCGTATTAGCACATTCCGGTTATTCATAGAAGTCCTCTGCAAATTGATCTTTTTGCTAGCTAAGTGGCATAAAATGCCACTCAACCATTTTTAAAACGCACACAATTTTGCCGACACTTTTATAATTTCTTTCAGGTTGCTAAACGAACCTAAAGGTTTATATTTATATGAAACTTAATATTAGTAAAACACGGAAAGATGAGCCGTTGAGCAAGAAACCTTCGCACATTTTTATTCTTTGAGTGGGCGAATCATTGCTCAAATATTAAAAAAACTGACGATATGTTTTATAGTGTATACTGATACATTAGCAACCGCTGTATAAATTATCAACCGAAAGATTTACATTTGAATAGTAAACAATTGAAAATTGCAACTGCTAAATTTTGTGACAAAAATTTGCTTAAAAAAAGAAAATTTATGTGAACAGTATTGACATATTGATCGAGACTCCTCTGAAACAACTACCTCATTCGAGTAATTTTATGCAGAGACACAATATTGTAGGTAAATATCACAGTAACAACTTAATTGAGATTAGAGATCTCTTCTCCCTTTTTTCCATATGGCTCGTTGCCTTAAATGGCATTCCTCTATTGAGGACTGAAAACAGCGGAAGAGTTCCACATATAAACTGCAAAACAAAAGTGGAAACGACAATTCAACGATCATTTTGATGCGAATATTTGAACCTCATGCTACTGTGTGCAAGAATGCGACTCGATGTTAGGTCTCTAGTGGTTGACTCCTGCGGCAATACTGTAAGGAGGCGGTTCCTCGCTACTACTGCGATTGCTTTCAATTTCCTTTCATCAAACATCATACGACTGGACAGATTGAACCAGGTGATTGAGACTTTTCTCTCGCCAGGGTGGAGATTAAAAACCCCTTCGTTCATGAAGCAACTGACGACGTCTTCCTCTCTCTACCGATTTATTAGCTCTAAGTTGCAATTAGTAAAGGGCAACTCTTTATAAATTCATCCGCCTAGACAAGTCGAGTCTACCCAATAACAAGAAGTATTTCAATTTTTTGCAAGTCTGGATAGCCAACCACCCTGATTAATTTTGACGGAGAACACAAATGAATTTCCACTGGGTTCGAACTCCGTAGCCAACTACCACTGCTGCTCCCTGTAAAATCTTTAGAAAGGTTCCTCGCTACTACTGCGATTGCTTTCAATTTCCTTTCATCAAACATCATACGACTGGACAGATTGAACCAGGTGATTGAGACTTTTCTCTCGCCAGGGTGGAGATTAAAAACCCCTTCGTTCATGAAGCAACTGACGACGTCTTCCTCTCTCTACCGATTTATTAGCTCTAAGTTGCAATTAGTAAAGGGCAACTCTTTATAAATTCATCCGCCTAGACAAGTCGAGTCTACCCAATAACAAGAAGTATTTCAATTTTTTGCAAGTCTGGATAGCCAACCACCCTGATTAATTTTGACGGAGAACACAAATGAATTTCCACTGGGTTCGAACTCCGTAGCCAACTACCACTGCTGCTCCCTGTAAAATCTTTAGAATACACTCGTCGGTCACATTAAATTGAACGCGAAATATTGATGGATCTTCTAAATAAAACATCATATTTAGTAATAATGCACCGTCTGTATGCGTTCTATGAATTCAACCCTTAGAATAAGGCATAAAGTAAAACGGCGGTTGCTTCACTATTTGGTCGTTAGATCGAGGCAGATGAGCAATTGCAACATTTCTTCGGGTTAGATGTTGGCTACCGTTTGGAAAAGTACGAATTTTCATTGCAAATAATAAAAATTCAATTTCGCTCAATTTTCAAAAAGATGCATGAGTCCTTTTTTCACATGTGCATTTTTTTTTCGCTTGAAGCAAAAACGATGGAGCACGATATGTTTTTTACATTTCATTCGCCTTATCTGTATGATAGATCAGTCGGCTATAGATCAAGCGGAAATAGTGCGCTTTGCAGGGTAAGTCAAAGAAAATCAAAAGCATAAAGACAGATAAAACGACTATTCAACATGCATAATGAGGTTAGCCTGAGGCGAAATCGGGAGGATATACAAGGGCTTGATGTGATGATGTATTCATTCCAGCCTCTGAACGGGCCTTAAGGCCGAATGGGCCTACGGTTGTCCGCCGAGTGTGTAAGATGATCGGCGACAGCGTGGAGTTCGACTACGCGATCTTGCCGGCGATTTGAGCTATCCTGATGTCCCTTCGTGTTTATCATCTGATTGTATAAATGAAATAAACTATACGCCCCTTGTAACTGTGTTGTCTCGCAGTTTACTCGATCGCAGATCGGCAGAGGTAGCAGATCTTCAAGGAGATGTGGATGACTGGACGAGCCAAGGCGGACTGACCCTTACACATCAACAGATTTCATGAGGTACCAATAAACGCTAGCAATAGGACATGCGAAATTGAGCGTTTATATGCGAATTTTCTTCACAGTTTGAACAAGTGTTCTACTACCGGACCGTTTATTTGCAAATTTTATGGTAGAATTTTGCATGGTTAACAACACTTTTTATACAAGACCACCTTCAAACCTTAATTTCTCTCTAATCGTTTCAAAGTTAACAGCTTATCGTTTCCAAGTTCATCTCTTCAGCTTCAGTGGTCTTCAAAGTGAAAGTACCAGCAAAGCGCATAAAAAATACGCAGGAAAGTGTCATGATTTTCTGGATTTCGTCTCGCTCACTCAAGAAGTGCAGAACAAATAAAAGGCAGACCGATGTGTTGATAAGGATTACGCATGCGCAGTTTTGCATATACAAACATCTCAATGTTGAAAACTGCAGCAATATATGCAAATTTGGAGATGCGAAGTGGAAATTTGGGAGGTGATAAAAGTTTACTGAGAGATGGATAGTTAGCGAGTGCGAAAAAAAGGATGACAGAACTCATAACAACTTGTTTACTACACATTCAACAATTATGCAAATCCTCAACGAAAAAAAATCGTTTCAAAGCTACATGTAAATATTTTTAGATTTAAGTTGACGAAGGAATTTTGTGACACCTCTATGCATCACTAAATCTCAAAAAAGAAGATTGATGACAATGAAATTGAGGGATTGACAATTATTGAAATGGAGTGGGATCACACCCATCAAATTTCACTGTCGCTATAGTGACAGATGGGTGGAAACAACCCCACGCAAATATAAACAAATTCAAATATATGCACGTGTGCAATGGTACCTTAACCGAATTTTGTGAAAGTTTGAAAAAAAAGTGCTAAAAAATTGATTTGCAACTAGCAATATGGTGGTACCACATCATAAGGAAGTTAGGAGAATAGTTCGTCTAAGATGTTTTTTGGTAAAAATTGGAATGCAAATTTAGGAAAACTGAGATAAGGGTTTAGCATTGCATAACGCAAATTACACTTCACTAAAACGGCTTCAGATGGAGACGTATTACAACGATGAAACAAAATGCGAACAATTTCTTTAGTAATAGACAAAGGAATTGCAAAAAATGATTGAAAATTTCAACTGATAAAGACAATAAGCCATAATAAACATTTTAAAGTGAAGAGACTAGAATTTCCGGGCACAGCCATATTCATATAGAACAATCCCCATCATACGGATGCCAGAACGCTGCATGCGAAACAAATGCAATGCTATACTTTCGAATTTTGGGGCCTCTTTAACGAGATTGTGAGGTAGAGAGGGGCCTAATCCTCCGAAAGTGCAGAGGAAGTGGCTCGCAAGTAGATATCTTCATCTCTTTCCACCTAAGCTCTCGTATCCCAGCCCGAAAAAGCGCTTGTTATGAAATGGTCAGAAGGGTGGTTCAATGAAGCTTTGTAAAAAGAATGGAACAGAAAGTCCCGAATGGCAACTAAATAGTGGCCGTGGTTGGGTGATGATTGAAAATGCGGAGCTGTTCCTTGATGGCACGAAGCCGACCCAGCCCGGTCGTGATCGTTGGTGCCGTTTGGCGTCATCTGCATACGCACGCGTGTGCCAGCCGCACGCTCGCGCTGGCTGGCACTACCAAACATCGCGCGACCCCATTTGTCAGTCGCCTTCAAGTTATTCAAACGCCTCGAGCTGGTCAGTGGTCAGCTGTGACTGGCACTAAGCCAGAGCCGGTATCGAGATGCAAACGGCGACGAAAGGTTAGACAGTGAGGAAAAGCGTGAAATACTGCATGCAATGAGAGCACAAGGGCACTGAGAATAGCTCAATTGGCAGGGCGTTAAACAAAGAGAGTCGGTGCTAGGGATTCACGCCTTGAAATGATTTCCGGTCGCTAACCGCATAACATAGAGTTTTTCTTCATTGAGAAATTGTTGCAAGGGGATCGGTGATAAAGGAATTACTGTCAAGTATCGAAATGGTCTTTTGAGTAGTGATGTTATCCATAATACGCACATCACTATTCTCCAGTTTCTATGTGCTCAATGATATGACGTACCAACAACGACAAATAAAATAGCTTCAATTTCCACGGGCAAGGCATGCTACTTTACAACTTATTTGAAGTTTTCTAGTACAAATAATACTGAGATTAGTAACGATCCCTGACAGATTTTCAAAGATAATCAATCTTTAAGCAGAGATTATTGCCAATAGGTTATCAGCCTATGATAAGTTCATGCACTTCCACTACTTTTATGAGATACAATCAGTTATATTGTACATTAGGGATTTAATATACGTCAACTAATCACTTAGGGGATTTATCAACTAATCACTTCGCTAAATATTTAGCACAGTAAAAAGTAATTATCTGTTATCGCCTTATTGTTATGTCTAACAAGAGTTTAATGGCAAACGAGTTTTCCTAATCACCTACTAAAGTTACCTAGATTTCTTCTCATTTCGCCGTATTCGAGCTATTCCAATCGAACCATATCACAACGATCAGCCCAACCGGACAACACAAGGAATGCTCAGCTTGTGCATTTCCACTCATTTCTGTGAACTACGTTTCCTCACCTCAAGATCAAAAAAGTTGATATTGGTTTATCTGAAGCGCTTTTATTGATATCTCCAAAGTACCTAATATGATGGCGCAACTCAAAAGGTTTTAAGTGAAAATCCTGAAATGCTATGTTGAAAATATGACGTAAATTTTCCAGCAGACATAGTTGATAGCAGAAATCTTTATAATTTTTTATGGGAATTCACTACAATTTACTGTTTGAGCCGAGAAAATTTAACTTCTTCTTTGAATGCGCAAAAAAGTGATGATCGTTGAAGATTGTTAGGTTTTTTGATGGTGGCCGATAACCAGTGACCACCGCATGAAATTGAAAGGAATTCATTGCGCGAACGCACCCAACCAGAAGGCAGCTTAGCGGTGAACGTCACAGTCACCCCGACATCCAGAAGTTTTTTGGACTTGCACTGGCGACTTCCGACGGCCACCGATGACGGTTGGGGAGGCCGTTGGGCAGTGTGCTCCTCGATGACCAGCGATTATCGGCTGATTGAAGTTCACTGGTCACTGACAAGTACTATCAAAAGGAATTATCCGATGTGTTTAACGCGAATGGCGCGAATATTTTTCATAGTTTCTGACTTTCGTGATTCAAGCGACAAAACATCTCAAAGGCCATCAATGGCACGATAAGTGACCTAAAGCCACAGTGATGCTGTTTTTTGAGCGTTTTGTGATCGTTCCACTCTTATCTCTAAATGAATGGTGCCTCAACTACCTTATTTTTGTCAACACCGATGCTCATGATCGGAATCGACACAGGGTGTTGATACCGCTTAGCCCATCTCAGGTCAATGCGTCCGTAAACCTCGCGAGGACCGTCTTTTATTTTCCAATTATAACAAAACGTTTGGAGAATAAAAAGCTTTACAAGGAGGTCAAGAAAGTGGGTGTCCCCGAGGGTTTCTACAAAGAAAATGCTTTTGCCAATGCCATTTGGAATTTCGATTCCTAGGAAACGAGGAAACAATATGTCTTTCGGACAACCATGACATCACAGCAAGAATTTGAAGTGCATATGGCGCTATTCATTCAGAGAGGCAAAATGAGAATTGGTGAAATCTTTCAAAACACAACCCCGGGGATTTACGTTTTGATATGGTCATTTGAAAAAAAAACCAATGCCCGATGATGGCAAGGAGAAGTGAGCAAAAATTCGGTTACTTCCGTCAAAATTTCATTCGTAATTCATTTTTCAATCTAAAAAGCAATAGAGAAATGGTTGGCGAACGAGACCCGTGGTTGATACCGTGCACGATGGCATAAAGAACCAAGTTGGATGATCTAAGCGAGTTTGGAATTTCCTTCGCGTACAATTGTACGTTCTTAAAGGCTGTTGATAATTGTGGAAGTTTTTCAATGCTTCATTGAATAGAACATCGCTGCTACTCTGAGCACTAGAAAAGGATTTACTTATTTATTATCGTATCAAATGTGCTATGTGTTTGCGCCATTGGCCACCTAGGATATTCATTTGATGAATCGTCGAGTGGTGGACATGATTCGGCGCAGACAGAACAAATAAACGACAACATCTAAAATAGTGGCAAGTTTAACATGCATACAGGTTGCTACTGCTTGATTTGCGTAGAAGGCTAAATTTCTACTTCCTTTCCCATGAACTTTGTACAATGAGCAGCAGAAGCCGAAGTTCAATTACGTTCAAGGATTGTTATTTTTGTAATGCATATAGCTTGATAAATTATTCCTACGAAACCGTTTCAATTTGTGTCGAAATATTTGCGCCAGAAAGGATTCGGAACGTTCAAAGAAATTGGGTGAACAAAACATATGAAACAATGCGAAGCGCTTAAAGAAAGGACCTGCCGTATCCGAAAAGCCAAATTTGCCGTCTGCAAAAAATTTTTCGAAGCAAACGTTTAAGAGGTGCTCGAGGGGGTTTGCTCCGCATAGAACAGCTGCCATCGAAATCAAATAAACAACCATCGCGTGGATGTTTTGTTGTTCGTTATATGCTGCCTGCAACCGGATTTGCGCCGCGTCATCAACGACACTATTTTTTTTTCCACTATTTCCATCGCATGACACTCAACTTTATGCAAATGACCATCTTGCATCCTTGCAAATGGCACTTGTGCAACGAATCGTCGTTCTAACAAACAGCATTTCTAAAATTTCGCATTTGCAAAGCGCATTATGCTTGCATCTACAATTGTGCATTTAATTTTGAACGAGTGGCTATCTGTCTGTCTGCTTGTCTGTTGCTCGACACGTTCAATTAGGCAATCAATGAAGCTTGAATTATGAAATTTGTTAGAAATAATGTGCAACAATTCTCGAATGAGGCATCAACTTCGATAGAAATATATATTATGACGATAACCGGCAGAATTTACATATCAGCCACAAGAAAGAAGCCTTTTTTGGAAGCGTAGTGCGGGCGATTGGATTAGTTGAATATGAGTGTATCATTGTGTAGTATTCTTCTGATCAATTGCAAAAGCAGAAATAACGTTATTTTGACGCATTTTCCCACTTATTTATTTATCGGATACAGCAAACGCAGCGTTGATTTATCGTTTTTAATTTATTTAATAATCTACCAAAATCGGAAACCTATTAAATCATCAGTGAGTACCATCACACTGGGGAATAGATAGTGACATCTTTGACTCTTTAAGAAGTATTTTCGGATCAGTATTCCTTGAGCGGTCAGTAAATAAAACTCTGAGGTGCTAATTTATCATCTTATCGATCGACTTAGTCAGCTCATTTGCGAAAATTTTCCTCTAATTCTTGCTTAAAATTTTGTTTGGCATATCTGTGTGACCATAATACATGAATGAAATGAGGAGGATCCTCTAAAGACGAATATTCTTTGTTTGCAGATAATAGAATTTATTGATGTACTTTACGGGCTCAAAAGATGAACGCTCATTATGCCTCCCTCATAAATGCGAGTGCAATTTAGAGGATTACCGCAAAAACTCAATAAATAACAAGTAATATATCATAAGTAATGTGAATAAATTATTAAACTATTAAATTTAGCAATTCGATTATAAAAAGCAATTCGTTATATGCAAATGAACCTATATGTTACGATTACTCGACAACGAAATGACTGATGCATAGTGAAATGCTCATCGTTGAAGATGATTTAAATATTAGTCACATCATAAATAAGCTTTTTATTGGGATAGGAACATGATAATTTCGTTGAGAAGAAAAGTTTAAGTGGGCAAATGAGCAATTAATTTGACTTGAAATAAATATTCAAATTGAGTCGCACATATTGCGGGTCCATCATATAATCGCTCTCTCAAATATTATGCAAATTTAAAATGTACAAAAGAAATGCCATATGACATTCGGAAATGGATAACATTAGTAGTTATAGAAACGAGTGAATAGAGCAGTTTTTATTGAAATCATTAAATAAACTTAATAGGTGCAAGAAAAAATCACTTAATTTTATATTTATGGGTACATGGTTAAGCGCTAATAGAGTGATTACAGGTGGAAACACCTATTTTCTTCACATTCGAACGACTCAACAAAGGATTTCATCACTAATCGTTTAAAACGATCAATTAGTACACTCTGTGCTGCATATTAATGCGTATATTTCAGCAAAATAAGATCCACATTGAGAGCCTAATGGTGAAAACAGTTCTTAGTGAATAGTTTGTTACACAAGTGTGAACGCATACCAAAAATGCAGGCAGGATATGCGCTTTATAAAAATTCACTCCTCACTCCAGCGAACAGTAAAAATGGTCAGGAAAATATAGATGGAATGCATGGCGTGGTGTTTTCCTATGAAAGCATTTGGTTTCATTGGCTGCATAGTTTTTTAGTCGAAATTGCCTTTTTTTTTCTGTGTGCAATCGATAGGTGTAGGATAAAAACTTTGTTTGCTAATTTTGTAGAAAAACGAAATTCGCACAAGTTTGCAAATCGAATTGAAAAAAATATTGGGAACTATTAGAGTAGACCGTATGTGTCAAATTATTTGATTTCGCCCTTAATATCATCGCAAATTGAAATAATGGAAAATATAGAATGTATCTTCGTGAAAATACAAATGAAAATACGTCACGCTCATATTGCATCAATTGCAAAGTTTCGTAGAAAAGTGCATTAAACGGTTAATCGAGAAAAAAACACGGATGCCATTCCACATCGAGACAGCGGCCGACATCAATACGGACATAGGTGTTGAGCTCTATTTGGCCATAAAGGCGTTCGATTGGTGTTCGTCCGCGAGCAATATGGCAGAGGGAGATGCGCAGAGGAGTCGACGTGTCATTCGGTACCAGTCAATTAGCTGTCCCAGAGTGACCGCTGCTGACCACAGCAAGGGTCATCACTACATGCGGCAAACGCACATTTAAAATGCTCTCTTCGCGTTGTTTTTAATTAAGCTGCTTCCAGTGTATTACCTGTCGCATCCATGTGACCGCGGCTGAAAAATTTTCCAAACGTTTTTGGCAATCTAATATGCGTGTGAAAAGCATGGCCATATTGGGATAGATTTTCTTCCGAGACGAATGTTTCGATATTACTCTCAGTTGGTCCTCGATTTGAAGCGCTTCTGCTGGGTAAAGGAGCCAATTGCATACCTACTCTTTCAAGAATAATCTTAACTGAAGCAAACAAATGCAATGAAAATTCTGCTATGAAAATTTCGCAAAAAATTTTTCGTGGCAAAATTGCTAGTGAAGTCCACAAAGAACTGAAAATGCTTTGCAAAAAACTCAATGATATTGCAATTGAGAGGAGTTTCGTTCGAGTACGACATGTTGTCAGGTGTGTTCATATATTTGCATGCATTGCAACATCAAAATGCTCGAAAATTCGACAGAATCATATCTCTAATATTGCACACTTCACACCAAAGACCAGAATATTTCTTTGCTGCAATTGTCCCCATCAACGAAAGATTCAATCTAGATTTCATTCAACGAAATAATTTCCGATAAAATGCTTCAATATCCTTACTAGTTTCTAGGTTGAAGTTGGACATAATGCAGTTCTAGCATTTCTTAGAGAGATTCTCCACAGCATTTTCATTTGACGCGTTTTCTAATTGAAGTGATGTTTTTCTTAATATCTACGCTGTGCAACTAATGCAACATTATGATCATAAAAATGAATATAGATGCAGGTTCCACTTCGCTTAATTAAACAACTTAATCATTCGACTTAAAGAAAGTTCTTTAAAAGGAAATTTACTAAATATCCTCTCATGCCAAAAATCGTCTTAAGCAAATTACAAACGCTTTAGATGAGTTGGCACGATATGTGTTTTTATAATTCCACCCACTATATTGCTAAGGATTGATAAAACATTCATAGTAATGGATTTTTTTTTAATCGCACGATTCAGCTGATCTTAAAATGTTATTCGAGATCGATGGAAAAAACTGCGTAACCATAGAAATTGACTTAGTTCGGAAGCTACATGCCATACATCACTTTGCATCGAATAGAAGGTAGAGCTACTAAATGTTTGCATCAGCTGAAATTCCTGCTAAAATATATGAATCTCATCCATCTCCATCCCTGACATTCGAAATCGTGCAAAAACGAGGAATTTAGGCAACCGTCAAAGGCAATATATTAATTCTGGTATGTAAATGGCGTATTAATTAATCGTTACGTTGAAGAAAATTGTTTGCACTCGACTGGCACAACGTTGAGTTAGGTCAACGAACTAAGTTCTTTCAGTGGTCATCAATTGAAATTCAAACGAAGCAATTAACCTATGGCGATGAGATAACCATCTGATGCATGCGAATTCGTCTTATTCTGCATACATACGAACGATTACCAGAATGACAACGATATTCTTGTCGTAGTGATTTATGAAAATTTCATTCAAAAATGAACACCAAGAAGAAATTTCCACCTAAAGTTTGGGCCAAAAAATTAAAACGAAGATATTGAAGAAATCCGCTTTTCACCACTTTCAAAGAAAGTTTTATGTGCTTGTGATATTAGACATAAAAGGCATTTGCAAATTAAACATTAATAAGTGTTAATGTAATCTTAAATAAATAAACAAATATAAGTCGAAGAAGCAAGAATACTTTAGTTTTTGATCTCTTCAACTAAAATCAATGAAAATGAATATGATTCAATGCCCGAAACTCTTGAAGCCAGCTTACCTAGTAAGTGTCAAGGAATTCAGCCAAAGGAGTCTCAGGTTTTCTAGAGTTGAACAATTCGTTGTCCTATTTCCCAGGAGTCTCATAATCTCTGATGATGACAACCGATACGAAAAAAAATGGAATAACTTCTTATGGTCATGACGCTTTCAGTTGCTCGGTAATGACGATATTGGTAGGTCACTTCTGTGAGTTGATCGCCATAAGCATCATATATGAGGGATCTCTAAATTAATAAGCTGCCACAGGTATTTCGCTGATCTGCAACAATTGAAACACTACTAATTTTGGTACTTGAAGTTTCTGTGATGAAACGCATGCACGAGATGCTCCTACTAATTGTTGAACACAGAATTTCAAGATTTAGGCGATGCATATATCTTTTCATCCGTGAATTCTCTGATTCCGCAAATAACTTTATAGTACTCTTCGCACCATAGAAAATAACGAAAATACGAATTGTTTTCTGTAAGAAAAAGCAACATTTTTATCGATAAGCTTGAAAGTGGCATCTGAATTTATAAAATCACCATTTCATTAACGAGATTTCTTTTACAGAATTCGCTGACGAGCCTTACAAGAAAAATATCATTTTGCAGTATTTGCAATTTACATGAAAACGTAGAATTTTTTGCTCTTCACCGACGAAAGCATTCAATAATGAGTAGCACTCAAAACGTTTTCGCATAATAATTAACCTGAGATAATAGCATTGCTGAAAGCGGTTGGTCACCAATTATGTCATCGATACCTTTGAAATACTTCTAAAAGTTTTCCATGAAACAATCATTTTTGAAATTTCTGATGCAGTTGCTATGCAAAAGAATAAATAGTGCACAATTTGAAATGTATTCATTTGTCATCTTTTTGGAATGTGATTACATCGCGAGATTGGCCGTTAGTTCTTGTCATAAAGGACTGAGGAATTAACTGTTCATGCATTTACTGTGCTTTTACCAAAGGCATACACCATAATAGTCTGATGTATGCGCTTGCATAAACATATAAATGCATTATGTGGTGTTTATCTCTAAACAGCTGCTATTTCCGATCCAGTAAGTTAGATCGCAAACGTGATGGTGAAATAGAAAGGTCTATTAGCCCCTACCCCCCGCCCCCCCTCTCCCGCAGCCACCCTTGCTTCATCATTCGTCGCTTCCTTCAAGCATTGCTGACGGGCACCTACCCCTTATTACAAACTTGTACAATCTATTGGAGAGAAATAGAAATAGCAAGTGTTCACTGCCTGAAATCATGTGAAAACATAGATTGCCCTTTTAGTCTCGGTTTAATTTGCAAGCAGTAAAACAAAAATTATCGTGGAAACTATTGAAATGAGGCACAAAGCTATTCCAGAACGATATTTTCGATCTGCGTGGACACTTTTTGAGCAAAAATTCAGGTTTCTCCTCACGAATTCCACTGCCAACACCGTTTTCGGCATTGAAAGCATTGACTCTTCCGACGGTTTTTGAAATTTCAAGGAGGCTCTAAGCCTGCCCTTACGGCTTTCTTGCGCACTCTTGAAGCTAAGACCTAATCAATGCTGTCCATTTACTTCCAGCTACATGAAAAATCCGGCCTACGTTGACTCTTCACTCAACCATTACCATCTAGGAGACTCTTCAAAACATATGATGTGTTATGTGCGCATTAAGCATTCTAAAGGCAGGTGCTGGTGACCAATCTACAGGTGACCATCAGTCAGCTCTTCTGCTTCACATCTAGAGCGATCTCCTGGTTTGTTACATTTGAAAGCAATTTATTCTAACATTTTCTTTGAATAACTGCATTCAGTGTGCTCGTTTTAGCTTATTTGCCTTGAAAACCTTGTGGTGCCAAAAAAACTGCTCTTCAAATTTAACTTTAAGTTTGATCCACTTTTTCCTTTAACTTTTTCATACTTGATTATTTCTGCTTAAGATATTTGTGCGATTCAGTGAGCTGATGCTATGAAGTGCCAAATGCATAATATATTAATCCTCCTGTTGTGCTTCCACCTATTTCAAATTTCACCATTTAAACATTCTGCCTTACCAATTTTCACGCATTCTCAGTCGTTATTTGTTGTAACACCATTAAGAGCACGTTTATTTGTTGAAAATAACATCGCTCCATGGAAAACTGGTTCATTCAGTAGAGAGTGGTGAACACATGCGAAGTGAGGTGTTTTGCATATTTTTAGCTGTTATTCGCGCACAACGATATACGCAAATCAGGTTTATTAGTTCTGCAAACACTCCAATAGGCTATTGTGATGTTTTCGCATTTAATATCACCCCAAAAATAACGCCGTTTATCCGGCTAGTTTGCATACTATAAGGAATATTTGTAGCTGTTGAATATTCTAAAATATGAAAATTTGCATAACTTTTGCATCAATATCGTCTAGAAAAACTTTATCTAACATTTTAATACCTATAACTTCGGTGTTTAAAGGAGTAATTCGACATATTGAATTCTCATTCTCAAATCGTGTTGTTGATATTTTCAGGGAATTGATAGAATAGAAAGTTAACTTCAGATGTTGAATATAAATGGCCAATAACAGCTGCAAAATACATTCAGGCCACGAAGAATATTTTATGCACATATTTTTGCGATAGCAAATGCTGAGGCACTTAAAAATTATGGCTCATTCGAAAGAAAATTTTTCATAGCAACAAATAGAGAGATTTAGCTACACTTTTTTACACTTCAGCTTGTCTGGAGAGCAAATGGCGTGCATACATTTTATTGCAACAAAACTTGGAAACAATTCATCGAATTTATTTGATGAAAGCCATGTGAGGACTGTGAACTGACTGTGCCATCAGAATGCATTCTTCATTATGATGATCCAAATGGCATTCCGACGCCTAAAAATATACTTTAAATTCCGTGAGGCCTCTATAAAAGAATAAATGTGGTTCTAATGAGACGCATGCTAATGAGGAAAGCTGTTATTTCAGGTAAATTCTTGGACTCTTTGAATGAATTCTTCTATAAGATGCCTTCTATAGCTGTCTCCATGTTGCAAAACGAAGAACTACCACGAAAATTAGTGCATCAATCTCTATAAGCATTAAGCTTGCATCGTAAAACACCCACACATCCATAGTGTTACCAAATGCTATAACTTTCTGCCTTTCGCAACAATATACAAATAGGGCCTATGTAGTCTTCAAGTTATGTTTTCATCTCACAATAAGATGCACATGCTAGAGCTACTAGCAGGCAGTTTGCTCAACCTTGCCGAACGAATAGAACATTGTTATCATGTATGCTGCTTAACTATGACAAGTTTTTTAACCCACACCTCCATATGTTAACAAGTGAAAATTGAATAAAAGGTGCTCTACCTATATTCGCCGCACCTATATTCATAATCGAACTTTACCCTATTCATTTTCTACACCGCCGATCGCTGAGCTCTTCCATCTTATGTTTTGTGCGCCTGGCTGCAGGCGAAAGGCAATTGCCCTCTAAGGCAACATAAACTGATATCGCTTGGCATTGGTGCTCGGAGGGCACCGGGTAGTGCTTGCCACCAATGATCCCTCCGACCATCGGCCGCAATACTGAAGGTCATTAAAGCGTTTTAATCATTTTGTCGCACTCATAGATAATCACAATTCTTTTCAATTACCCATCTCTGGGCGAATACTCTTCTGAGGAGAGTGGTGTTTTTGCGAGCATTAAGATTTTGCAAAGCTGCATAAAAACAAATAAGGCTAATGAAACTCGGCCTATAAAAGTATTTTTAAAGTAGTTGATCGATCAAAAAATTCCTTAAGTAAAAGCTGCTTGTTCCTCACTTCAGGAAATCTTCGCACACTCTAATGTGCAAAGCATCCGACAGCCAATTGGAACGAAATTAGGCTTGGAGTTAACCTAATTGGTGCCCAATAAAAATACTTTCTGGGTTAATTATTATAGTTTAACATAAGCAATTGAAGTTGGTATTGCGATGATTGTGAATCGAAGCTATACAGCCGACAATCAGCAGAACAGTGCTTCGAATTAAAATTTCGATGTTTATTTGTGATGTACGTATAATATTTTGGATTGGAAGAGCACACATGGCCGACGATCGGTTGATAAGGGAGGTAATCACTGTGCGTCACTATGTACACGTTGCGGTTGCTTGTTTCTTTGCTGCTTGGAGTGTGTTTCGCACACAGACATTCGCTTGATCCAAGACGCGTTCCATCATGGGCACTGAAGGGACCGAATCGTGGCCCCTTCTACGCTCAACCTGAACAAGTGGCACTCAGTTATGGAGGTATTTTATTTATTCGTCTCCATTTCTAAATTTATAAATGTTGAAAAATAAGCAGCTGGCGGGTCAAGGGTTCCAATGAGGAGTTCCACACATTTTCCGCATAATTTTATTCAACATATTAAGCATTTTCTCAATGCAAGAGAACTTCTCACATGTAAAATAAACTTGTGGAAAGCTTGCAGAAATTGTGTTTACTTCATTAGGATACTCCCTTACCGCTTTACTTGCTTGGTTTTTCGTAGTCAACGTAAAAAGAAGCAAGCTTGGAGGCTTAGTAGCTCGCATATTTGGAATGCGGGATAATACTCAGGAGAGGGGCGCATATATTGAGCGAGGGCAATTAATCAAAAGGATATTAGGAACATTTTGAATCAATCTGTGAACTTTTCGGTAACATTGCTGGTAAATGTCTGCTTCGTGAAGGGTGAGCATTGGAGAGGGAGGGAAAGTTTTAAAGATGCGCAGCCCCAGATGGCTTGCGTTATCAAGAAGGATAGCGTCAATAGTAAATTAATTCGGAAATCTGACGATAGATCTATTCATGTGCGTTGCCCAACCGATTCACTATAGGTGAACCATCCTCAATGTGGATCACGTGGGTGACTTTCGATGATACATATGCATCGATTGTCGAGTATGGTATCGATGATCTTATTTGGAATGCCACCGGTGAAACTTCTCTCTTTATCGACGGTGGTTCAAAGAAATCCAAACGATACATTCACCGAGTACTTTTAACCGATTTGGATCCCGGAACTACTTATAGTTAGTAAACGTTTGCATGAACTTTGCTTTATTGCAGCAAACCTCGCTGAAACATTCCTGCTGAATGTATGAATTGCGTCGAGATATGCCTCTCACATCTATGCATTTAACCAACTTTGATATGCTGCCTCGGACGGGAGTACTTTTTAAAATATAAAAGTATAAAAGCAACGGTATTTAGATTTACCTTCACACATTCCAAACAAGACTTAGAGGAAAATGTTCAACTGAGTATCACAACACATGTTCGGGTGATTGTTGCAATTAATACAAGTAACAACTGGTGCAATGCCACCTACGTCGCAAAAGTATTTGAATGCTCATTACCTGAATTGGGCATTTGAAAAACAATATTACAAATTTTGATGAATCATCAATAAATGTCTGGATCACCAATAGATTTAATAAAGCGATTTCCACGTATGGAAGCATTGAACGTGTTGCTCATCTACTAATAAACCGCATATAGAGGGAGAGATCATCAAACGACTGATTCAGAAATATTCATATCACTGCCAAGCTTCGCATTTCCCGCTTTTGAACAAGTGGATAGAGAAAGCGATGTTTTATTAAGAAAATCACCAAAAATTTGTTTCTAATCACACCGCTGCAGCGTAGTTAATTGACACTTTGTGATTTATAATGTTCTCGCGAATTGATTTTTTCGTTAGCTTTTTTTCTTAACATTTTGCCCACCTCATGAATGAAGTTTTACTAAGAACAACAGTGTCATGTTAAGAAGATGGTGGCAAATACGTGAAAGATTATTCACCGCTAATAACTTCTATACTCCGATGCATCCGTTGTCCACTGAGGAATCTTAGAATGCTTTCATATAGCAGTGCCGCTTCAGCAAGACGGTGATTTCTTCATAGAATCTTTTGGTATAGTTCCATATCAGATATCTTCACGCTCAAAAACCTTCAAATGCAAAATCTGATCACAAACTAAAAGCTTCGAATGTGAGGTAATTTAATGAGAACACAAGCATAACACATCTATGGCTTGTAGAATTGCACACACCTCCTACGTTCTTGGTTGCATATACATTTGCGCTCACTTATATTTATTTCGAAATCCATTCGAGTGTTTATATGATGTTGGCATTTCAGTTTACCACGTTGGTTCCGAATATGGATGGAGCCCTATTTTTCGTTTTACGGCACTACAAGAAAGACGTGAAGGTGGTTTCATCTACGCGGTGTACGGTGATCTCGGTAATGTGAACGCAAGATCATTGGGCAAAATTCAGCAACATGCACAAAGACACCTCTTTGATATGGTTCTCCACGTAGGTTGGTAAAACTTTATTATACCTAGTAACCCAATATGCACCTGGCCAGTTATTTAATTGTGCTATGCTTTGTCTAAGAGGCAGAAGATGAAATAGTGGATTTATTTTTTGACGTGGATTATTAATCCTCTCTGAAGTGCTATCAATGTATAAATGTTCCTCAGAGAACCTGAGAGAAAAAAAAAAGCTTTAACACGAAATCATTGTTCACTACTGAAATGCTATGAAGATAGAAAAACATTTATGAAAGTAGAAAAATGTTTTATATGTATGAGATGAATGAAAATTTCTAAAAATGCTTCTATTATTGCATCTGTATTCAACTCAACGAAATCGCTCAGCTATAAAATTGTAGACAAGATTAGCTTCTCTCTACAAATATCCGACCGCTGAAAGGTTTCGTTCAACGTAATTTTGATCGATTTCATTGCAGGTGATATGGCCTATAATCTCGACACAGTTAGTTTTTTATATTTTCCATCGAATAAATATTTTTATGCTTCCAAAATTAATCGTATCTAAAAATTCGATTGGGAATTAAATATCTCAAAAATCAACTGGAGACATTAAAAGTACCAAAAAGCTGCCACGCTAAACTCTTTTCCCACGAATGAAAAGTTCGCTATTTTAGTGCGCGGAATCTGGAATAACGAAAAATCGATGAATGAAAAATCGGTGGGAAGTTGTTATTAATACTTTAAGAAACCATTCTAGGTAAGAGAGTGGTAGAACCCGATGATAGTGAAGACAACAGAGATACTGAAAAGGCATCCAGAAAACGGGAAAGCCTTAATGCCACATATCCAGGATATCAATTCCGCTTTTGCATATCGATGGGTGGGGCGTACAACGTTTCCTCACATTCAAATGTGGCCATTCGAAGGCACTTCACTCCCTGTTTTCTTTGATGATCGGTCCATATGAATCTGTTGCCAACATTCATTTCGATATATCTGGTTCCGTTATCTTTGAACAAACTTTTTAATTTCCTTAAGTCGGAAAGAGTTTATTAAGCCATATTTCGTTAGATGAACGACACATATCGACCTCTTCAGCAAATGGCATCCAAAAGTTCCGAATGTCACCTCAGTTTACTATTGTGCTTAGGATGATGGCAAATTTGGTGACCAATTCGGCCGCCAGGTGGAGCCAGTCGCCGCATACGTACCATATATGACAGTGGTCGGGAACCACGAGAACGCCTACAACTTTTCTCATTTCGTAAATAGATACACAATGCCGAACAATGATCACANTTTAAGCAGTTCCAAAATATGGCGTATTCCATATGTCGATTTATTTGCTTTAAATATTCTTGAAGGCGGCTTCCGAAAATCGCGACGAGCATCCATGGATTATAACGTTAGGACACCGACCAATGTACTGTTCAGATTTCGACGGGGATGATTGCACAAAATACGAGGCAAGGGTAAGACGCTTATCGTCTATTAACCATTGACAACAATTATGTTAAACTATTTTTTTCACTGGTCATGCATTCGCGCGACGGTTTATAGATTACTGTTAAAGTATTACAGCTCATCTTCAATAGCTCTTCTGGTTTATCGCTTAGCTGCACGAGTAACTATGCGTTTTTCTTAGAACTGCTTTAAAACTGAGTATGCACTGATCGCAGTTGTTTTAAAGTGAACTACAATGAGATTCCGTTTTATTATTGGCAGATTACAAGCTAAATTCTCACGAATACTCCCACTATCAAAGATCTATTTGTAATTTTCTTGTGAAGAGGTGTTGCCTACAAAATTTGAGAAGTACACATAAAGAGTGGGAAACTCGAGAGCGTCGGTTGAATTTTACGAAGAGGGAAGAGATACAATAAGGATTCAGTCGAATGCAGATCTTCAATAGCACACATATTTACTTCGAACAACTAGCTGCTTCGAAGGTTGATCATATAACTTTGATTAACGTAACAAAAATTCAAATTTCCTGACACTTAATAATCTTCACGACTGCTTTCAATGTTTATGGAGGAATGTGAAATATATTAGAGGAGGAGAGGTGATTGTAAGATAATGAAAACTTTCCCACAAAATTTCCTAGTGTAAACTTGACTTATTCATATTTAAGGTTAACGGTCAAATTTCACAAATGCATACTCGCAAAAATGTGCGAAAATTATTTTCCATATAATTTTCGAGATTTGCTCATCGGTGATTTATTTGAAAAATTGATGAGCTTCATGCTGTAACTCAGTTTTGCTGATACGATTTATAATACGATTGTGGAAATTGAAAATTACGCTCTTTAGTGGGGGATTGTTTAAACGCTCTCTATGAGAAAAGAAATCTTTTCGTGGAACATTTCAAAACTTTCACAACGAAGCAATTCAACTTCTTATGTTATTCATCTCCAAAGTCTTCAAATATTCACAACGAAAGGAATTCCTTCTTAAAAATGAGCTACGTTTCATATTCACTCTCAATCACTCTAATTCATCGAATGAATCGAAAAGAATAGAACAAAGCATCGCAAGCCATAATGCCCAGTTGGCATTAGTCATCCATACTGAGTTTTAGTAAATCGACAGTAACCGCCACTCAATACGCAATTTCTTTTATAATTGCTGAAATGAGGTAGTGAAGCTTCAGCAGTACATCATGTTGCTGCAGCTCACTCCGAAATCTGCCTTACGGGCTTTTCCTCTAGAAAGAGAATCTAATGTAATGTCACGTAAAGCAGAATGATACTTTGCTGTGAATCTTCGTGAATAAGCTTTCCGCACCGTTGACTGCTCCATTTTATATGTCCGAATCATTGCTAATGGGCAGCAGCTTGAATTAATGGCTATTTCAGACAGAAGTGGAGGATAGCTTCTGGTTAATAAAGCACAAACATGGAACTTATACTGCACACGACCGTAAATTGATGAGACGTCATGGTACTTATATTCCGATGGATTATTGCCATCATCGATCGCATTGTCCCAATCGCTATGACGTCGACAAGTCCTCTGAGGAAGGCGATTTTATGTTTTGAGACGATAGTCTCTCATACTATCGCTTCATCATGGAAAATATCATTCAAAATTAAGAATTCTGCGAAGATCGGACCAACTTTCCTCAACTGCGCATTGTGCAAGCATTAATGGAACCCACAATGAAAAACAGACTGCATTGTTGGTACGAACTCACAACCTATTACAAGTTCCGACACGTCAGCACAACTGATAGTCGCTTAAATGTTTTCTAAGAACACACCTACAAAAATGACACTGAGAAAAGACGAGGTAATGCCATATTCATTATACCCTGTACGACCGACGCTTTCGCATTTTGCATTGCATCTGGTGGAGGACTAACTGGTTATCTAAATTTCATGAACTCTTTCATGGCTACTAATGAATAGTGAAGGTTACCAGTTGCATTGAAATTCGCAATAGCGCTCACATTGCATTGCTCAGATCCGGAATGTTTGTCAGAATGCGTCACTTCGACTTTTCGTGGCTATAACTTGACAATCCCAGAATACTTTGCACGCAAGTCATTAATGATTCGCATAAGCACCAGATGTTTAAATGCATCATCTCAGACGGTTGTAAATTTCAATAACTGCATGTGAGGATTCAAGAAGCGTTTGCTTGTTACTGGCTTTAAAGATGGAAGCTGAACGACGGATACCTCCCTTCAGGATACTCGAAGAATAAATCGAAGTAATAAATCTCAAAAAAATCCCGGAATAAAATGTCATAAAAGAGATCATCGAAAAGATGCAGAATTAGATGTCAATATGAAAAAATAGGGGAGAGTGAAGATGACTCGTTTCATTGAAGCACATTAAGTGTAAAGTCGAAACGGAATTATTTTATTGCAACAAATACACCCATTCATTTGTGAGCACGTTGATCGACTTCCTCAAGTTCGATAACGAACTTCACCGAATAGAGGTGAGGTTCTTGTCCGGCGCTGCGCTTCTGCTTTTGACCGCTGAGAATCATCTCTACCTCCTTATCTTGCACCTTTTCCAGTCTTCGCTAAATTCAGCACGCATTATCAAAAGCAATCATATCACTCCACTCAATATCACTATTGCAAACAAATGTAAATGATTCTTATCCCTGCATACTACCTTATTTGAATCATCTGTGATGCTGATGTTTCATCAATACACCTGCGAGTCAGATTAAAATACATGGAAGACCTTCGCTTGTATCTATGAAGTAGTGTTTTTTATTAACTGTATTTAAGGCAACGCTTATGCTATCAGGCCGCTGTCCACTGTAACAGGAAACCGTCCTAACCCTATGCTGCAACCCTTGAAACGGTTGTTAGAGTGAGCATAAAACAGTGATTTCAAATGAGATCGACCAATTTGAAAGCGTAGCTATTGCTCTCAGAGATCGTTGAGAAGTAACAACTGAGTCATACCATCGTACTTCCTCACCGATAGCATGATGCCATATATTTAGCACGATTAGCATGTAATGCAATGGCATATATCATATGATCAACATATAACGCGATCAAATATATGAAGTGATTAGCATTTGCATTAGACTGATGAGAGCTTTTAGTTGTGATCAACGAGTTGAGAGAATATTGCAAAGATCAAAATAGTCAAGCTAATCACCGAGACTTTGTTTGCCATTTTATGGAGTACTTTCACCGGATCCGTTTGTGAGATGATAGAGAAACTTGGCATATCGAAGTTATGGACCCTTGGTTCGAATATCTAAAATGGATTTATTGGGATGAAATTTTCTATCAAAATTCAGGTGAATGATATCCAGAATTCAGCTTTTCAGTTATTGGTAACGGAAGATTTGAAATAACTTCCTACTGAACCATTAAAAAGAATGAACAAGGTGGAATGAATCGATGAAAGAATAAAGAAGTGTTAATCGAAATATCAATTTATTGCAATAAAACTGAACATTTTAATAACGTTGTGTTACTCATAATAACCAGTACAATGGTGTTGTAAGCACTACTTAATGTGAGCAAGGCATTTTGCTTCTAGTTAGAATGCCAAGAAAAGAAACAAAATAGATAACATTGTTATTATAGGAACTCACGCCGAAATTTTTATTTGATGCGACAGTAGCTGCAAAAAATGCCCTCAGTTAGGATCGGTTTAATGAGATTTCATTTGGGTATTTCATGAACGTTCTTTCACACAATACAAACTCTGATCGAATGCATCATTACTGCATAATACTCGATGGAACTAGAAGTTATAACATGCGGTCATCCTCTCCTGCAGACCCGTTCTGGAATATCACCTCACCATTCTTGGGAAAATAAAATGTACATTCCTGTCAGCAAGCCCCATATGTGAACAGTGCTGCTACAGAAATGCTACATAATTGTAGGTAAGCAGCAAATGATCCACAGCGTCATACTATTTCTTCGGGTAATTCTTTTCCAAAATGAACAGCTGTGTTTCAAAATGGTCGCATAGTATCGCACTGTAGGTTACTACTATATGTGGAAGCGAAGGTAATCAAATACAACTCAACGACTCCTCGCTTCAAAGAAGGTTTAGCAGAATTGCCTGATGATCGCAGTGAAGGCAGTCAGTGATAATCACTATCATACACCAAACCATTCCAATTTCTCAACCGCTGATTACCTAATATTTAGAGCCATTCATAAAGTTACTATCAAGGTGACTCTTTGAAAAGATAACAGCAAACTCTGCAGATTTTATACTTCCTTTTTTATCGCTTGACAGAAATTGCTGAAGCTGTTCAGGAATTCATGCTGCCAAGGAAAAAGACTAGTTCAAACAGGTCCCTAGTAAAGGGAGGCATAAATTTCCCCTAAACATTCAGTGTAGCGTACAGAATTTTCATAATCACTAACCGATAAGCATCGCCACTGACACAGCAATCTGAAATTCATTAGTTCAACAAACTTGCCGCTTCTAAGCTCCTCTTTGCAGCAACCTTTTCCATTAGAACGCATTATTCACTCAACTGTATAACATCACTTTTTACGAGCCTTCGAGTATTCGTGTACTAGGAAGTGCGTCGGAGGTTCAACAGTCGAGCATGATGTGGAAGTTTCTTCGGACAGAAACCGTCTCATATTTAATCAAGCTGAGGTTTGCACTATTGCAATCATGATGCAATCTGGCTGAAATTATGGAGAATATTTGTAATTGGTTGAAAGTGTTCAACATTGGAATGAAAGTTGATTGGTGATGAAAAGTGGAGATGACTTAGGAGGCGCTCGATAGCATGCTAGAAGGATTAAAATCATACAATAATTATTTCCCATCTGAACTCAGCAAGTTATAGAACAAGCTCTTCAACGCCAATTTTATTTTGATTCCTAGCTAATAAAGACCAACGACTGCATGTGTACAAATCTGCGAGTCGAAGGTTGAGAGTAGCAGGGAGGCATACTGGTATACATGGGCGCACAAGCGAGGGCTTTGGTTTGCCTCCAATCTCTCCTCATCGAACGGTAGAAATAAGGATCGCGCGGACAGGGAATAAGGGGATCAGACTGAATCTAAATTTCCGCTGTAGCAATGGTTCGTTGACCGGATGGAGCAGTCCTTCGAATGGGTATCAGCGATGCGTCAACAGCAGCGGGAAGCTCACAGCGGACCAGCAAACGTGGACTCGGGGAACGAGTAGCGAAGCACAAATGGCACACCCGCCGATACCCTTCCCCATTTGCTTTCGCCGTGCTTCACTTATCTACTTGTGCACTACACAACATTTATAACGGATACATTATGTGCAATGTAGAGCACTCGACACTGATGACGAGATGTTTGTTGGTCGTAACAAAGGGGCACGCAACGTCCAAAACGTACCAAAGCAAAACGGGCTTCCATCGCTAACTTGCCGCGCGCTATCGGAGACAGAGATGAACACTGCTTTTGTTGTGCTCCGGAGACCACAGTTTGGCTGAGAAATGCAAAATCTCATCTGCATTTTGCATACTCATTAACTCAGGTATTCAAATTTTGAAAACATTAGTGAAATTCACGTCGAGTATTCATAATGAGGAGAGGCAGTTATGTAAAAATTAGTAGAAAATAGCGCCACAGCAGTTTGCAATGAAGACATATGATTTTGCGTTCCACTCACTCAGGCAACAATTCTCAAGAGCTGCTCCGTAATGATATGCGCAATAATGTAAAATGCGCAGTAAAGCAATGATGTAATAATATGATATTGCTAGCCTTTTTTTGAAGGATTGCTTATTCTGTTTCACTTGTTTCGGCTTAACTGTTCCATAATCTATTTGGAATTCTACTTTAAACACTGCGATAAACAGTGGTTGAAAGACGATTAAGTACGAAAGTGTGTGGAAGTTTTTGTCAGCTCCACTTAATTGTGATCATGGGCCAGTTTGATGTAAAAATATCGTTCCGCACGAGGCACAGACTGGCCCGTCTAGTTGTTCAGTTCTCCTAGAGGATCCACACCCTCTGTCGAGCTGCAGTTGAGTAAACTGTGAGACGACACAGATCGAGCTGCAGTTGAGTAAACTGTGAGACGACACAGGCATAAGGAGCGACAGTTTCCCATACTTAAACAATTAGGCGGCAAAGAAGAAGGAACACTAAAATAGCTTGAGCCGCCGGCACGATCCCGCAGTCCATTTACACGCTGTCGCCGATCACCTCGCGTACTCAACGGACAGCAGTAGGCCCACTCGGCCTTATGACCCGTTCAGAGGCTGGAATGAACACATCAGCACATCAGTCGCTTTTATAGGCGCCCAATTTTGCCTCAGGCTAACCTCACTGTACATAATGATCAATCGTTTGATCTGCCCATATGCTTTTGACCTTTTTTTGACTTACCTTGCATGGCGCACTAATTCCGCTTGGTCTATAAGAGAGTGGTTTACTAATATTGCCAAAGACATAGCAAGACTTCAATTTCCTCAAAGACACAGTATTGTCGTAATTAATTCCACGAGCGACTAATTACCCTTCTTGCTCAGGCTTCCTAAAAATAATTGTTAGCGCTTCTGAGACATTCTATTACTATTCTGCTACTTTAATCACTCTCAAAGTACACCTTCTGAAGAAAGTGCTACATCACATGCAGCAAATGAAAACGTTCTCCAAGTTAACTTGTTGTTGGCTTATACTGCTGGCATGTGCGCTTTCCCAAGGATTTATTTCATGTTCCCCAAGGATTTATTTCATTGTGAGCAAGAAGGCGCTAGTTGTCTCATTCAGGAGCCTAAAACATGAGGCTCATTGCAATGGCGCTGATGAATCTTCAAATCATTGAGTGAAGTGGGGGAGCATGACGATGCAAGAGATAACTGGAGTATCTTTTGGAGGTGTTCCAGTCATGAAGTTGCAATGATGAGAAGCATCGATACAAAGCACCTTATACAATTCAGAGCGATTTGCAAAATAGGAGCACCCAAAAATGTAATTCGAAATTAGATCACTGCTTATCGTTGTGCTTATCAGTACCTATCAATATGTATAATATACAAATTGCGGATGCGCTAATTTAAATAGCTTCAAGACTTGTGGAAGTTAATCCGTTTTCAAATGCACTCATTTGCAAGCGTATCGCATCGTTGTTTCCTCTATAGCAGAATTTGCGAAACAAAAGAAGAACCGACATATGTGTTTATCCACAATATGTGCGATTAGAACAAGCTGTTGATGTGACGTGAACTATGTTATGCTCGTGGGATAAGGGCTTTTATTGTGATTTCAAGTCGAATAAGTGACTTGATCTTACTTGCATTTTGTGACAAGAAGCGAAGAAAGACAGCTATTATTTGCGGTTCGTTATCACCTTCTAAGATTAGTGCTTCGTCGAGTTTTTGTTTTCTTCACTCTTTTCTCCCAGTCATATGGCTCGTCTTCTGTTGTTCCTGGTGGCTCGCTGCTCTGCAACATTAACGCTGATTAATGCTCTATAGCCTGGAACCAAATTATCGGGACTCTGATATATCCTTGATTTCCGCTGCTTTTGTATGCTTTTGCAAGAAAATACGTTATGTCTATGTGCATGCATGCGTATATGTCTATCTGTCGGTACGGTATTTTCTTCACGCAAAATTCGGTGGGTACAGTATGCCCATCAGGTGACCTGCTTACTATATTTTGTCTTTAATCATTAGCCTTGGAGAGTGCGATAGGTATTTAATGAAATGCAAATTTATGTTTGCAAATTTTAACGCAAAATTGCAAATTGCAAATTTATTTTCATAAGTTATACGCCATTGAGATTTTCATTTTTGAACCCGAATCTTCATAGAAAACCTGATCTTTTGCAGTAAATTTATGTGAAAGGTTGAATAAGTTGAAATATTATGATATTCTTTTGCATTTTTAAATTTCCTGCTTTTAAGTCATGAAGTTGGCTGGTGCGATCAACAAACTACAAAAATGCATACTCCATCAGCTTCTTTGGTACGCTTCTGCATTTGTTGTTTTGAGAGACTCACTCCACAATCTAATACAAAAATGCCAGCTGTAATCATAAATTGTTCTAAAAATAAGGGATGTGACATAAGAGTGAATCATATTAGCAAGTTATATGACTATTAGAAGCTTTTCAACGTGAAGCTAGCAGGAGATTAGCGAATAACCATATGAGTAGAGCAAACTGTTCTTGAGATATTTCAGAAATTACTCCAAATTCTTTGTTTTCTGAGTGATTAATGAGTTGCAGAAAGTAGGACTGCCGGAAGAACGTCATTATAGATCACTTACCTGCAAAATGTCGAATATAAGTGAGTAATCGGGGAAATGATTGTATTGCAACGTTTGAAGATAATGGAATAGCTTCTCCATTTCATGTGGCAAAAGGCTGCAATATTTCAGAAACAATGGTTTACAATGTGTGTTTAGATTTTTCGAAAACAATTGAACATACAAATAGGAGATGCTAATTATATGTTCGATTCATGAATAAAAGACTTATGCTGAATGAACTATCGTAATGGGTAAGCGGATAAAAGTTGATAGAACACATTTATGTTTGAGATTTTGAAAACTTTAAGTGAGCACATAAATGCAAAATCTTTTAAAATGTTGAATTTTATGCGGATTTTATCATTTGGCTCACAATAAACAACACGAATTAATTGATGTAGTGATAATATGGTTTCATTGTTATTCCTGCACATTATCACTCGCCCTTCTACTATGAGATTTTATCAACTTCTGTAGAAATTATTGCCGGATAAAAAACGTTCTTGACTCAGCTCACCATGCTAGTAGAATTTTGCATTAGTTCTTACCGCATATTTTCAAAGAACTTCACTGTCAAAGACCTTGCAATCCACAAAAAACAACACAACTCCTAGCTAATGGACTATGATGTCTTATTGATACGCTTTGTCAGCAGTGAGTGTTTTACTCGACGTTCACGCCTTTCATTTTACACAAGTTGCTGTGGGGGATACATTAGCATGTAGACCTCCGATCCTATGTATTATATCGCCATTGTGGGGTTTTTATCTCACCCACATGGCATAGAATGCAAAAAAATTGGAAAGGCGACAGCATTTAGAAAACAAAGTTATACCAAGTTTCACATACAAACAATAACTTCATACCGTCCAAGCTCATTGAATGAAGTTTTTTGCTTGCATAGTGCAATTGTATCCGGCTCAGGCAAATTCCTCCACGGAAGGGTTCCTTCTATCAGCTCGACGATCGAATAGAATAAGCTCCACAAATCGTCAACTGGGCCCTGAACTCAACTTATTACTACTGTATATGCAAGACATACGTAAATGCTTCATATCAAACGAAGGTAGATTTTATAGCCCCATTGGCATTATATCGAGAGGAGCAACAAATAAACGTTTCCATCATGGCAGAATGCGAATTCCCTCGTATCTTTAATTCCTTCCATTCTCTTAGCTGTGTGCCTGCTCCTGCAAGCGGCAAGAATCAGTTCTGGAATGATGGTGATGACTGAGAAGGTAAGAAATTCTTAGCACCTAAAATGCTTGAGGCAGTGTGTTTCTCCATCATTATGGGTACCGTTCTACACTACAGCCTCCTGGTAAATGCAAAATTCACAACACTTTCGGTTGCATTCATCGTGCAAAAAAATATCGCCACATAGGTTTTCCTAGAATGGATGCTACCATAGCATGCTAAATGACCTGCTCTCGCCTCTCATGAACTGTGAGAGAAACATATCGCATTGTGCCACGAAATCCGGCGTATTGTCGTTCTTTGCGAACAACTCCACTCAGATGTCGATACTGGCGTGCTATACCAAAGTCGATGAGATGTACCACTCTGCTGCGATCACGCAACCCAATGCACAAATTTGATGGCTTAACATCTCTGAAATAAGAATTATTTTGGTATCCTCCTATCTGTACCGTAAATGCAAAGCAAATTTATTGGCGAGTAGGAAACATTCCGACAAAAATTGATCGGATGGTTTAATTTCTGTTTATTAATTTATATCTTTATTGTCTCATTTATTTATTTGTTTGCTCAGCACTAGTAATGAAAAACATATGATGTGCTTATTTGCCATTTCCGCATCACAAACTGGATTTCCAAGTAATTAAAGGAACTGAGTTGATCGACTCCCTTCCAAGCCACAGCACTAGCAATAGGCAGAACAGAAATAAACGTTGAAAAAACAGCACCAACCGTAAGTGGAAGTCGATTTAGGTGTTTACTAAAGATGTCGCAGAAAACGGCAAAAAAAAACAATTTTTCATTTGTAAGTTAGGGAAAGATAGAAGTGGAACTTGCAAAGAATGCCCATTATGAGTCTTAGAAAGAATTTTATTTCGTATAAAGAGGACATATCCACATCAGCCCTTTTTATAAACCAGGAATAGATCCCGTTCCACACAACGATTTTAAAAGACGTCGATTCGAAACTCACTGCAACATTCTTTGCAAGATGATCGAGTGATTGCACAGTGAAGAAATGCATCGATTGTGTTGCATATTTTCAACCAACGTAAGTAAAATGAACTCGCTTGAAGCGAGTGTTATGAGTGACAGTGAAAACACAGAAAATAACTTTGAAAATATGGCAAGAATTAAAAACAGCTCCATCAATTCGAGGTGGAGGACAAATCAAGAGAAATAAGGAAACTTAGATCCTGCGCAATGCGTTCACATTCGATGGACGTTGTGGTGATAAAATATTGCATATCATGATGCGAGTGCTAGAAATAGATGAAGAACATTGTCGGGATGATATGGACGATTGTGAATCTCCATTTCACTTCTCCACAAAATTTATAGCCAACCTCAAAGCAATCAACCCGCTCAAAGCATGGAATCTTACACCATCAACAAACTGCTTGCACAACATTGAGACTGATTCGGATAAGTCGTTCATATAAATAAGAAGGAACAAAGACACGATCACCCAACCTTGTGGGATATTTGAGATTACAGGAACAATTTGAGACAAACATCTGCCAATACATATTGATGGCACGAGGAAAAGCGGAACTCTGGAAGAACAATAATGGACAGATCACATAGCTTACAAGTTCATACTCTAGATGAAGATGTGACACGATATTAAAAATCTTCGGCAAGCTGTTATACAAGAATTATGTGCGCCCGATTGATGTGTCCAGCGGGACTGCAAAAGCGCATATTGGGGGAGACAATTTGACACGCTCCTCGGCCGGTTTATGACTTATACAAAATGCATGCAAATGTTTCATCTCGCATGTAAGTTCTTTCGATGTTGATGGATGAGTTTGAAGTTCAGGCACATTGTGCTAACAAAATTTCGCAACTGTAGCTTCACTCGCTCCTGGATCAGAACTTTCTGGTGTATAGACACGAGATACATACATACGTGCCTTTGCATGGGAATGATATTGCCGTAACGAGTGTTTTGGATGCAAATTTGCAAAACTCATGTTAATAGAGAAGAATGAGTCGTACCTGTGGATAAATCCACTATCATGAATGGCTTTAAGCGCATTGCAACATTGTTTGCTGACCCTTGTTACAGTAGCAACGCTTAGACGATGTTTTCTTTGTTGTCGCCGTAATTCGCTTAGATTCTGGCCAAGTAGCTCCATTACAATATAATTGAAATTTTCGAAGCTTCCATGCTCTGCCGCCTGTAAATGATTAAGGCGAATAAAAGTTTATGTACTTAAGCATAGCAAATGAATGAGAAAACTAACGAAATAAGGTATATGTGGCGTTCCTTGAAGTGCACTAAGAACTTTATATTCTAGGACCAGTCGTGCTGGCTCATGTCGCTCAGATTCAATCTTCATTGCGAGGGTGGTATCCGATCTCTGCAAGAAGACTTGGTCATTTTGTATTAAAAATGCCAATTCAAATATTCAGCGTACATCCGCAAAAAACGTTCTATCAAATCCATATGCGCAGTTTGTATTTTCTTGTTTGTAGGTGCTTGTGTGTCTGTGCATATTTATGTGTCTGTGTATGTGTGTGTGTGTGTGTGTGTGTGTGTAGGATGAAGTTCTCTTCTGTTTTCTCAGAACTGCGCTCGTTGTTTGGGCGATCGCCCTATCAAAGCGGTCGATCATTCATCCTCGCAAGCCTTATGTCTATAGCATATAAGAGAAACATGATAGAACTAAGAGCCATCAATCAGTCGAGTCACTGCTAGCATTCCTCTATGGTTTTTGCGCATATTTTACTCATTTACCTAATGATGCACGATAAATATATCACAGGAACAAGCTAAAATTTTTCTCTGCAGTTTTCGACACTAAATTTGCATATTTTTTCAACAGAGGTTTGTTCTCGAAAATACTTCACCGAATATTTGAGAACAATTTGTGCAGAGAGTTTTGTGACAAGTGAACTAACCTCAGTGTTCTCACGAGGTAGTGCTGTTAAATTTTCTGCCATTGAATTGTATAAGAAATGAGATCGAAGTTATTTTAGCTCTGTAAATACTCAACTACACATTCGCAAGGGCAAGGGTTAGATATTATCCATGCCACATTTATATTAATTGATAATTGCGTTGAATCAAAATTGTTGACGATGAGGTGATTAGGATTCGATATCGCGAGTGTGCCAGATTCAGACTGAATGACGAAGACCATGCTCTAGTGTTTTCAAAGTACCTCAACCGTGTGCAGTAGCAATGCAAAAAGAAATCGGACAAGATATGGAATATGATTGGTCAAATATGACTGGCCTCTCATTTTTTAATGCTTTCAATTCTGGCCTGAAAATTTCAGGTTCCCTGTCCAGCTTATACAGCGGGGTCGAAAAGTTAGAAATTCAAGCAGCTGTACCCTCCACGTGTTAGATTCAATAGCAATGAGTGAACATTACAGGTTGCCGGTTGTGTTGCGCCTTCTTCGTCAATACGGCAGAAAGTTCCGCATAGCGCATGCACCACCATTTTTTTTTTCGCAGTGCAAGAGATGTCGTTGTAAAGCCGAAACCTGCTTTCATATATGTGGATGGTAACTGTGAGCCAATTTTGGAATAATGTGGAACGAAATTTCAAATATTCACAATCGCCTCATATTTCAGCCGTTAGCAAGAAATATTGGTACAAGTTTTTGATTTGATTTTCCAGTTGCGACAAAAAATGAGCACAACGTTCCAGCATAGCGCAACTATGCAGCCTTCGACACTTTGGAGCGCAATACATTCGAATTGGGAATGCTTATTGCGTGCAGCGAAATCTTCAACGAAAATTTGATCATATTTATGAACGTTTAGTCAGCAACGTTTAGGGCATTGTCTTTTAGTAGAGCATTGCTTCGGAAGCACACGAAATCCCTATAAATGCGAAATCGAACGCCATTCTTAACGCATTCTTAATATGTCGCTTTCGATTCGTTCGATTATCACTTTTACTCTCTGTAACGTAATACACTGATAATCACTATTGAACGCAGTTGTATTAGTTTGCAAGAAGTGAAGAAACCTGTTATTGAGATGGTAAGAAGTGATGGGCACGCAACCATACAACTGCCGAAAAAAACTTGAAAATGGTTATTATCAGTTTAGAATATAATGATAACCTTCTTCGGATATTATGCTAGGCATGATTCTTTTGCATAACGTAGCAAATTGCTTTACCATATTCTTAAGTGAATAAGATGTACCTATTAAACAATTTGCTTGTCTTTCAAACAGTTTAATGAATTGACCTTTTGCTTTATTTTATTCAAATTTATTTATTTCATTCATTTGAATTTACTCAGTTTCGTTCAGATTTAAGCATTAATAATGGATTTTTTTTTGGAATTTTCGTTCAAGAAACGTTTTTAGTATAGTATGATATAGTATACTAATGCTAATGTATGTATACTAATGCATGCGTCAATTTTTATCTAGCTATCGTGTGAATGTATAAGCAAGAAGTTTTATCGATTTGCTCTGATAGATAATTGTGATTCCCTAATCGATGTTGTAATATTAATGTCATAAACTTTGTTGACAAGATTTCCAATAATCCGGTTCTATTGTGGTGACTAAATTAACTATATATTATAAAAATATTTATACTACACGTTTGACGATCTGAAAAACGAGAATTCAGTATTTGGCGCTAGCTAAAACATTCCAAAATGACGAGTACTAACAAAGACTCGAGCTGATTAGCTGATAAGTAAAGTTAGACGGAGCACATCACTCTATGACTTTTGGAAATTCCAGCGGATATTCACGTGTAATTGAAACTTGTGGGTCATTTTCGACGGAAGTTCGTGAAATTATTTGTGGTGTTGTAAGGAATATTCATGAGGTCAACATCTGCATTTTTTCATACTATAGGAGTCCTGAATTTTCTCAGTAGGAAATTTTCGCAGTTCATTTTTTCTTCCATCAGTGTTTCATGTGTTTCTGTTATTTTCTTCTTCCACTTTAAACGATGATCGCTTTGGTTCGGTGTTTTTATTCTGTAGTGGTGCTAGAAAAAATTGCTACCGTGAATCCAAGGAGGATAAAGTCGTTAGAGGAAAAGCAGGGTGACTCGCACATTGAGACACTCGACATCGTTTTTAATGCTCGAATTGCTAGTGGTCTGGTGTTTTAGGCATAGATTTTACAGTTCGTTAGCGTGACAATCCGGCTTGAAAAAAGCTAGAAGTGTTGAAAATTATGGGTGTTGTAAGATTCATTTTATCAAGATTTGACCTGAGATTTTAGACACTTACGTTGAAACTGCAAAAATTTTCATCTCTGAAATATCACTTCACGAAGATTTTGGTATTTTGCTGCAGAGCTTGCTCAATGTTTCATTGCGACACAGGTCATTCCAAACTACAGTTCGTGGAAGGAAGCGAATGCAAAATCCCGCTGTTCTTCATATCCTTCGAGGAAGTGCCGTAGTAAATGGAGACAGGGGACCATATTGCTTCAAGTAGTGGAGTGCAAATCTCTCAAATGGACATATTATGAGTTAGGCGAACACTTTAAAAATTTTATTTGGAATTGTCGCTTTCATATGCATATAGTGAATGAAGAATTCACTCTGAGCAGTGAATCACAACATCAGCAAAAATATCGTTTCGTCACAAATGTGAACCCGTCAACGAACAAACAATTTCAGATAATAGCACTTTGTAATCAAATCATATGGCACATAATTCGAAGTGCATTTACATGGCGTCAATGCAAACGTTTTCCATTCATCGATTCATACGTCAATTCATTGCGAAAGACGCTTATGAGATTCGATCATAGCGAATAGCGACAAGCTCTTTTTATATATACAATACAACTACAACAACAAAATGGTAAATAAGTGAGTGATGAACGAAACGAATGAAAGCGACGTTATATGAACGAATTGTCGTATACAAATATCTAAAGAGGTATCACCTCGAGGATGATAATGAATTTGATCGGCATCATCTGAAAATTTCGGTGCTGTTGCACCTTCAGTAATTAAGTGAAGCTGCAGGTGAAAAAGGAATAAAAGCATCAAAATCGGTTGAAACACTTCAGATTCATGAAAATTTGTTCTTTTCTCTTGGTCACAAATTGTTAAACACAACGATAGCTGAAGCAACAAATTTCAACTGATCATAAGCATAGAAGCACAAATGTCATAAGCGTAGAAGCACAAATTTGCAATATTGAATGCAAAGCAACGATGAGAAGAAAGTTTCAAAACAAAGCTATATATCCCTCTTGAAGCAATGCATTTAGCAAAACGATTCGACGAATCCTCAACGAGTTGTATTAAACCCAGGGTGGCTATCAGTAGTCACAGTGCTCACACTTAAGGAGCCACAATGGCGAACGCTCTCATAATTTCTTCATTGTGGAATGCATTGTTTGCACATAAAGGGATGCTCGTGCCTCAGCACCTCCTTAACACTCGTGTATCTCTCTCCAGGGGTAATTACAATCCCCTACCTTATTCTACTGCCTATCGCACAACACCCGAGTATTAGTTATAGCCATACTAACACTCCCTCCTCTTCTTCCACTCTCTCCGCTATTTTCTCATTTCCTGTGCTCTCATATACTTTTTCAGCAATATTAGCACTCTGACTTTTATTTCAGCGTCCATACTTAACTATCCAGTCAAAGGCCAATTTTGGAGCGTATTAAGAGGGCAGAAAGACGATCACCTATAGAAGATGACTTTTAGCACTTAATAAAGAATCGCCTATCAGATAACAGAGATTATAGAATTTCTTTCGAATTCCGCTTTTAGGCAGTGCTATGCAATAAGCGTCAATAAGGCGATGTGATGAAAGCGCGTATCTGCTTTCCGATAACGTCACAACAAATCGCTAAAATTCTCGAGAATGTAAGAAATAATGTTATGAGATACTTGCCGTTAAAAAAAACTTTTTTAGTGGCAAAACTGAAAACAAATTTATGCTCGTCATAGATGTTCGAAATGCCCATGTAAGGGAGCTTTAGTTCCACTATATTTTATTTGAATGGCTGCAGCCGGATTCAGAAAGACATCTCAACAAAGTGTGCAGCGGTTACGTGCATACGATCATGTGTCACCACACTCTTATATCCAATTACATAGGACTTCGGAATACAGGGTGAGCGGATCAATTAAACTAGGCAAAAAGTTGATGGAAGAAAAAGGAATTAATTGCCCTTTTTTAGTGGTTACCTGTGGCACTTTATTGCATTTTTTCATCAAAACAGCAGAACTCTCCAGACATCGAAAAATTTCCGCCGTGGATGTTTGCGAGATTGCTATAGAGTGGGATCAAGTTTTAATTCCATGAAATTGCCTTCTTACCCCAACGGGGAAAAAAATGGTAACAAATGATTCCACTTTCGCCAACTACAATCGCCAATAATTTCCGCCACTAATCACATCCAACCTAGAGACTGCATTATTCACATGAAACTCGCAAGTGGGTAATTGTGAGATATTACCGGCAAGCTATACCGTTAGCAAAAGCATTTCCTCATCTAATAATGGCTACATAATTGTCTTGCCCATAGAGAGCGTTTTCACAACAACAGTAAAAAATTTTGGCCGAAGGAAACATCACGCGGAAGTTGTATCCTTCGGTACATTGTGATGCTTGGGCGCTGGCTTTGTGGCACATGACAATGCTTCGGTATATGAAGGCAACGGTGGCACTTCGTCGTCGTTGAGTGGGCTCGCATAGCAAGAGCCTCGTGAATCACATTTTAACATATAAGGTTTACTGTAATCAATAGGTGCTGGCACATTTGTCGGATTAACGCCTGCAAAAGTACGTTGCAATTCGTCACTAACTCTGGTTCATATGCCATTAACAAACACTGGCCATTAAGCATATGCAAATTGCAGTTAAGCATAAGAAATAATAAAAGTTTTAGACATGATGAAAATTTCCACTAAAATCATCACTAAAATCACGAGTTTTCTTAATTGACCACAGCGATATTTTATCAATTTTAATAGTTTCTACGAAAATATCACAAAATTTCACATTTTTTGAAGGAAGACGAATATAAATAAACCAGTTTCAAATGTTTGGCATTAATGAAATGCGACCGTCAAAGAAGGGGATCCTATCAGGGGTTATCGTGACTAACGAAAACACATATTTAGTTTTGCTTCGCTTTCTATCACATCAGTTTGGGCAATTGCTCAGCAACCTTTCTTGACAAAACTCTTTTTATCGCATATCAGTTTTGCGCTCATCGATGTACATGAAAACGATAATTTTAAGCATTTAATATAAACTACCGAAGATAATACTCTATTCAATTAAGAATTAAATGGTCCCTGGCGAAGTGATGAACAAAAATAGTTGAAATTAGATAGGAAGGGTTTACAGGCTCGCCGAATCTGAAAAACTTTCTCGAATTTCGAAAACAAAACTTCATTTGCCAGAGACCCATAAAGTGTTGAGAACTATTCACTCAGATGCCCATTAAACGCACTTCGCCGATTCGTTTAACGATTTGCAAGTGTTCAAAATACAAAAATTTGTGATGAAATTTTTCTCCATCAATAACAGAAAGAAATGATATCTAAAAAAGTCATAAACGCTGGATTTTGCTCCTCAACACTGAAATAAAAAACAACAGTGAAATAATTCGTTTAAAAGTTTTCGCTGATTTTTTCAAAAAGAACTGCCAACAATAGCGCGAGAATTAACAAAACAACAACAAGAAACTTTCAAGCGAACTTCACAATCAATCTTATCAAAATAGCAGAAACTGAGGAAAAACATTTTGAACCTAAAAACCTCTCACATAGTTCACACTGTTTCCGTCAAATGAGCTGAAAATAACGAAAATTTTTTCGTACATTGAATAGGCCATAACTAACCGTTGAATGTATTTTTGACAAGAAAACGTTAAAACTAGTAGATATATAAATGTACCATTCAATTCGACGTTACGGCGTCGATCACCACGCGGATGAAGGCAACATGTACACGTTGAAATAGAACATACAACACCAAATAAAGTTCCAAAAACGAAAAATTGACAAATTAATTGAGAACTGAGTGTTACTGCTGAAAGCAAAAATAATTAACTTTAAAATTCCTTACTATATGCCAACAATTGAGACATCAAACTGAGCAAAGATGGAATGCAACAGCTTGCAATTTATGAAAAATGTATGCGCTTTTGCAGGGTTCCCTTAACACCAAATCAAAAGTGGTCCTTCTCCGGATGGATTAGGAGTTAATTGAGACGAGGCCGATAACTAAACCGGAAATCAGGATGCTAAGAAAATGCGAGTAGCCGAATCAAATTCACTAACAGGATATTGACCAAGATTAGGTGCGCAACAAGGCGACTTATTCAAAATGGTAAACAATTTTGTGATCATTACTGAATAAAGCGTAAATAGATAAGTGACGTAAACCGACCGTCAGAGGTAGTTGTGTTGTGATTTAAAGTGGTAGTACTCTCGATATGAGTTATATTGTTCATCGCCGATTTATACTTTGCTTCGCCGAACTGTCTCTTGAGGATCTCTTCGAGTGTGGTGCGTAACCTCTCCTCAGAGATTGTACGGATCCGCTCATGCGATACTGCGTCGACCTGTACATTCGCTTCGTACTGCAATGCACGGAACAGCTCATCGCGTGTTTCGTCGAGGTTTATCTCGAGAATGCCCTGCAAAACGCTGCTGCCACCTCGTTCCATTTATTTATGGATTCTCTTTTCCCCGTAGGCGCATTACGGAGTAAATTCGCAACGATCATAACGAACTACCGTTATCTTATCAGCAAACTTGCTCAAGCAGCATCTTGGTGAATGCTGAGCAGTTTATGATTCCTTCTGCTCCAAATAGGACATAGAGAGCAGCTGATCCTGCTCGATTTGCAAAGATCTGAGCAGGAAGATGTTTCGTTTGAGATGGAAGAGTAAAAATTTCAGTGTTGTTGAACGGTCCAACTTGCTTTAGTTGGAGCTGATGTAATGATTAGATTTCCTATGGTATTTCTGTGTATAAATCCATTAAATCAACCTATCCAAAGAAAAGTTTAAGCTCTGAATCTCAAAGCAGTAAATCACCTTAGCGTTTTCAGTATTCGAATCAGTAGTCGAAGGCATGTCCGCAGTTCCGTTACCATCCCTTAGAATTAATTCAATTACATCCTTCGGGCTCCCATTAAAAACCGATAGCACGTTCGAAGAGGCTGCTTCAGAAGAGTTGATGCTTTCGGCGCTTGTTGATGTGGTTGTAGAATCTGAGGGGATTTGTAGCATAATAGCATCTGTTGATGATGGTTGTTCATTTAACCCTTCGACGAATTCAGTGGTCGGAGTCACCGAAGTGCTTGAGACAGGTGAACAATGAAAGATGCTGGGAAATCGCATATATGCAATAAATTGCAGCACGATTAACTCTGTGCGCATTTCTGTTTCGCGTTCATCGAATTCAATTTCACTCTGAAATACGAAAAGAGATTATTAAATATTTAAAAGAGAATGTGAACACTTATCGCATAATCATCAGAGATCGCTGGAAGTCATGATAAATCGTTAATCAACAAATAATTAATCAGCGCGTAAACGAAACTCGGAAAAAAGACTACGGAATTGTAATGCTAAAAATGTCTAATTGCAGTTGTCTACAAGAAGATGAGTGCTTGACGAATCGACGTGTCAATGCGTTCCACAAAGGAAACCGGTCGAAGATACCCTTCAATTAAGTGTCGCCTTGATTGCGATCATCCAAAAATCGATCAAACCACCAACATTTTACGCTCTCTCACCTTTGCTCTTTTGGTCATCGAATGCCTCTTACATAGAATTTATTTGCATTTTTATTTTCATAGGTTAATCAGCATCACATAAGCGTAGGGAAGCAAGGAAATTAGAAAACACCTTCCTTGTTGAAGAGATGGGTAATGGTCGATGGGCGCCCGGTAGAAAAACTTTTTAATAAAGTAGGATGTTATAGGTTATTATGAACGGCACGAAGCATATATTAGTGCATGTATTAGTTACAAAAGAAACAGAATTTTATAGTTACGCTGGAACAAATACCACTGAAAGAGAATAAACGAGAATCTTCCAATCACGGTTATTTCGGAAAAAACATCAACAAAGTGGAAAATGGGGGAGGTGGAGGGGGAGGGGGTGGGAGGAATCAATCAGTCTTCAGGGAAAAGCGAGCGACATGCGCAAAGAGATAAACAAATTGAATAACGAATTTCGCATGTCATCGTTTTTTCTGCTAATGAGCATAGCTAGTGTAGCATACTTAATGGTCTTTAGCATCGCGTTTAGTCCATACAGTTTAGTTATCGTCACATATGGTACATGCTGTTTTACGGTGTTCTCTAATCAAATCACTTCAGGTATCGGCAAAGTGACGGAGCAACATACATCTTGAGCTCACTATAGAAGTAACGGTTGTCTTCATTTTTGAAGCAACGATTTGCTGGCATCATGACCTATAAAACCTAAACGAAGGCAGCTTCACCTCAAATTAGGATTCTGAAGGCTATAGCGTGACAGCACGTTTAGCTTCATCTGAAACAAAACAGAAATAAGCTGAAGTAAACATTTTGGAGTCTCTAATAAATCCACATCAACTTCTTCAGCGAAAAGATGTGTATTTTGCTCTGAGGCATACGCAAAGGAAAACGCTATATACAGTTAAATCCAAGGACATTCAAGGCTAATATTTTTTGAATTATCGCTTGCAAAATCAAGGACATGGAAGTTGTTTTTTTTTGGCAAGCCATCGGTCCTCATGCTTACGGCTGTCTGCAGAATGGAGCTGCTTAGTTCGTTTAGACATCTACACGCATCTGGAGCATGAGGCTTCATGGGTGGCACGAATTTCAAGACGTTCAGGCTATTATCCGGTTTCGTGTGTCAGCACAAAACATCCGCATCTCCTTTCAATGAAACGTTTAAATGAGATGTTTTCACGCTTACAAATTTCAGCACAAATAAATGTGCGCCCAAAACATTTAACGCTTGTTAATTTAAAATTCATCTGAAACTTTTAACATAAAGTCGCATCATCACTAAGCATTACAAAGCAAAAGTGCAAAGATTTTTTGAACAAAAAGGAATGCTGGAATGAAGTGAATTCCATTCAAATAGCGCTAAATGGTGCGGAAAGAACTAGGTAAGAGGGCATTACGCTTGATGAATCTTCAACATTGCACAACTGTAATGATGGAATTGTGATGTGAAATCAAAACATCAGCAAGAACGGTGCATTTACAATAATGTGCACAAAAGGGTTCATCAATGCGCAAAAAAAAAAAAACAATGCAGAGACTCTAAAAAAAAAGAATGAAGTAATGGTGAGGACGACGAGCTGAGCACTCAAATTATTATTGTGAGTGGTTTCGAAGAGATTAGAATATTGAAAATAGGAAAGGAGGAATGCATAACGCCACTCTCCTTAATTCCTCAGTCATTTGTATTTATCGCTAGATTATATTTATGGCAAAAAATTTTCCCTGGAGGAAGAGCGTCAATGTTCTGGATCAATTTATGCGCGAGTCGAGCTTGTTTAATCATCTAGCAGATTGTCAAGCCATAAATCAGCGGTCTGCGGCAATTTGTGTCTTAATAACTGGTGCGCAAATCTCTGACCCGAAGATAAAATAGTTAATTATCTAGCTTAAAATCGCAGATTAGAGAATTAAAGAAGACTCAAATGTAATATCTGAATAATGATTTGCAAAACTTAACTCTTGCAGCCGTTACCAACGTAACAGGAACTAACCAACGATCGTACGATTTCAACATGCTTATGCAACAAAAAAACAGAAAACGAATATGAGCCGTTTGCATTTGCATTTAAATTACAAAATTCAATTTGAGAGCATTGCCTGAGCTTTGATTTATTCTTTCACATATAAAATTTACGGAGAACGTTGAACATTTCCTGCAAAACTGACCGCATATACCGTGCAAGATATAGTGTGATTAAGGCGACAGAAATGGTGGCGAGAATATGTGCACGCATTAATCACTAATCAAAGATTAATAATACGAAATATTTTAATATTGAGGAAGTAGCTGTTTCAAATGCGCACAAGCTATAGGTGACGTGCAGTAAAAAATCTGTCTAAAAGAATTGAGTTCTTTAATGAAGGTCTGAAAACTTTCTCGATTGTTCCGTGTACTCCTCCTTCTCACCCCTTCCTCTCTTCTTTTTTCGCTTAGCACAAGGAAAAACCCGTTTTGTGTTAATCACAACAGGAAATCCTCCTCATGGAACAGCGATATCATATCTCTACTCAAAATCTCATCATAATGGCAATCGAAATTGAAGCTTTTGACAAAAGCTTCTCTGCCAAAGACATATCTATTGTGCTAATTGAATTGATTATTATCCACGTCAAAGTAACATAATTTTAGCGGCACACGTATCAACCAGCTGTTTCGATTGATGCCTAAATGATGTCGGAAAGATGTCTACTGCCTCTGTGAGTGCACGGTTTATTCACTAATGTGAGAGAAATTTCGTCACACCCTCTGATTGCATCCGACACTTCCAACCATCGAAAACACATCGAAAACGTCGATTGCTGGACGCGCAAGAAAGAATTCGAATCAAGCGAGCCGACAAACCAGAGTCGAGTTGGGGGCAAGATTGGGATGGGAAGCTACCAAGCAGAACACTATTGATGGCAGGATATTTTTTCTTCGAGACTCGACGACCCCACAGCGTTGGCGGTCGTGACCTATTCGCACACTGTATTTCTGTTACTAATTAATAAGTCTGAAATAAATCCTTGCTAAGAACTGCAAACACGACCAATTTGAAAAGTCTTGGCATACGAAGTACAACATGGCACTTATGCAGAACATCGTCCCTTCGACCTCAGGTTCCGGAAATTTTCATGGCGAAAAAGTGATTCATAACACTACGAGTAAATTACGAAAAAAAAGATGCAACCTGGGAGGCTTGGAATCAGTAGATTACTAGTATGGTGGATGTGACAAAAACATAATCTAGTAATGCTTCGAAGGATCTGAAAATGGCTGAAAACACGTTTTATTTGCGGACTATTGGAAGTGTTACCCTCAACATCGTGGAAATAAACATTCATCAGCACATCTTGCAAGCGATCCATCGACTTCGTCTTTGATACTGGATTCAAACAACCTTAATTAAACAAAGCAATCCCGACAATCATATGGAATGTTTGAGCATACAGCATTACTACGACGATGACATAAAAACAATATAGCTGTGAGCAGTTAAATGTCTGAACTTTGATCAACTAAGCATCGGTAGGTCTATATTGAAGAAAGAAACAGGAACAAAAATTTCGATTGCCAAAGATTGATGCCAAATTCCCATCACGTCAATACGCCTCGTGCTGATCACTATTGTCTACTTCACAATAACTGACGAATGCCTGTTAGGTGTTTGATGCAGCACGAAGCTATGGTGCGTTATGTAGGATACACAACAGGACTATCAAACTTGATGAACAACGCATAATAAATATTATCAACATGAGATTGCCTTTTTGGATGAGCTGCTCTGAAATACGAATTCAAATTTCCTTCCACCATCGGAAGCTCTAAACTTCATGAGCTACGAGCACAAAACTTTCCTAAGAAGGAGAACATTCTCGCAGGCATCATAGCGGCAGCCTACTATTGTCGACTACAGCAGGCCTCCGAGACTACGCATCGTCGAGTTTAGGAGTACTTCTGGCCCATTTCTACTGCAAACGCAGAGATGAATAACGATGTGCGAAAGAAAAATCTGCCTAAAAGAAAGAAACGAGGAACACCAATCTATCGGTTAAAAAATTATCGCTGAGGCACGAGGCAAGTTTATTCGTCGCAAATCGCCGCTAAATATGTATAGGTGGGTGGCATCAATGAAAATCTTTATGCAACGAGTCGAAGCGCCAAGAGATCGAGCAAAAATTCGCTTCCAGCGGAAGCAATTAAACAATACCGAAAAGTAAGTGGTTCACCTTAGCAACGCTTTTTTCCAGTAAACATTTTCTCACCATCTGGTAATACTGCTTTTGACCAGCTGCTCCGCGCAGCAAATTGCTTTTTCGGGTTTCTTTAAGACATCTGATAACCCTCCAGTATGGAGCTGAATTTGCATTTTGGAACAATTCGAAAATAGAAAGATTAATGCGAAAGTGCCGCGAAATTCAGGTTGTGATGTATTGGAATGAAACGTTCATATCAAGTTACTGACATCGATTACCAAAGTGAACGGAAACAAAAAGCGTCTTTCCGAGGCGATCTATGATTCTCGAGTTAAAACTATCAGTCGCACATAAACATGAATCTTTACACATACGCAAACATATATACAGCATAACTTCATAAATTGCTAATTTACTCCAAAAGAGCAGAAAAATGCATCAGAGAGCCAATTCATTGTAAAGTTGCACACGTTGGGAGTGCATGTTCTTTTAATTCTGTACACTTTTTGATTAACGAAAGGGCACGTTGCAATGATTCGATTGCATCGAACACCAAATGCCGAATCTCGTCCGCGCGATGATGACTTTGTTCGCATAAGAGACTCACTTGGAAAGAACTGATCGATGGTAAGCCGTAGCATACATTGGTTTCTTCTTCACGCGGTTTTCACAAACTCTTGCGTAAATGGCAGCCCTGTGACGCTAAGCCCACAAGCATATATGCATGCATGCTGAAGAGCCATCCAATAATTAGAATAGCAAAATGTCACGTTGTTGCAAATTGGCATTTACAAAGCGCATTACGACGACGTATATGTATATCTGTGCCGGTGCGTCTGCCTCGCAGTTTCAACCAGGGAATCAGTGAACTTTAAGGCTCAAAACATCGAAAGGTGACAAACATATCAACATCCAAGCTGATTCGTCAAATTCGAGACGAATTATAAACACTTTAAACAAGCAGAAAAAATTTTTACACGTTTTCGTCCAGTCGATTCACAACTTTATGTTGGTCAGATAGCAAATAGACGGGTATTTGTGGAAGATTTGAACGAATGACCGGGCGGTTTAGGACAAGGATGCATTAGTGCGCTCAATGCACTCTATTGGCAACTCATGAAACTGCTTAGCTAAGAGAATGAAATGTAAAAGCGAATTTCGTGCCAATGCTTCTGACTACCGTTACCACTTGTTCATATTAGACCTCGACTCAGGTGTGAAGTTCTTGAAATTTTTAAATACTTATCTGTGGCCACCTTCAATTAATGAGCAACTTGGAATTTCGTTAAATATAAGAGACCATCCTATGGTTTGGACTACATATAGGCTCTTGGTTGTATCCTTTCTGACTTGCAATCACCAGGCAAATAAAAGTAGAACATTTAAACGTCATAACGCGTTTAAGAAACACAACTTTTCGAAGGTACATAAGGACTGCTCAGTTGAGAATAACCTCTCAACGTTAACGATGCTCTATGCATCTATCCAAGCAAGTTAAAATAACGACAATATCTATTTTTATCGATCTGCTCACATGTTGCCAAAGGCCATTTTCCATTCGTCCACAAGATTCGACAGAAATAAAGTTCCTTCTCCTGCGAACTCGAGCCAGCACATTCCTCATTAGAGCTCCGTAGCCCTTATGGATACGTCGAAACCCTCTTTTCAACTACATTTTATAGCCTTCATTAGTGCACCTCCAATTTCCACTTTCACTTCGTAGAGCAGAAAGAAATGCGAAAATAGTACATATTAAAAGAATTGACACTAACGGATCGTAACATTTCGATAGCTGACGCTTCCAAGTATTCTTAAAGTCATCTCAAAAACATTCATTATAACATTTCATAATAAACAACATAAAGTTTAAAGTGACGTCAATGAAACTGTCAACAGCACTAAACTTGGCATGAATTAATGTTCGGAGTTCACCACCATTCTCTTCCTCCTCCCCCCAGCGAGGTGCCCCCATTGACAACGGATGTTAGAAGCGTAAATTCTACGGTCGCAAGCTGAAAAAAAAAAAAAAGTTCTGCGTTACGTTACAGAACAGAAGGAAATTGCGTGATGCAGTGTGTTGGAATGAGAAACGTTGAAAGGCAACATGGTGCATATGTGTCATCAGAGGAACAATAGCTTATTATGAAAGATGATATCGAGATAATGTGGATACGGTTAAAAAGCATAACGGAAACTCCTTATGTGAAATGAAAGGATTTCTCATATGAACGAAAACACTAGTACCAGATGCAGTGTGTTGGAATGAGAAACGTTGAAAGGCAACATGGTGCATATGTGTCATCAGAGGAACAATAGCTTATTATGAAAGATGATATCGAGATAATGTGGATACGGTTAAAAAGCATAACGGAAACTCCTTATGTGAAATGAAAGGATTTCTCATATGAACGAAAACACTAGTACCGTACCAAGGTGTTAATGCAGACCTAAGTGATGCAGATGATGATCAAAGAAAAACCCGCTGCTGCCGGGGTTCCACAGTTTCTATCTTTTCCCCTCCTCTCGTACTTGCTTGGTTCTGGTGATGAGAAAATCTCATCTTCCGGAGATCTGTCTCGCAATTCCGAGAGGGAGCTCCATCTCTCCGGAACTCCCTGCTCCCGCGGGGAATCCTGGGAGATCGCAATACGCGAGCAATTGCAAGGTTAGAAAACGCGAGCAATTTTTTGAACTTATTGCATCATCTTGCAAAAAACACTCATCGTTTCCAATCGCAGAAGATAGCATTTAACTTGTTTCCATTACAAAAAGCTGAAGATATGAAGTAAACAATAAAAATAATGGTGTTGCAGTTTTGAAATCGGCGAAAGCATCACATGCGAAATTGTTTGCGTAAAGAAAGCACAGTTACATCATCAGCGATGAAATACTTGAAGGAAACTGAAGGCAGTGATCAGCTGGTAATGAAACTGGTGGACTTCTCACCAAATATTCCCATGTACTGCAGGACAAGACGTTGCTGTGATTAAGCGACTTTCAGCAAAGGTAATAATGCTGCGAACGACTTAGGGAAAAGGGGGAAATAAAATCTGAGACCAAGGAAGCAGACCTATTGAACGCCCATTGCGCCTTCAATGGAATTATCGCTGAAGGGTTGCGGCGCCTATGAGCGGTGAATAAAAAAATAGATGTTTCATAAAATATGTAAATTGCAGTACATCTGTTAAGTTCTCTAAGCCTAGCCTGCTGCGGTTTTTTTTCGGTCGCGTTGGAAAATTCATGTAAATAGTAAACGTACCCACGATGACACCTCCAATAATGGTTGACTTCGCGTCTGCTCATTCTGTTTCATCTTCTCATATCAATGCGAACGACTTAGGGAAAAGGGGGAAATAAAATCTGAGACCAAGGAAGCAGACCTATTGAACGCCCATTGCGCCTTCAATGGAATTATCGCTGAAGGGTTGCGGCGCCTATGAGCGGTGAATAAAAAAATAGATGTTTCATAAAATATGTAAATTGCAGTACATCTGTTAAGTTCTCTAAGCCTAGCCTGCTGCGGTTTTTTTTCGGTCGCGTTGGAAAATTCATGTAAATAGTAAACGTACCCACGATGACACCTCCAATAATGGTTGACTTCGCGTCTGCTCATTCTGTTTCATCTTCTCATATCAATGAAGGAGGCAAAAAATTGTGCCATATGACAACGTGGTACCGTCTGTCATGAAGTAATCTATCACTTCAGTCGAAATAAAACATAGAAGGGCAAAGTAATTCATTACCAAACTAAACATAGGCTTCGATGAGCATGCCACAGCTACAAAAATGTCTAACTGATGGTTTGTGGCTAAGAAGGAGGTAAAAAGTAAAAACTGCAAAATCAAGAGATTCATAAAGAGAAAGAAACAACATTGAATGTTTTATCTCGGCAAGGGCCTCCCTCGAGAAGACATATGTCACTCGCTGATTTCAGACTGCAGGGAGGACGTCGCAGTCGGCCTACGCTTCAGAAATCACCCTCCTCGGGGAGCAGAAGAAGGAAAAGGTATATGGGACATACGGACATTCTCGTCCTCCTCCCCCTCCCCGATTCGAGAAAAACTTCGTTCAGCAGTCAGTGCAGGAGCGTGTGTTCTATAGTACTGCCCACATGTTAAAAATGAGTTAAATTTTGGAGATTTCTACACGCGGTCGCCATACACTGTCTTTTCGTGGGACATACGTTAGAAGGACTTCTTCAAGCCTTTCCCTTCATGAAACGATTACAATAACCGGTCGGACGTCTAATGTGCTAAAGACTCAAAGATCACAGTGCGAGTTTTTCGTCATTAAACTGGTTGCGGCAGTGGGATGGGTTTTTCAGCAGCCAGAAGGTCAGAAATTGATATATGAGAGTGTGATGTAATATTTCCCGTTCAACAAACATAAGTGTTAAGTGACCTTCCTTTAACTTTCTAACATTGGTCTGCATAAAGATCGGAAATCTTCCATGAAATTATTGTAATGCTATCAGTTCCCGTTGATCAAATTTCCTATGGAAAGAGCGATATCATTTCGTCATCCTGACCGTATTTGCACATCAACTATGGCACAATTGCACGTTTTTTTAACTCATGGGCATGCTTATGATCTTCGTTTGCAATTTCATGAAAATAAAAAAAGCAAGTATGTTTTTGTTAATTTTTTTCACACAAATGGATAGATTTTCAGGGTTTTTTTTTCTGCTTGTCATTCATTATTGACTTTTTTCCTCTCTTCAAGGCAACATAGAATGATTTTTTTTCACCAAATAGGAGAATTATAAACAAATTTTTATGAAGAGATTTACTGCCTGGCGAAAACCTTTAGGAACAAATCATTCAAATTGTAACACTTCTATGAAGAGGATCAATGTGCGTTGGTCGACAAGGTATTCGCTTTCGTGAAATTACAATCAGAAACTGTTTTTGCAAGAAAACGTTTGGAAACCGACTTCAATGTCGTCGACTTTTGTTTACGATAGCAAAGATGAGATGAATGTGGATAGCAGTTCCAACTCATAAAAATGCGTAAACCTCAAGGCTGAGCTTAAAATTTGCTTCAGATGGAGTGACTAATAACAACGCTAAAAGTTCTCGTAAAATCTTTAATCTTGCGTGACCTACACAAAAAATTGACACTTTTGCCAGTCGAACATAACAAAACATATGGGACTTATTTTGTGTGATAAGCATCTCTATGGAGAAACACATCCATTTTCACACAAGTGCGATTAAGCTTATCACTTCAGTAAATTACGGACTGATTAAAGCAATATTTGAATACTGTATCGTTCGCTTATCAGATTGCTGCTTTATCAAACTGGCTGCAAATTGATTCCTAGCAAGGTAACGTGCACATTATTATGAAGGCATTGAATATAAGTTAAACACAACCTTCTCACTATGAAGTGTGAAGAAAACCATAGATACTTGCTATGGGAGAACGGATGGCACAATGAAGGCATATTCAATAATCCCTTATATGCTGACTTTCCAAATATATAAACGTTTTACTGAGCTAGATGAATTAGATGAATGCGCACAACTGTGATCATAGAAAGCACGACAATGTGTCAAGTAGAATCCGGTTAATTGAATCGACACCCTTTTATAGGCGCCCTTCTTCGTTTAATTCATCGGCCTTCGATTAAGAAAATGATTTCGCTAAAGGAAATAACCTGATCACATAACAGTCAATTTTATTGGCTTGCTTATGAGGTCCTATATTAGTGCAACGTGATAGGTAAATGAAAAAGTATTCGTCGTTGTGAAATGATACATAGTTAAGTGAGAAACATCAACGATCATATAAACTCGAAATGTAATCAGACTGACCAATGAACGCACCTTTCAAAGTGAACGAATTCAGTTATAAACGTCAAACTGCGAAACATTCTCACAAACAAAGTAAATGAAAGGAATAAAACTATCGCAACCGATATAAAGCCCAAAAGACGGAAGGTCCCAACTATCCTCAGAAGAAAAGATATTCATACAATTGAATAGGTGTTTGTGAAATGAATTTATTAAAAACGATGGAATTTTCTTCAATAAAAGCTCAGTATCAGGTTGCAAAATTTCTTAGCAAGCAAGGAAAGAAACACAAGTTGGAGTTAACATCGGCGCTCACGGCCGTAATATTACGTACTTGATGGAGATACCGGGCACTCGGAAACTGCTTCTTCGATGATTTAGCCAAGAGCATCTCTTATATTCCTCATCGCAAAACCAGCAGCGCGGACAAAATTCAACAAATTGCCGAAGACAATCGATTCTGTGGTGCTTTATTTTTTTAATCAATTTCGAGTACTCTCATGATTCGTAGGAAGGATGAAATGAGCACCGAATTGATTCAAATAAACCTTTCATAAAGATAAACCATCCTTGGAAGATCAGAGCTATCGTGCCTCTAATGACCTCGAAATTCAGACATTAAATTTGTGCAGAACTGAACGCATCAAATATTTTTATATGCTATTTGTTTTAGAAAGTCGACTACTGACCGTTGTTTTTCGAATGCACCAATAGCACATTATTCTACTTCGGCATACGCGAGAAAATAGAGGCAGCACACAAGACGGTAGGGGAAGGGGGAAGGAGAGGTGGAGCTGAACGCTTATCTATTTGCTTGAGTCGACAGAAAAAAATGCACACATCGTGCCTGAAATGTGTCTACGATGAATATATTTGACTTTTTTAATCTATCAAAGCACAGATGGCCGCTGTAAGACTCTGCGCGGAAGGAATACGGCTGATGAAAAATATTGAACATTACTTAATTGAACGATAACTCGCTAGATTAATATTTAGCCGTTCGATGTGCAAAGAAACTTTTAATACGAATGCACAATTGGCAGCGTTTCTCATATTCTCGTATCATTACTAGAATTCACTGAAAATATTTCGCTAATAGAAGAATGTTCTCGATTTTATTGAAATACGGTTTATGAATTCATGAATACTACATGCAAAAAGCAAAAAAAAATGTTCACGGTCACACTATGGTGCCTCCAACCGATTTTTGACATTTTACCGGAACTAATTTTTGCGTATAATCCGTGAGAGCCATGTTTAGCCGAGTTTGCGGAAACCAGTTTTTGTTCGGCATTTGGGGAAGCCCCATGTGATCAAAATTTATGAAAAGTGACAGTTTTCCAAATCCCTGGCTGTGGCTACTAAAAATAACTGTACTTATAGGGAAAGCACTTGGACAAATCTATTCGGAGCCGACTATAGAAGAATGGAAAAATGGAAAGAAAATCAAGTGGGAATAGAGTGCCATACATGCAGACCAAACGACTGCCCAGCACGTGCCGTGAGGTTAGACTGAGGTGGAATCGGGCGTATATAAAAGGGATTGACCTACTGATGTATTCATTCCACCTTCTAGACTGGTCTTAAGGTCGAGTGGGCCTACAGTTGTCCGTTGAGTGCGCGAGGTGATCGGCGACAGCATGAAGTTCGAATGTGGGATCTTGCCGGCGATTCGAGCTATCCTAGATCTTTTCATGCTTGTCACCTCAAGGAGACCTGGATGACTAGGCGAACTAAGGGGAGCTGAACCTTACACCACAAAATTCAGTGAAATTTTCAAATTTAATGCGTCGGTTAAATTACACTCGCTAATTGTAATATTACCCTAACTGAACATCTATGCTACATAAACGGTAAATGAAATAAGTACTAATGAGCACCACTTATGCGTCATTTAATTATTGGGATCAAGTTTTTGTAGCCAGACCACACAATATAAACACAAGACATCTGGAGGATGCCTATTTCTGCAGAAGGACGGAGTTAGATTCGAATATATTTTCTGGAAGGACAAATGGAATCCGACGTTGGATACACCAGCCATATGAAATCCCTTAGTGCCAACCTATGTAAAGAAATATAGGCACACATGAATAACGAACATTAAACATTAGAACAAGAGCAATGAGAGTATACGGCTCGCTTGCTGACATGGTAATATAGCTTGGCTCCATTTAAAACGCAATCATAAGCCTTAATCACCAACAGTTTCAAATATCGAAGTGTTCGTCTCAAATCATCAATTATAACTGCTTCACTTCAAGCACTATACGAAAAACAGTCATTCAACAACATGCCGAGTTTATACTTTCACGCATTAAACATCATCACCTTCCGATGGAGTAAGCAATCACAGTATATAACAACTTAATTTTCACAGGTGGTTATATGATCGTACAACGCTATCTGGAATACCTTTATTGCCCTGGAAAAGTGAACGTAATGTGCATCAAAGAATACACTTACACACATACACAAAACATTGATGGCGTATACGAGTGTGATAACGAACTCTCGTGCTAGCCGGTACGCTGTTTATCACACTACCATCTAAGAAGTCACACATATCAGCAATCGCGCAAACAATGACAATCTAACTGACTGTTCCAACGGAGGTGAAAGTAGTTACAACTAACTGATCGATAGTATGGCAAAACCTAAGAACGCTAGAGGGGTTCGATCTCGACTCGATCTGCTCATGGCGTAGTCACGATAGTTACTTCAAAAGCTTCGTTATCACACTTGCATCTGCAAGGTGAAAGTAGTTACAACTAACTGATCGATAGTATGGCAAAACCTAAGAACGCTAGAGGGGTTCGATCTCGACTCGATCTGCTCATGGCGTAGTCACGATAGTTACTTCAAAAGCTTCGTTATCACACTTGCATCTGCGATTGATTAAGAAAGGGGAAAAGTGGGGGAAAAGTTCGCTGACGCAATAAGCCATAGATTACGACACAGCCATTGTAATTGGCCCCCATTTTCGTCGGAAACTGCAGTGTTCCACTATCGCTAAAAATTCAGCCGAAATTGCAAACTTTATTTTCGACGCTTTGCAGCATGAATGTGTTGAGCATTCTTGAGAGGCATTCATCATTGACTATCTGCCCACTTTGGGATGCTGTAACTCTATGTATTCATCTTTTTTAGTTTCTGATATTTCACTGCTACAGACAACCTAAAAGCCTTTGCTCAGTTTGCTTTTTGGGAAGTTTGGCGTGGTTCATTTCAGTCAAATTAAAGTACCATCTTAAAATTCGTTAACTTGGAAACACTAAAGTACTGTAGCTCAATTTTCATTTGATAGGTTATCATAAAACGCGCACAACTTTTTCGATAATTCATTATCATGAATATCTCAATTTGTCCCTCTTCGTAATAGAAGTGAATATCAATTTCAACATGTCAAGGGCGATTGCAGCACAAATAATGTTCTGCTTAACTTCCCATTTCCTCTTCTATGAGGCTAGAATATGCTTGCTGCCGATATTGCTTTAATGCATCTATTTCTTCATCATTAAAACCATGGCTAAATTGTTTCGTTCATCATATTATCACTGCTTTGTATAATGAAATTCTTATTGGTGCTGTTTTTTTGCTTTTGTTTTTGTTTCCGCTGCCTGTTTTACTATCTATATTTATCTTCACATAAAAAACGTATCTTTCATTGCAGCGAAGTATTAACTTTATAAATATATTGTTCTAAGAGTCTTAAAAGTTCATATGGTTAAAATCGTATGCAGTTAATAAAAGAGTTTGTCAAGTAAAATGAAGCACCGAATCAACATCTAAATATTGCCAAATCAACAACAGAAAATAATCAGCAGCACGCAACGCATATTTCCGAACCCGTTTATGCATATAGCGTAAATAAATTACCATGGAAGCATTTCAAGAAATTCGCTAAAGTTGCTCCTCAAGCAGTTTGCATCGAAATCGTCTTATGTCGTTTTCTTTTTACAGTTTCAAAACATCAAGTAGCGCGTTCCGAAATCGGAACGAGTGAAAGCACTTTTTCAACGTTTTTCACACAAAAACGAAATGTATTCATATTTACAGCTAGCTGAGAGGAACCGATGAAAAACTATAGCACAAAGAAGAGAACAACACATCTGTGCATGCATTTGCATTTCGGTGGTGATCTAACGGAACCTGTTTTCACTTTTGCTGCACCGATCGCCATCTATTGCACCACAAACACATCTGCTCTGCTCTCATTCACCCACTTCAATCATGAAGCCGCTAGATATGATCTCTGTGAAATATGGTGCGATCCAATTTTGGAAAAATTTTCCAAGTTCATTCGCTTCGCAGTGCATCTAAAACATCTGTAGAGAAAATAGGAATTTTCTATCGCTTAGAGAAAAGATGTTTAAACGCTAGTTGCTATGCTTCAATGCCATTTCCATTTGAACGAATTTCCACTGATATTGACATATGGCTTTAAGAATCGATGACACAAGATGATGCACAGAATTTGTGGTGTCCAAAAGTGATTTCTTTTTTGAAATTAAGCACATGAAGTGTTTTTGATGTTGCTTGGTGGATCCCAAGAACTTCTTGCGTAGCTCATTCCTATCAATATTCAGAAACACGTTTTTGCTCAAAGACAATTGGAGAAACGTGCCAGGAGATCAAGATATATATATATATATATATATATATATAGTTTAAGGTCGATCATACTCAAAACTCAAAAGAAATGTCCTTAACGACCACGTTGTCAAACACACGAAGCGCTGCAAGGTGACATCTTCTTTGCATGGCAACTAGCACAATGGCATCAGACGCAATCAAAGGCGAGTCGTGAAGTGAAAAACGATATGGTGTTTGAGATGCTACCGTCGTTTAAAATTCTATTTTTGGATAAAAATTTTCGCAATCACTATTGTCATCATATTGGCCGTATGAAATACGTAATTCTACACATTTTAATTTCTTTACATGTCGTCACACATAAAGTTCTCTAGTGAAAGCAACTTGAGTAACAATTGCATGCATTACAGCACACCATAGATGTCATCAATTTTGCATACATTCGTACCCATTATGTTCTTTACTAACCAAATGTTGATGGCAAAAGTTGCAAAATTCTACAGAAATGCATCGATGCTTCTGTGAAATATATGATAGGAACTCTGATTAAAGCAGTCGAAGATGAAGAGTGCAAAAACAACTATTTCCATTTCATACATAAATACAATCGAAGAGAATTCTGTAGTTCAAGAAGTAAAAGATCTTTGAACACTGAGAAGTGATGTTTTATGGTGTCCTCATATGTTTACAGTGATAGTGAATGTTTTTAGATATGGCGCTTTTGTACTCTTTTGAATAAAGACACAAGCTCCTTTGCATCAATTTGCACAGAGCAACCCAGTATTGCTTCTAATACAGAATTATAAAAAAGATGTAATAAACGTGTATCGATTCGAATAAAGAGAATGATTCGGTTTTGTATTACATCGTATTATCCATGACACAACACACGAGACATATAGCTCTCAACTTTAGATTGCTGATCAACGCTGTATTATTCAATGCGATAAATATAAACAATAGTCGCCATAATATATAAATGTTTTTTGGCATTACCTCAAAAGCGAATGACTAACCGCATAAACCGTCGATAATCAATGCAAGATCATTCATGCAGTCAATAAATTCACAATTTAAACGACAATAACCGAGAAATTATACTATTTTTTGAAGATCTTTTGAAGCAGTCGATCCAGAGTACACCTTTGGGAAATACCGCTTTGTCCTGTGCATTTTACCGCATAATTCCCTCACCGTCCATTAGGTTTCATACCTAACTGATATCTGTTAAATTTTTTTAAAATATTAAAGATGCAGTCATGCATCAATCCATTCGATGCTCCAAAAAGTGACCATTAAATCAAAATAATAATGCTTCACTCTTAAGAAGATAAGCCATCAATGAATTTTTGATGACGATTCCAGGAAAAATTCATTAACACAATCGTCGGATGACACTGCAAACTAATTTAGAAGTTGACCGCCGGCATTCAAGTACTTTTAGGTCAGAATGAGTGCAGAATATATGAAGCGAATTTCATTTATTTCAGAAATAAGCATCAGCTGCAAAGGGTGGATATGAATAATATACCGAAAGGATAGAAGTACTGACATCGAAGATTCTTAAAATACATAGGCAAAATTTTGGAAATGACGGCAACAGATGGTGGTTAGTCGATAACATTTTGACTTAGAGAATCATGAGATCGTGTTTAAAGAAACATTTACTAGGGAACTATTAGAACTGATTGGGATTGAGAGCGGTTGCTTTGCTATTTAGTCAGAGCTTTCAACTGGATCATTTGTGACAAAACGTTGAAATCGATTTCCCATCTGAAGCATTTTCACAAGTTTATTATAATATGCAAAATCACACCAAACGATATTTAGGGTTAGGGCATTTGTGAACGCATTAGATTTACATTTTATGCGTCGAGAGATCCGAATAAAAATTTTTAGCTGTCTAATTTAGTGCCTATAAAATTGTTTTGATAAGGTTCAGCCATCGTAGCCGGTTGTTCGCACAATGATTGTGAGCGAGTGTAGAGGAGTAACGGTTGGTGCAAAGTTTGGTTACACTTCAACTCATTGGAATCGATAAAACTGTTAGAATGAAATTACAGAGAGTTTCAACCGACTTGGAATTTCCCAATAAATTCGGTTAATAAATGGCAAAAGGTGATCGAATTGAAAGTGAAAGGAAAAGAATGGGCAGATGCCGCCATAAAACGGCTAACGTAAAATTTGCTTTCTGCAACTAACCCATAGAATCGTATCGTGCTATCAATAGCGAGAAAGAAAAGCGGGCAGCGAAATTTGCACTTATGCCGCCGACCTGTTGCGCAGATCGTCGGCAGAACCAGAAAAAAAAGCACTTCGCATTAAATTTTTTTTAAACATAGTCCAACATAAAGGAAAATTAAAGTAGCCTTAAAAGTTCGCAAAGTGCAATTTGGTCTCCCAACAGTTACAGTTATTCCGAGTGCGAAAACTTTAGCGGTATTTTACGCTAAGCAGGGCGAAAAAAAATGCCATCCCGACAAATCTTTGCTCTAGCCATGGTAGAGCGTGAAAAAGTCATAGTAAGGGTGAGCAAAGATTGATTAACTCCGCCTGAGAAGCATTGTGTATATCACAGTTGCTGAAAAAAAAAATACCAGCAAAGTTTTGAGCAATTTCAATGATCGCACGCTGTTGAAAAGGCATGTCAACAAGTACATCGAAGGTTTCTTTGGTTTTCTAGAGGCTTTTATTTCCAGTAATGTTCAGACAACTCAACGCAATCTGGAGAAAAGTTCTTCCACGCAGAGTAAGAGTAAAACTTCAAATAGGAAACGGGAGAGAGGAGGAAATTAAGGGGCGAGGATGCGTGATCTGCATTCATTGCACCTCATGCTCTTTTAGAGTGATGCAACCATAGGGGTGGATGATGAAACACATCGTCTTGCTAGACGAACAATATTCTCTCGGAATACTGCTCAAAGAAATGTTGCAACCGTAGTGGTAACGTGGATTATTCTCACCTAATCAAAGAACGTCAATTAGCGCATTAGGTAACTGTCAGCACGATGCACAAATTAGAGACATGAAACAGTCGTGGAAGGCAATTGTGGCACATAGAAGTTTCTGATCATTTCATTTCATGGCAATTGTTCGATACTCGACTGCACCAGAATCAGTAATTAAAATTCCTTAAGGCTTCGTTCGATCGGTTGAATTTTTTATTTTTCTACTTCCGAAGATGAATTTTATGAAGTACTTTTGGAGAACATGTGTAGAAAGTATTGTTTTATGTAATGGTGAGACCATCATCTCTCACTAAAAATCATACATCAGCGAATAGGCAAGTGAGAAGGCCATTTTGATGGAAAAGGCATAAGAAGCAATGCGCCGAAAGCAACGCAACAAAGCAGTTAATATACACGAGCGAGACATTTAAAAAAAATAAGTGAATTTGTTACTTTGCTTTTATAGGTTTGTTACCCAAAATCTAATAAAATAACATCGCGGCAGCTTTGTGCGATCTACAAAACTTTTTAAAAAACTGTTTTACATCGAGAGCCAAGCAAATTTGTGTGTCCGTCTACCCAACAACTTCAACTGCTCTGGGAAGAAGACAGCAATAAAGAGGTTAGGATAGTTTGGAGTCCAAATTTGTCTCTTTTTTTCAGATATTTGAATGGGGCATGAAAGTCGCATGCGCAGATCTTGTTATCCAACTAAATGGGTGAAGGAATAGGTCGGAAAATATCTCAGATTGGCTTGTAAGATGCGCGCTTCACAATTGCAGCTCGTTAAGGCAGCTGCTCTCCATTCACATGCTCAATGATAATCACCAAACAATTATTAGTGCACTTTTTTTCCTGTCGGCTTTCTGCAAAGCGAATTTCGTTCGCAAGTTTTATGCCCATTTTTAAGCGTCATTACCCACCGATGAAATGAACAGTCAGTCACTAAATCGCCGCAGTGCTCGAATGCGTGAAGTGCAAACTTAGCATACCGTATTTTGAGATGGTCTAAGGGTGCAGGTGATGTTTTGCATGAATTTCATTTGATGGCCGATAGCATGAAGGAAAGCTTATTTGGCATTGCTTTTTGTAATGTTAGTGCAGTTGATCGCTCCGCCGACCTGATATGTAAAAAGCGCATACCATATTGGCTTTACTAAGTGGTCGGGCATTTTTGCCGACTTGCCGCATTCTTGGAAGAAATCGACGAGAAATGCACTTTTTGCAGAAATAAGCATGCTTTGCAACAAACTAACTGAAACCATCGAAATAAATAACAAACCCACAGATGGCAACACACAGAGACACGAATCATAAGAACACACCCATTAAGGGCTGGCTGCGCATTTCGAATCAAAAATGCACTTTTTTTTCGTAAACCTACAGAATTTGACTCTGATAGTTGTGCTGGCAGGAAGGTAACCTGACCGCTGAAAAGGTTTATGTTACTCCGCTGCCAGCTTAATCGTTGAAGACAAATGATTGATGTCTTCGTCTAATACCTGTCCTTCCCCCGTACTACTACCAGACTTCTTCCCAATATTCTTTAGTGCATCTTCTATTGTTGTTGTGTCATGTTCATAACAACAATTGCTAAAATTTGCGTTGCTTATCCACTGTTACTGACACTTACAGTTTTTGAACAATTAGCGCTTTCGTCTAATAAAAATGGATTGTTGAAGTGATAGACATTGTGCCAGCGCGTTACAGTTGAATTTATAATACTTGTGTTATGTTCTTACATTTATCGCATTTCCGCATTCAATTCATTATATTTGCGGTCAGAATGAAGAAAGTGGAATGCGAGCTTGCTATCCATTTAATTAGGCTCATGAACGCTTACTGCACCATATAAAGTACTCGCCGCAGTTGGTGTGCTGTAATCATAAAGGAAGTTTAGTTGAAACGCTCGACAATGCGGAATGGTATCATGGACGTCTATCGAGAAGGAACGCTTGTGAATTGCTTCAGGATAATGGTGACTTCCTTGTGCGTCTCGCTCGCTCGAAAACCGATTCTGTAAGTAATCACAAGTCATTGAGAGAAGCGGAAACAATGCGATTGATTTTCGTGCAATACGCTTGTGAATGCATCAGTTTCTCATAGTAGGATTTGTTGTTTACTTATGTGAAGAAAGAATTTAGATATAACGTCACAGGGAATGGATTTCATAGAGATTTAGGAAATTTAGTAACCATCAGCAAAAAGGGAAAAATAAAAATAAAGTAAAATTCTCTTTGGTCTGAAACTGTTCATATTCATTCGTTTATGACCGGACTGGATGTTTCTATGAGGCTACAGCGTTATGATATGAGCCTGCCGAAGATGAAGTTTTTGTTTGCCGATATATCTATCATACTATTTGCAACATTCATGTTCCGCAAGCAAGAGGCTTGACAGCAGAGGCATTAAAGCTTAAAAATCTCAGACGTCGACGGGGTTGGTATTTGATTTTTTCTCCCATATTCAGTCACTTCTACAAACTTTACATTATTTAACTGAGAGCAATGCCGGTAGACCTGCTAATATTTATTGGTTGCGGTAATCGTGAGCTTAAAGCATATAAGGAATTTTCACTCAAGCTCACTATTCAGTGATACGATATGAGGTGGACTGGATGCTGAATTTGCGACCACTATATCCCTGTTCATTCACATTTGCATAATTAGATGCCTCGAAAGATGCTTAAGAGAAGAGCAATATGCTAATCTAATCATTTGCGTTTTGGAGTTGCTGAAAGCCGTATTGTCTGTGAGATGGAACGGGCGACATTATCATTTCGAAATTCGCGAGCGACATGGATTTTTCTCTGTGGAAGATCTCCGCTTCGACAGTATTGTCAATCTCATAAAACACTACCTCAATAAGCAGGTTTGTTTAAAGTAGCTCCGATAAATCGGCAAGCGGTGCAAGCTTGCCAGCAGTTTTTTTATGAAGTAAGTATGGAACCTGTGCAAAAAAAGAGGCAGAGGTGAAAAATGAACTAGAATGGCTCACTCCAAGCTTCTTTGCCCTGATAGACCTTTATTGATTCGAGGTAAACGAAGCGAAAATACACCTCTTTGTAGCTGAAACGCTCTGATCATTGCGTGAGCATCCGGTTTTTTGTTTGTTTGAACAACGATCTTGAATGTCATGTTCTTTCCTATAGAGACCCATCTCTGAAGAATCCTAAATAGCAATTGTAATATAGAGAGGTTGGCCAATTAGAGATATGTGTGTGCAAAGGTTGGTTGGAAGGAGGGGGAGGGGGGAGGGGAGTGGGTTACTCGTTCATGGGCATATGCTGCCTTTCTTGGCCTCATGGACTGCTGTCGGAGCTAAGACGAGGGGAAGGCCAGAAAAACACTCCTGCCACAAGCTGTCAGCTTCTAAGTGTTCTGTTATGTTGCAGCTACCTAACAGCGCATTCAAACGGAATTACGGCTAAAATGGAAGTAACAATGTAATTTCAGTGTCCAGTAACGCGTCGCTCGGCAGCAGTCATCAAGCAAGCCATTCCTCGAGTGGAATATTTAGATGCGCCATTCATTCTGAGAGGCGCTATCAACGTTATGGTCGCATGTTTCATCGTTATTTTCCTATATATTTGCTCGATTATGTAAACTCTTTTCGAGTGAAGCAAATGTACATTGGAATTGTTTGATTATGCTTTTTAATTCTTATAATAAGAACGGTTCTCATCCAGTTTATGAGACGACAGGACCATAAAAACCCTAAAGGAGACACAAAAAAAGGAGTGTTAAGGGGACAGCCGACCCATCATCAGGATCCCCACTGCATTTAGCGATGGAATGGAATTTTTCACGAAATTTACATTGTCAGAGTACATTTATTGATCAACAGTGCAGCAGCTAGAACATTATCTCTTGATCTTGGTCGACAATGAACGTTGTTCCGAGCTTCATACGATTACACTGCAGTCTAATTGCACTATTAGATAATTTCTTTAACCTGAGGTACGCTTCCTATTCTTTAGGATGATTAGATGTTTCGAAAAGTACATGAGTATAAGTGATCAAATCATTTGCCGTCTGCGATAACATACACTGTTACATTTGGTATATGCAGTTAAAGCAGAAAATACGTACAACAGTGGCAAAGGCATGTCTAACACAGAATGCTTTTTGTACCGTTGATCAGTATGAAGATCACATACGATGAGTGCATTCACGAATAATGTCCACATGATATGCATTCATCGATCTGCCCAAAATTTTTTTAAGGCAAGTGATTAGTGTACGTAGGACAACACAGATAATAAAATCACGTAGTGGAATAATAATACGATTGGAAAATACAACAATTTTATACGCATTTTTCTCGCATCTTTTATATAAATTACTGCAAATGCGTTTTGCTGGATTTCCTAGAGCGATGCATTTCGTGATTCCTATCAATAGATACGCATGAAGCATGAACAGTAGTCAACAAAGCTGTGTCGCATATGAAATTAATCCAGTTATCGACCCAAAGAAGTGTTCATTGATGAGGTTTATAAAATTTACGTTGTATAAATCAATGGGCTACTCCACATGATATGCTTTATGATGGCGATAATGTGTCACCTATTCGTTTTGCGTGTTATAATCTTAAAGTTTTTCCTCAGTAAGCATTACAATGCTTTTTTATTGAAAGAATTAAATTGCAAAGCAAATACAACGCCAAACACATGTCAAGTCGCCTATATTTTATCGATGAAAATTGGTCTTCTCTCATAAAGATTATTTATTTTCCTTTATAAAAATCTCTTCCACCTTCAAATATGTCGACTGCATGGGAAGCGCTAATCGACAATCGCTTGCTATTGAAACCTTGCACCATTGTCGTAAATACAATCCCTAGTTTCCAATCGAAGAGCGCAAAATGCAAAATGCAGTATTTTCCATCACCCCTCATGGAATGTGCAGAGTTTGGGAAAGAACAGTATGAAAAGAGGCAGCGGATGAAGTGTACAAAAGGGAGAAATAAGGAAAAATGCGCATTTTTGCTCCAAACTATGCTTCAGAACCTATAAATTCCGTCTAAGCGAATCTATACGAAACTTTTAGTGTCAAAAGGAAAAAGCAGAAACGTTTTCTAATCGAAAACCAATCAACATAGTCGAATTCTCAGTGCACAAGGAAACACGCAATTGTTTTTTCCTCTTTTTTTTTGCGCAGTATCTTATGTGCTCCAAAATGAATAAGAAACGCCTTCTGTTTCTTCAAAAGCAACAAAGATTGTGTTTGCAGCAGTTCACTGTGATTGAATCGAAGCTAGCTAGATTTCGCTGCATTCAATGTTAGGAGATGGAAGAAAAATAAAGAACTCTTTTCCAATATTTTCGCATAGAAATTGAGGCTTCAGTTTAGCAGTCCAAATTTAAGCGTGTTTCCTATCTACGATTCCGAATTCATAAGCTATGCACATTTCAAAATTTGGTCCTTTCATTTACTCTGCAAAAAGTTATTTTAAAAAACTATAAAAGAATTATAAATTATAAAAAAACAAATTATAGAAAAAAATTATAAATTGAAAGCTGAGACAGATATTTGTGACTGTAATTGATAGACCCAATATTATATATAACCTGTCCATCAGGCGGATGAAAAATCTCTAATCAACTTCCCGAATATTGAATGGAGAACAACAAAAATGTAAAAAAAAAGTAGAAACATTGATGTGGTCAATATGAGGAGGGCCAAACAAATGAATAAATCTCAGTTTTGCATGGATGCTTGAGTTCTTTTTGGTCTAATCGTATTAAACTTACTGTGAACATCAACAGCTGCCCTATTGGAGTTTTCTACATCAAAAAAACCTCTTGAAGCTGGCCCTTTCGAAGTATCATCGAGTTGCGTTATGAAGCAGCTACTGCTGTTCATGCCATATTTTAGAAAGTTTTTGCTTTTTTGAATAGCGAAATTTTACTTCAATTGCTTATCATCCTTCAAAACAAGTGCAGCTATTCGAATGCACTTTCGGTTGAAAGATCAGTTCATTAGATACACAACGAAACCGTGATCGTTGGCGCGTCATCAAGAACGATGACGAGTTCGCGCATCAAGATCAAGGCAGTTCATCTCATTGTATTTTGACGCATAAAAAAGTTCCAAGTACAGAAATTTGAGGAAGTGTTGTTGGTGAAAGTTGTTTTAGCACCCATATGCCCTTACTGACTGGCAACAACGATTATCCGCGTTATACAACGAGTCCCTCAAGCGAGCACATGCGGTCTGAAATGTGATCTTAAATTCGACTGCTATTGCATAAGTGAATAAGTTCTTAATGCTGTTTTCCGTAGTAATATTCAACCCATCAAAAGTCCGTTAAAACGAAAATTGTTGCCTTTGAAAGGAATTTGACAGCCTGCTATATTGATGATGGATAAACGAGAACCTATGAAAATTTTTAGCAGTCATAAAGTGTGTGTCAATATTCTGGACAGTGTTCTTCCAATTGACTGCAAAAAAAGAATGCTAGATAAATTAGCCAATCAAACGAATATTATGTGTGTGATACTGATATTCGCTTGCGAAGAGATTTGCAAATGAGCAAAAGGACGCATTGAAAAACTTTGTGAATAGCGTAAAAATTCAGGAGATCTTAAATGCCAAGAAAAGGCACAATGGACTGGATTTAAAGGAAAACTCTTTGGAGCACTCTAACTGTTTAGAGAAAGAAAGAAGAAAAGTATTTGCTTGAATTCAAGTTACTGCTTTGCTTTCCTCCACTCTTCTATGATAGCTAACGATGAATTTCTTTTTAATGGCCAAATACACTTGATGAATAGTTCCTCAAAGGACAATTTGAAAAATGTTTGTGGAAAAAGGGCACATCAGAACCACCATTAATTCAAAAGAAACTCATATGCGAGATACATGTCCCAAAAATAGTCATTCATTTCTGAGCACATCGGAAACAGTATATAATTAATGCTAAAAAGAAGAACTCCAAACATGGCAGCAATGCCCACGATCTAATATTGCCTTTTAACGGGATCAATACGCATTGAAAATGGAGAACTAGGAGGCAATTGTTTGCCAAATGACCAATAGTCGATGCAAAATATAGCAGTTTGCTCGCAAAACATTTTACCTGCATTGGAGTATGATCGAAATCGATTTGCCAATTCATATACTGCTGGACATAACTCTCACACCAGTAAGGATCGGTTCGAATACAAGCTTCATCTAAAAAACGTTGTATAGAGATAATGCAATGAAAATATAGCAAGCCACAAGCAGCGAAAAATGATATATTTGAAAGTATTCGAACCAGCAATATGCTTTTATGATCGGTTTAATAACAACCGCCAATTAGCATAATCAAGTACCGTTAGTACAATCCGTCACCGAGGAAAGAACTCTCTTGCATTTCCGAGATCCCCTCGAATAACAAGTTTCGTTAAATTTCACTCGTATAGTCGTTATTAATCCTCTATTTCTGCCGATTAGTCGCTTCATTTCCAACTTACCAATTTTTGTTGCTAACTTTTTACTTCCGCGAGTATAGAAGATACCCGCAAGGACTTAAACTCATTCAGCGAACCATACGAGATCGCGCCTTTCTCTTCTTAGCGGTAGAATAGCTTCTACTGAAGAAACAGTGGTAAAATACACCTAAATTCGCATTAATAACCATTCTTGCGATGGGCCAGTGGAGTCTGATGGCAGTAAGTTGGCTGAACGCATGTCCCCATGGAAGTAATGATCTTTAACATTTCTTGATGATATTCACCGAAAGTTACGAACTGATTAACACAATTGATAAGGCTCTAACTGAACCATTTGTTTTAGGTGGGTCTTTCGTTTTATGGATGAATTAACTCTGCCAATTGTTCACATTTCTTCAAGACCAACTTCTGTTCATGCATAAAGGCAAACGCAACCCATATCCAAGATGCCGCTTGCGGTGCTGCACAACAAACCGCTGAACCGAACAGACAAACCTGAACTGCAGTGCGCTTTCAATCACTTTCTATATCACAACTGTTATTCGACAGATTGCGCTCCCACCGGAAATAAGATTTTCTCCGTCCCTCAGCGAAGAGGGGAGGCGGGCGATGATCCATTCAATGAAAGGCGCGAAACCTCTTTTGCGCGATTACAAAGGTAAGGCAGCCACTCCTTAGCTGGGCACTTCACCCAGAGGGCTGCATGAGGAAGAGTTGCCGTATTCATTTGGTCGTGCATTAGAACACTAGTCTCCCCTAACAGATGGGAATGCCGCCGATCGCAGGATAGGGTCGTCCGAATAGCAGCATTGGGCAGGAGTACAATGCGGGACTTCATGTTCATAATACATTGCTGATGCAACTGCCATACGCAGTTGTGAATGGGCTTCTACGGAATTTTGAAACGTACATCCAGCACCAACTTTCACTAGCAATTGCGTTTTTGATACATCTCTCATTACTTTAACAGAAGTTTATCCATTGATGTGCTCTGCTTGAAAGGCCGAAGGTAGCCACTTAAGTTGTGCTCGAGCGTTGGCTGGATACACGACAATCCGGAACAGAAAGTTCACCCTATACCTGAGAAAGAAGCCTCGACGATCACTTTAAGATCGGTGAAAAAAATAATCCGGAAACAGCCTTGTGCTTCTATGTTTTTCAGAGGTGACAAAGTGACATAGCTGGGCAAAATGATGCAAAATTCAACTACGAACAATTCAGGCAAGATATGTTGTCCAAAGGAAGCCTTTCTTTTGAAAATCTGATTATGCACGCTGCGTTTTCTGAACAAAATTTCAAACCCCATATGGCCGACGTGGAGATGAGGGACTTGAGAATGCTGCACCACACACATAATTGGACAAGATACAAATGGGCAAGGGATTTGCATAAGTAATCCTTTTTTAATTTCACTTCTACCAAACTGCATTCCAGCTCGTTGAGCACGACAGCAAAATGGACCTCGTCAGTTATGGTTGATTGTATTTTACAGCATCAAGAATCGGAAAAAAGATCACTTATGGGCCTAAGATGTACAACCTTCTCAACCAAACTGGAGCTAATATGGCCGACGTGGAGATGAGGGACTTGAGAATGCTGCACCACACACATAATTGGACAAGATACAAATGGGCAAGGGATTTGCATAAGTAATCCTTTTTTAATTTCACTTCTACCAAACTGCATTCCAGCTCGTTGAGCACGACAGCAAAATGGACCTCGTCAGTTATGGTTGATTGTATTTTACAGCATCAAGAATCGGAAAAAAGATCACTTATGGGCCTAAGATGTACAACCTTCTCAACCAAACTGGAGCTATTGATTCATCGATTAAACAGCAAAATGCGAGAGCGACCAACAACGTAGTAAAACTGGCACAGTAGCACTCAGCCAGGAAAGTGATGAATTGTGACATATGAAAACCACCTCTGTATATAGTAATTGCCAGTTCGTTTTGCCGGAGAACTGCAGTGAAGTTGGGTGAATAGATCGTTACAGTTGGCGTATACGTCAATGGGAGATTAGCGTTGACTGAGTTCTGTTGACGTCGACGTCGTATCAGTGGAGCTAAAGTTTCCTTCACAACCATAACATTAGAATCATCTTTAATGATTCCATTAAAAGAACATCGATAATCTAAAGCCATCAATTTCAGCTTCAATAAAAGGACAGCAAAGACTGCAGGGATCTAACTATCATTGCCTTGATCTATCCAAGAAGAAATGTTGCACTATAGCAAAACATTCTAAATATTTTGATATTACAATCATAGATAGCATATGATAGCTATATGAACACTGGTGAAAATATAATAGAAGAAGATAGAAGCATGTCAACCGAGTAGGATTCACCGATTACCTGCTTCAAACATTTCTCTTTAGGATTATTACAAGCACATCAGCTACTACTTTCCGGTCAGCTTTTTTGATTGTAGTGAAAAAATAGTTCTATACAACAGCAAATCCGTTCGCAGATGTTCACTGCAGACGCATCTTTCATCATTGTCGAAAATCAATCCCCATTCATAGAAGAATGTGCTAGACGTTGGCGTCGCTTGATGAACTAGTTCTATATAATCGAAATATGTGAAAGGTCTGTATATTCGAAACACTCGAACTTACCAAATCAAAAAAAAGAAAAAAATTGTTTCTGTGCAACAGTTCATTACTAGATAATGTGATTTTCAAAGCGCTGAGCGTAATTTTAAGTATTTTTTGTTGGATATTGCTGAAAGCGATATCACATAAAACAAGTGTGATCATTTCAACTAAAGCCACATCCATGTTCACTTACCTCTTCGTGTGAAAAGCGTGAATGGTGAGTCTACCATGGAATGGTTGCATATTGTAGATACATTGCATAGCATGAACTCCTTCGTCGGTTTTTGAACGTTGCTCTCAAACGTCATCGGTTCGGCAAAAAACTGCAGGTTCCCTCATAAATTCATAGCATCAAATGTAATTTCCTATTAGAAATTCGAGAATTAACTTTCAGCGTTGAACCATTCGTCAGTAGATTAATACGCGCAACGGCTAAGAGTGCGGTGACGAGCAAGAAGAGATACAGAAGCACGCAAGAGCAGATGCTAACAAAAGTACTTTTGATGTTCGCTTGCCTCAGAAATCAGCTTCACAAGCTAGCAATAAAAATAAACTGAACCCAGTATTCATTACTTTAATGAATTTCTTGATTCAAGAGGCTATGTAAATCTTTTGCGTAAAATTCATCTCTATATGAATCGACCAGAACGAAATGAAAATCTAATCAGCTTGAAAAGCGCACAAACTTTTTTCGCACCTTCAAGCGTTTATAACTTCAACCGAAGATGTACATGACGTACATTATGTCCATAAAGTCCGCACCTTCAGATGCCTGTGTAAATTATATAAGACAAGCTCATATATATAAGCTATTATGTTTCTGCTATAAAAGTGAATTATTTAAAAGAGAACAGCGAATTCTTTGTCTAGCCTAAAATGCTAATGGAAAATTCGCAACAAAACATAACAGAAACATCAACAATAAACTGCAAAATGTTAATAAATCGCTCACATACCATCAAAACTGTGCAGATTGCCATATCAGTGCTGAAGTGCTCACTTGGTGACAGGAGCCGAGAAAAACTCCCTCGTATATCTGAAGTTTTGCCTCGAGGGAATTTCCGACCTTCGTATTGTGCCTGTTGTCTGCTTGGCATGAAATCTCTGCCTTCCTAGATAATTGTGATGTAATTTTATTACAAAATTTTGAAAATCGAATGTTCACACCTTGATATTCATACTAGGTAAATTAGCTAAACACCTGTTCAATCTGAAACAAACTTTAGCTCACTTCAACTTTAGAATCCTTCAATCTAATGTTTTCGAAAAGACAAAAAAAACTTGTTTATTCGTTCACGTGAAATTTATTTTCCAAATGTGATTTAATATGCATTTATCATAAAAATTAACCACCATATAGGTTAGAAAATATAGAAAGTATAGCCGAGTGAAAGTTATTGCCGAAATTTATTTCCATTTGAAACTTCGTACACTCTGGTGAAGTTACTCAATTGTTCACTTCAATAGCATCACTCAAATCTAGGTGATATCCTTGCACCGGAAATGAGTTTTGAATACAATTGAGGTTAAGGCATTTTTGCATAATTTTTATGCGTTTTAGTTGGAAAAAAATTTCATAACAATATCAGCTTATTCATAGAGCAATAAAAAACTAGTTTTTAGTCTATTTACTCTAACGAATAAACAATCGAATTTGTTATTGCAATGTAAACAGACGTATTCGAATCGCCTGCTATTATGGCGGAAATGTTCGTGTAAATAGATGCATTCGGAATTGCTAAGAATGCATAACGATGCTAACTTGTTCAATATCACATACTATAAACAACGAGGGGAACGTCGCGTTGCTGAGCACATCAAATAATTCAGAACAATATTCCCATCGTAAATAAAATACCTCTAAGTTGAAAATCCGCATCGACAGGTATCCGTTAATCTGTGAAAGCACGACAATATCAGTGCGGTCACTCGATGAAGACTGCAAAAAAAGTTTAACATCGATTCATTTTTATTCTACGAGTGAAATCTTGATGAAGTAAAGTAAAGAGGATATGCGAGTGTAATCTTAATCGAAAGCTCTCTTAATGAGTGTGAAAATATAAAAAGCGGCTCATCATATGCTCACATATGATCACAGGCTCTAATGAGTGATAAAAATGGACACTTAGCTTCACTTTTAGTGGTAAAAATGAACAAGATGAATTTACTGTTACCAAAAAAAAAACATAAGAATGAATGCATCAGAATTGGAAAGTATTAACTCCTCATCATCTATAATTCACTGTCACTTATAATTCACTATTACTTTTTATTTATTGTCAGTGGCCATCTATTTTGGTAAATAAATGGCGAAAAGAATGTGAAAGATAATATGGAGCAAAAAACTATCAGGAAAAAAAAATGAAAGACTCGCAGAGATATAAAGCAATCGAAGTTGATGGCAGTAGAAGAGGTGAAATCTTCCTTGAGTTCCCCGATTGGTGATGCAATCATTGATGAAAGAGAGACTTCTTGGATTTCTCACAATTTTTGTCCTAATGCAGTAATGGCCACAAAACTTTTCTATGAGTGAGCCTGGAATCAGGCAATATCTTTGCACTCGTTAGAGGTAATCCCGATTGGCACTTTTTATACATCTTCAAGTGGTTCGTAAACAACAAACGCACAATGTTGCCCGACAAAGCATCTCTCGACCTTTTCATGAGTTACACATGTGAGGGAAGCTAATAGCTTACTGAAGCATTTGCAAATCCAACTCCGATCCAGAAATCGTCGAATGGCGCGTTAGCCAAACGAATGTCCATCTTTATGGTCCCATCTTCCACCTTCCAATTTGCCGAGAAGCCATTTGCGCTATTGAATTCACATCCTTTCAATGCTTGTGGGTTCGCAGTCACAAACACACTGCCTATAAGAAACAGGTTCGAAGATAAGTAGGTTTAAAGGTGCAGTCACATAAGAAGTTAGGTGATGAGTTTACCACTAATGCAAATTTGTGCTTGAAAAAGTGAAGGGGGTCTAATCATCTCGCAAAAACTTCCACTTTCTAAGTAAGTGGTAAACTTTGCAGTGCAAATGTGTCAAAAAAAGAAGCGAAAGAAGACACATTTTGAAAGCTTTGCTTGAGAAGTTGCGAGAACAAAAGCTTTCATGGTACCACTCATTCACAAGCGAGCCTCATAACTTCTTAGAAAATGGCAAAATCTTGGCAATACCACATTTGCTTTTAAGCTGAACCGCCTAATTATGCAAGACTCCAACGAGGCACTTATTTTTGGAACCGGTCGGTTGCAAAATATAGCTTGATCGGTTGTGAGATATTTGCGGTTTTTATGGCATTTTAAGTGTGTAGGTGCTCCGTTTGAACCTAATGGATCAACTTGGAAAGTGATTAGCGATCGCCCGTGGCGCAAGACTACTCCATTTAATTATAGCCAAAGAGCTTCGCAACTTTGTTCTCAGGCTACTGCAGTTGAAAGTATCGGATAGAAAAGCGTGCGCATCCACATAGGAATATGACCCTATTATACCGCGATTCGGAAGCGCAAAGGATGTTGCGTGGCTTGATCTACTCAACTGTGCTCGTCAGACGAAGCAGCTAGCTGCCCGATGTGCCAATAAATAATGAAGCATGAGCAATGATGCTTTGATATTTAGCTGGTTCGACTAAGAGTCGATTAGCTGGAACGTTCTCATCATCGGTCAATAATGATGTTTATTATACTCGTAAAATTATCTAGCCATAGTTTCAAAAGTTTGCGACATGAAGACAGACTTTTGCACGACCTCGAAGGATGTTGCGTGGCTTGATCTACTCAACTGTGCTCGTCAGACGAAGCAGCTAGCTGCCCGATGTGCCAATAAATAATGAAGCATGAGCAATGATGCTTTGATATTTAGCTGGTTCGACTACCTCTACTATCTCTGCAGAATCGTTGTACAATAAAAATCTGACCAGCTGACAATAAATGCAAAATTTTGGACATCTCAAAGGATCTGCAACTGCTCAGAGAGTCGATTAGCTGGAACGTTCTCATCATCGGTCAATAATGATGTTTACTATACTCGTAAAATTATCTAGCCATAGTTTCAAAGGTTTGCAACATGAAGACAGACTTTTGCACGACCTCGTCAACATTTGTCAATACCCGACGCGCCATACTGCGCTTTGCAAGAAGCAAATGCAAATTTACGAAAAAAACAAACAAACAAAATGAACCGCAAAAATGATTTGAAAACTTTCTTTTACCATTTATGGCCAAATACTCAAGTCAGTTCTATTTAAAAGCTATCTTGCTCTCATTCAGTTGTCCTATAATTAACGTTGGAGTGAAACGCTATGCTGAAGAACTGCTTGATGAAATTTGAATTATTCTATTTTGTGTGGAAAATAAGAAAGATTTTCTTTTTATCGCTAAAATGAGTTCATCGATGGGCAGCAATATATCAAGGATTAACAATCTTCTGCTTGGGAATCCTTGATTCGAGAGTTAAGACGTCTTCTTTGCGATGCATCCGTCTAACAGTTATTCACAATGGATGCTTCTGATAACTTTATTGCAACATCCTGCTTCACCTGAATCGAACTCCTCTTGAAGTGTGATAATTTAGTTCATGTGAAACTAGTGATTGACGATCGAAGAAGATGAGAGAAAGACTGAAAAGAACAAAATGCAATATGAGAATATCAAAACTCACCTGCGAAAACGAGCAACACTTGAAGATTGTTCATAATTGAATGATGAGTGAGGGGCCAATAAGCAGCATATAGCCGGTTTGTAAGGGACTCTTAGCAAATATGCTTTGCAAACAAAAGTCCTATGAATCCACTTTGTAGACGGATATTCAGCCTTAGTCATCTCCTTGTTACAAATTTACACAGGATGAATACATCGCCCACTTATTTGCCTTTTTATTTGTTGAAGGACGTTATGTAGAACATAAAAACACAATGATGTAACTAAACACAAATATGCATCACCTAGATATCACCCATTTCCATTTATATTAGAAAGAACAAGATAAGCATTTCGTTTCTCTGCTAGGCTTCTGCCATGCTTTAGCTTCCTCACGCCTTTTCGGGACTGTTTAGATGGTCTGGGATTGAATTTGGTCTGTGAGAGAAGTTGGAAAGGTGTAGTAGTGTTATGGAATACCGATCGAATGAGTAATTCATTTAGTTCCGAGGAAAGGTATTCTACAACAAGATATGAAGGCAGATTACGCAACGGTACGATGGCTAAAATTTATCGTACTGCAAATAAAGCATGGTGATAGTGGTTCTTCAATGGGAAGCAGGTGAACAATTGCAGTAGTAAAAATCTTATTTATTATCGATCACTGGTCGCAACTATACAGTAAACTTAGTAGTCCGAAGCCACTAAAATTCCAAACATCTTTCGATAGGTGCCTCTCGTTTCAAAAGTTCGATAAGATCCCACCCGGCTCGCCACTCGAAGGTTCATATTCCAAGTGCAGTTGTCAGACAAATTTAAATTTCCTGTTTTCAGTTCAACGGTTTAAAACTAGACCTCCATCACCTATAGTCTTTCTCGGTGAACCGAGTAGTCCAATAATTGTCGAACGATAGAACCGCAAAGTGCAAAAGTGTAGAGGTTGCAAATTTGAGGTTTTAGAGGTACTTACGGAGGTTTTCCTGTTTGAGGTCCAAAATTAAAAAATTCAAATTCATCTAATTCATAACTTTCGATCGCTGAAGGTAGACGAGCGTTAGTGTCGGACGATGAGGTTGATGTATGAAAGCGTGACCTGCGTACACTTAATGTTAGTGAAAGGGACCATAGCAGTCCATTTTTAGAAGGCAGCAAGCTGTTCACATACTCCACCACTAAGTTATGCTGCTTGTCGAAGTGACCTTTCGTTGCGTCGTTGAGTAATCGTCAAGCGTTTAGCATTCAAGCTGCTACTTTTGTTACTGTTCGGCCATAAATAAGTTCCCTTGCTAATAGTCAACTTGCAAAACTTTCACAGTCATGAACTTGATTCATTAGTTAAGAAAAGTGGAAATGCATATCAAGCTGCTATATGTCTGCCTCAATGAGCATTCTTAAGGTTCATTAAAACACTTAATGCTGGATTCGCTGAATAAGTTTGGTGGGGATATTGAGGCCTCATAGCAAAGTAGCTTCTTGGAACGAATTCCGTCGCTAATTGAAGTCCTGAGAGACAAGGGGAGGATGCAACGAATTAGCAAAGAAGTTTGCAATTTGCCTCATTTTGTGTTTAATATGTGAAAAGATGGACGGTAGAGATTAGGGAAGAGTTGTCATCGCCTGCCCCTCTCCCCTTCCTCCCCTCCATAATGCATGTTCCAAACGTCCGGCGGATTGTAAAAAATCACAGCCAAAATACGTTAAAGATCTTTTTCTTCGCAATGAACGAACCTATGCAAAAATTTTCGTGTGAAGATTCAAGATGTCTGTGATGCGTGAGCAAAAGAGTCCATCGAAGCGTAGTTCAGCCTCAGAAGGTCAACAGAAGGCATGCAACACGTCAGCCGAACAAAAAATTTTCCCGCTGACAACCAAATGCAACCAAACCTAGCACAATCCTCCTACACACCGTTGTGTTGAATCGACAACTACTTGATTTTGCCGTTTCTTTCGCATACCGAGAGGGAAAGAGGGAACAGCAATTGAAATGGGACGAGCGAAGATATTTTAGGAACTACATGAAGCGGAAGTGATTCTTTACTAATTCATGTAGCTAGTTTTAGACGAATCGACTTCCTCCAACAAATTGTAGAAATACAAAAAAAATTCGAATATTTTTTTGCGCAAAATCCTTACTAATTTAAATAATGCGATTATTACCCAGCAAAATTTATCGGTGATTAAAACGATTTACTTTGGCGAATTTGTCTAATCATTTAAAATTCAACTTTTATAAAATAACATGGCCTCAATGTAATTGTCTATTTCTTTTAACGACCTGTTTAGAAGTTTTTATTTAATATCATCACCCACGTATTCGTCGATACATTCACGGTTGTCATTCGAGTTGACTTGTTGCCTCTGCATTTTTCCTTTTTTTTGTTAAGTTGATGTGATAGNCTAAATTAACGACAAATTTTTCATCCTTTTCATGTCACTTCTTTGAAAAGCATTTATATGGAATATTCGTCGAGATCGGTTACGCGGTGCACGCATGCATGAGATATTTGCATGTGAAGGTGCATCACGAAAGTTGCATTCTTGAAATGCGATAGCCACTCTATTTCGATAAGCAATCTTTGACATAGCTTGCGCTTCAACTTCAATGAATGAAGATAAAGTATATGCAAATTTTTCACACCTTTAGAAATCTATAACTTCTTTCTATGTTGGTCAAACTTCTGGAGATCACCCTATGAAGTATATCACACCTATCAACATTTGTAGCACTGCTGTCAGTTGTTCCTGAACTGTAACTCCCGAACGGGATCGACAGACAAGCGGACGTACATGCATACGCATACACGCACGTAGACAGAACATTGTCGTAATTCGTTTTGCAGATGCAACACTGCAAAAACGCATAAAACGGAATAACTCATAGAAGATTGCTAGAAGTAGTCGAATTGCTTGATCATAAACGCAGTATTGGGTATATTCTATTATTTTTCGATATCTCATGACATCCCAACAATGGCTGACCTCCGACATCAATGCTGCAGTTAATAGATCGATTCTTATCTGAGCTGTTGGCTAGTTAACTCTACTTAAAAGTTCAGACACATCTGGAAGCCGGTTGAATTACATTCTGCAACCGGCTTCTTTAGAAAAACGGATGTTTTATAGATTGTTGCAGGTGATCGTTTCGGGCAAAACATGAATATCCTCTAGTGTGCATTTCATTATTTGCTGGCAACTCGCGACCATACCTGGTCCAGTAAGCGGGATTGCAAAAGCAACTGTCGTTGCAACTCTTGCAGCATGCTTTCCACTTGTTGCCGTTCTGATGCGGCATCCACCTTGCAAGCTATCTACGAATGCAGTCGGAGGCGAACTCTATTGAATCACAGTCTCGCTGAGGCAACTGGAAAAATCATCTATATATTTACTGACAGCAGAAAATTGGTGGCCATCGTAAGACACAGTTTCGAAGCTGTTTTACGAAGGCTCTTTTACACCAAAGTTGGTTGCTATTCTTTTTCCCACAATGGTTTGAGTCGAGCAACTCTGTGGCTGCACATACGGCCGCGATGTTTCCATGCATTTCTGCAGATCGAGCGAACTTCAAGGTCGCAAAAGTTCGGATCATCCAGATGAATTACGGAGGAAAGCTCTTCCGGGAAATGATATGTGCTAAAATATGCTTACACACGTGGATGCGAAGCATGGTCAAATAACTAGCTGTTTTTATTGGCTGGTCCATTTCATGCACAAGTAAGTGATATGATGCTGATATTTTAGTTGGAATCGGCACTTTATATTTAAGTCACCCTGGCCGCATGCGCAAGTGCTGTATAAAAGATTTCCTGCTTTGCTACCCAAACGGTGTGTTTAATAAGCGACTGGTAAAAATGTATGTAGACTTTTCTCCCTTCAAATATCTGCAGCTTTTGCAGATCTAAAGATGAACATATCTCATCGCATAGAATTCCTGAGGATCCCTCTGGCAATTCTCACGAGCATTGGCAGACTCCAATTTATGAGATATTTCAAGCACTTCAGCGATACCTTAGCAAGAACCTACAACCTACAAATCATTTCCACCTTTTTCTTCAAATCAAATCGATGGCATCTTATGCTTTTCGAAAAAGCACTTCCATTGAAAATGAATCCTCTAAGCACAAAATTCTACGAGAAGTTTAATAGAAACATTTGCTAGAGAAAACTTTAGTTCATATATGGACGGGTGGAAAGCCATCACATTAAGAATGCCGGAAAAGTGCGTTATCGGAATGTTAGAGCTTAGGAAAGTTTTTTTTTGTGCCGTTTGTTGATGTCGTTATGTGAGATTGCTAAGCTAATAAAACTTCACTGCATACTCAAAAAAATGGAAGTCATTGAGAACTTGAACAACGTTAAGTCTCGAAAGAAGCAAACTCTTCATAGGTGTGTTACGGTGCGTGTGGAGTATATTAAAATTTAGGAAAGAATGAGCAGTCGAAAAAACGAACAAGTGGTCTTTAGTATGTATTCGAAGTCGCCAGCATTCGGAGTATTTCTCTGTAGTGGCCTTCTGGTCAGCAACTTTTGCCCATTTCTTCAGCCAACACCATAACTCATTAGACATAGAGCTATGGTACATCAATTGCAGCATGTGCCACTTTAGAGGAGTTTGAAAATGTATCGTTAAGGCTGAGTCCACATTATTTATGAAGACGTATAGAAGAGAATCTGCACGCTTCTCTTTGATGTATTTATGTACAGCCCCAAAAGTTTGCATTTCCTATACACTTGCACATAAATTAATCCTGTAACGCTTGCTCTGGCACAATGGAGAACATCTCTAAGGTTTCATCATCCATCGGGAACGTCACCAAAGAGCTGAACTAGCAACTCTTTGAAAGTAACGGAAGTCGGGTGTCTGATGTGTTGCGCAAGTTCATCACCCGAGTGGACGTTTTATTTTAATTGCAAGTATCGATCGAAAGAGGAGGATGGCATGCTGGACGTCTCAACAGCGAGGTAACAAGTCTTTGAGCGAAATTCGATATTTCCACTCAATATTACAGCAAATTATCCTCCTAGTATTACTGATATGAAGTCCTTTTGAATTATTTTACAGTTGTGAATATAGAACTGAGTAAGTTGTCTTATAATCGCTTTATTACCCACAAGATGGTGTTGATGTTTATATGTGGCGGAAATGGTCGGCTTCTCAAAGTATTCCACATCTAAACGCTCATCATGTTTAAAAAATAGTCGCCGTGGGAATATTGCATGAAAAACAGACAATCATGAAATCTTCAACATTCCCCCACAACGCAATAAAAACACCATTTGCCATTTGCACTCAACCAACCTGACGGACCGCACTCAATGTTGATCCGAACAACGGTTTCATTTTGGTTTATTCTTCTATATTTATTTCTTTTTTTGCACCATCGTTTAATGACTTTTCTAATGATCACTTATATTATACTGTTTCCTTTGCTACTGATACTTCAAACAGTGATTGCGTAGATGTTTGTCATATGAAACTATTGAAAATTCTTTTCATCACTTCCTGCGCACCAAATTTTCTCATAGATTATTCTTTAAAATTTAATGTTTGCTTTGTTTTTTGTTTTTTTGTTTTCAATATCATTTACTCAGTGTTTTCTAAGTGAGCATATACATCAGGGATAAAAGCGCAACAAAAAATATGCATTAAGCTCTCTCGAGACAATTCTATTAGCAGCTATCGCAACATATCGCATCCACATTCATTTATGCCTATATATTGACGTATTGAGATGTTTATTAGTAGGAATGAGTAAATAAAAACAGTTATGAGAGGAAATCATTGTTGAATAAAGATAGCATCGAACTTCAGCTCAGATCTTTCACAATTTAAGCAGTATTGTTTTGCTTGGTCACTTACAAGAATCGAGTAGTTTATTGTTGAAAAAAATGACATTTGCATGCATTGCCCGAGCCAAAAAAATGTAAACTCTGCTGAAAGCAAAGGGAGGGGCTTCATGTGAGATGACATCAACGGGCTATTCTCTCAAATGTCTTTCGCATAAGCCAGAGAAAAACAAACAAAAAAAACGAAAAAAAAAACACAAAACAAAACAAAAAAAACAAGACAGGACAAAACGAAGCACATCTTTGCTCTGCGCGAAAATATGCAATTCGACGAAGCGAAATTTACCTATTTATTCCTTTTTGCAGTTTCAACGTTTATCTGACGACTTCCGCATAAGCGTGTACATAAGTGGGTGTTCTAAAACTATACATTTGATATAGATTATGCAGCGGAAAAGTTCGAAAAAGTTGGAATATTAGAGGACAAAAATGCATTAAAATGTGAGAAATAACAAAGCAACCATTTTGTTTATCAAATGAAAGAACACTTTTTAGGCGGAAAATTTCTCATCACATATGTTTCATCTAATGCAACTCGATTTAAGGAAGCCAACCGGAAAACGTCTTCAATTTTCCTCTAAATTTTTGGAAAAAGATTCAAAAATTTCTCTCAAAGATAAAGCATTTTCCAGAAGAATATTTCATTCACTTTATTAATTTTTGACTCCGAGAATTTATCTAACTGAATGAATATTTTTTCCATGTAGAACAACAATGACAATATCAAAATTCAGAGGAAAGATAAAATATCTCTTAACTATAACATTGAAGCTAAATAATATCATTCGCAAATGCACTTTAAACAAATTCTTTAAAAAATTAAATTTTACCTCAGAAAAGAATTCATTCGTTAACCGAATGCTTCATCTAAAATCACATTTATGGGGCAGATAGAATATTTTGATAGCGGAAATTATTGTTGCATAAAGTTTGCAACCTAAAAATGGGAATAAATCTGAACGCCAATGCTATCGATGCTATTAAGAAAGTTTTTAACTGAATATCTAAGCATATCACGCAATCGAGCAGTAGCAATATTTTGAGCGGTCGAGTTCACAGATCAAATGAAGAAGAATTGTTTAAGCCATACATTTGCACAACTTTCAGCAAAGATTTTAAGTAATTTCCACATGCAGATAGGCTGCGTGGAGCAAAGAGAATGAATTTTTCTATGGCGTGCATGGTAACAGCAAAAAAATAGCATGTAGCCAACAATAGGTCCACATTATAATAGGCGGTGAGTTGAGGTTTTCACGATAAATTGAAGAAGTGTCACGATTGAAATTGTTGTGAACACTTGATAATCCCGTCTTCAGGCTTATAGAAGCAAGCTGCAATCGTTTGCTGTATTCATTTAACATAATGAAGAAAGGAAAGGAAAAATATTTTATGCGATTGTTGCAATAGAGAGCTTTTGAAAGCATCAAACATGTCATTGATTGTATTTTTCCTTGCTTAGGCAAAACCCTTAGTGCAATTCGCTAAGAACTGCAATTTAACTAGTCACTAGACATCAATAAACTGCTCTCTAGAAAATATATCGCCCAATCTTTAACTATTTCATCATTCGCTAAGGCAGCGTTCAATCGTAATCCTGAAAAAGTTTACAACAGCGATGCTCATTTGGCAAAAGGGATAAACCCGTCCAATTTTGTCTTATGTGGCAAGATAAGCCTGGACGAGATTACTTAACAACGGATGTAGATCTATATGGTTGACTATACCGAAGCAGAATTGGATTGATTGCACCAAAGTGAGTTTGTGAGTTGCAGCTCTTTCATCTTATCAGAGGCACTCATCAGCATATATATTATCTATATGCTGGTTTAATCGCCATATGCTTTATATGAATAACACTGATGTACATTTTAAAGGCAGTGAAACCGTTTGGAGGATTATAGTTTCTAAGCTGAAAAATCAATAACAAATTTTTGAGGTATTTCGGAAGTGATAGTGTCATTCATCAATAATTTATGAATAATAGAAACCTTCTGACTACGACCAATCACCAAAATACGGAACTATACTGCAATTCATTCCTTTTGCTCTTGCTTTTGCAGTTATGAATGATATACCAATGTACACGTACCTTTTCATACAAAGCAAACTAATAAACATAATGGCGACTTCGCATTGTGCATAAAAAGTAGGATCAGCATCTAACATTCCTTCGTTATAGGTTCCTCAACCGGAACCGCTGGCTGCTTTAAGATTCAGAGATATTCCACGCAATTTACTTCTTTCTATTCGCAGAATATACGCCAAATTCTGCAAGTAAAACTCAAGTTTTAATTTGACATTAGAAGAGGAGATTCCGAGGAGGAGATTCCCTTCCTCATCGATAGTCGGTTTAGCGTGCTTGTTAATCTTCCTCTTTCTTCTTTCTTTCTCTTCAAATGGCAACCCTGACAGCAGTTGTGATCGAAGATCATAGGAAACAATTCGAGACTGGCTGGAACTACAATCTGCTTCCTGCACGCCTCACCAACCAGTCCATAGGTTGTTGGCAAAGATGAAAAAACGTGAATAATAACTTCGTGTAGAAAGACACGCACTCATGAATATAACAGGACACCTTGGCGAATGCAAACTTGCAAAAATGAAAAGAAAGAAATCAAAAATCAACGAAAACTGAAACAAAGTCTGCATTCTGCTCCACTGAACAACCACTTCCACAGGTGTGCCACAGACATCTCAGCGATATTAGGATAAATACGAACAAAAGTGGGCCTAAATTCACTTGTCGAACGGCCTTCACCTATTTGTTAAAGCATACCTACGAGACATTCCAATTTTATGCTAGCAGTTGAACATGTTCAGCAGCTTCTTTTAGCATCAAACAGGAGGATCAGATGAACCCACACATCCGAAGATTTATGACTAGTATCTGCAATGGCTTCTCGGAGCAAATGCCATCATAGTGCTAAAGCTACTGAAAATTAATGAACATAGCGAGTCGTAGAAAACGCTAACCAGAAATAGAACACGATGGCCGAAGATGGCTGGGCCCAAGGCCCAGCAACAAGTAGTAGTACTTCGAGTCCCATCGATTTTTTTTCTGGTAAGATACGTCGTGTTCATTCGCGCATTTTGGGCTTTCACTGGAACATAATCAGATTTGCCGCGACGAATTTATGCAGGATGTTACATGTCCACTATCTCTTCACCGTGCAGGACATGCAGTAGGTTCGCGAGGGGGGGAGGGGGGGGGAGGCCATACCAGCGAAGCGCTATGCTCTGTCAGGTCCTACCATGCTGGAAAGGTTCCCAGTAGGTCACGGGGTGACGACTGTGCATTTGATTCTCAATAAACATCCCGGCTCAGTGTACAAAGAACCGCGCCTATAGGGACACGAGAGCTAGCAACCCGAGCGTGACTGCCGCAAATCTTAATTGCTAAAAAGTAGAGCAGAAGTGCGAGTGGAACCTGACAAATCCGCGCAGACCCTTGGCGAAAGAACGGATCGTCAGGGGAATCAGGTGAATATATGCGCACATACTATAACCGGGGCATCAACTTGTCCGATAAATATAATGCTATCAGAGTTACATACCGTTCTCTACCTCAAAAAGCCGCTGTTGTTTCGCTTCTATGAGTGCATTTTTGAAATATTTTGGCAGTTTGAAGCACATAACTGTAAGCAATACTTGAACATGCTCATCTCATTTTTTGTCCGCAGATTCATTGAGTCGGTGAATGATGTTTCATGAGCCTTCTAAAACTGCATCAGTTAGCCGGCATGGAACTAGCCTCGAAGATTGTGGCATTAAAAAAAATGCAAAAATGAAGTGTTATGCTGATCGTACAAGTCGTATTTCCATCCCATATCGTCTCTGTTTGCCATTTTAGCCTCACATTAAATCACTCTTTAGGCAGAAAGCCGTACTTCCTTTGAATGCGTGAATCACATAGATCCGCTTCAAAAGAAGCTCCTCCCTCCCTCCATATAAGACACCTCTCTTTGTAGCATCGACACTATAATATCGCGCATCTCTATATTTGTGGCCGCCTGTGCCATCTTTTTGTATGCTTTTCAACGTTTTTATGCATCAACTTGGCGTAAGGCATCCTTTCCTATTTTGCTATCGTTTTTTCACTTTTTTTTTTTCAAAGCGTCTTATGTTGAATGTGCTCTTCATCTCATGAAAGAACATCTCGTACATAAATGTCTATAATTCTATCTACTAATTCCTGCCTCGCATCTTTTCAACGCGGAATTCCCTGATGATCCTTGTGCAGTTTCCAAATTGAATGTACACATTCTAAAGCGCTCGAGTATAAGTTGCACTCGCATGTTTTTTTTTCCAAGAACTTCCACTTCTATCTAGCGGTTGGATAGTAAGCCACTCAGGAGTGACCAGCCGTCTCTCTCTCTCTCAGTCACTTTGCATCAACCCCTCCTGCCTCCACATTATAAAAAAAAAGCAAAGTAACGTCGAATGTGTGTAAAAAGGTAAATGCAGAAATTGATTTCATCCTTTAAAATACAGCTAGAGCTATTAATGATCAGCCGTTCATTCATTGCTGCTTGTTCTCTTGCCGTCACTTTCCACTCTTCCGACGAAGGGAAATGCCAGCTTGAAATCAGCGTGCAATATACACGATGAGCAAGATTCTACATTCAAAAGCATTAAGATAACTTCAAAGGCATTTGAATAAGTGTGGAATATTGAAATAGCAACTTTTCTCGGGGATTACATTAAACGATTCAGCAACGATGAATCTATAGGAAATATTCCGATTTCGAGTTCACACCTCTCATCTCTTCATAAAATCGTTGAATGCGATTTCATGAATTAAAGCAAAACGCTCTGAATGAATTTTATGTTTAATGTTAAATTTTGAAGTGAAGCACTAATATGTTTAAGTATTTTCTTTTAATTGAAATTCATCGATATAAAAAATTTTTCGAAGAGATATGAAGCGAGAGCCTCTCCACTAATTGCATAGCACTTTCTCACTAGTGTATGAATGCATCGTCATTGATTTATCAGAGGATTTCCGAGAAGTTTTTTCTTCGAAGTATACCGCAATATTGCACGTCAAATCTATTTCAAAGACTGGAAAATCTGAAGAGTTGAAAAAACTAAAAATTTGATTGCACTAGAATATGATGAGCACAATCAATTAGCACTTTGTTTTTATTTGTGCTTAATATGGGTTTTGTTTCCTGGCAAAACTTCCTCTTAAACCACAATTGTGAATCAAAAGCAGAAATCTCTCACTCTTTATGAACAACTTCGGCGACTTTAATTAACCCCGTTAACGCTCTAGTAGGGAGATTATCGTTGCTTTAATTTAAACCTCTATCAAGGTACATAGAAACTTGAGAATAACACCACAAATAATAGGCAAGGAAGCAAGCCATAAGCAAATGTAACTGAGTTTCTCCTCCAACTGTCTTTTTTTTGAAAAAAAAAATCAATTTCAGTGTTCCTGAATCCTCAGAGGCGATCGTTCCAGCAGTCGCGATTAAAAGATTAACAAAGTTTTATTAATGTTTCGTCTATTCCTTTGTTTGTTTTAATTGCAATCAAACTGGCAATCGCAAACACAACATTTTGCTGCATGCTGTATTCTTCCATCCACCTATAGATTATTAACATAATAACATCTCTGAAAGAAATTCCGTCATTTATTTCTCACTCACGTTTTTCCGCTTATTCGGCTAACTTTTTTTTCTTCAGCTTATCTCAAAGGTAATGGTTAATTTATGAAAGCTTGAGACGGCAAATTCGCTTCTTTTCCGTCATATTGTTAATGATGCTTAACCATTGATTGTTTAATGCATATGATCCGCTATCTTTTAATATATGAGGTCGATAAAACTGTTTCAATGGTGAAGTGCTTGAAGCCGGAAGAAAGTGTTTCAGGGAAATCTTTTCATTAATAATGAGTCTAAGAAAAACAATCGTCGAACCAACGGAGCAACATTCAATGAAACCCTCAAAAAATAAACTCATTACGGGTGGAAGAAAATGAATCAATTGCTGATGCTTAAAGACAATATTACTGCTCTGATGCACACTGATGAATGACATGAAAGAAACGGGGGGGGGAAGACTTCATCTGCTCTTCTAAAATTATTAATTGAAGATTATCTGAAGCTTCCGATTATGCGTAAGATTATATTAATTGAATTCACAATATTACGATAAGCTGAAGAATGAAATGTTAAAGTATTTTTAGCTTGCTTAACTAAGTCTCATATTCAGATCTATTAAAAGTATGGCTTGGCCGCTATCGCTCTCTGTATTGATTCCCTGATAGGTAGGTCAACAAAAAGTTTATACGCGCCGTAATATTCGCGAACAAACAATGAAGAGGAACAAAACAAGACAAGATCCTTCTGAAAACAGTGCCTGTATCATCGCTGCTCAATATCGGTTGTGCTGCTGCTCGTCCTCCGCTGCCTGTCGTCGTAAAGCTGAGGTGATCTGCTGCGCTCTCGATTCACCACTGACCGTTGCAGGATACTCGAGATGTGATTCCCTCTGTGCACCAATGACCACCTTTTGCCTCTGTTAGTTACCAAATAGTGTGCCATATATTGTTGAGATGGTTCGTTTTCCGATATGGATACTGTATTCCACCATGCACAGAATTCTTGTTTGCGCCTTGGCACTTCCCTTTGGATCACACCCCAAATTTGGGTAATTAAACCTTTATTGATATTTAGACATTTAAAACGACTTGAATATGCGCATAACGAACGAATGAACATCAGCTCATCCCACGAACAAAGGCGCTCAACATCATCGACAAGATGCTCAATATTACCAAAGAATTAGAATGACAACGAGAAATTACACGCGCTGACGCTTAAAAAAGTTCAAGAGAAGCTACTTTATATGTGATACAACTCTTACATAGTGACAACTTCAACATTAACAGTTAAAACGACGTTACGTCGAACAACGCAATCTACGCTGATGACACACTGCCAACCCATAGACGACGAAGGTACAGCCACCAAGAACGAAGTCACATTTCAACAGTCAAAGCCACGGTTTAGCAGTCGCCGAACTTTTGGGGTGCGTTCATATACATTGCCTGCTGACGCAGTTGACGCTTGCCGTAACTTGAGGCCAGAACACTTGTTTGCGCGTCAATTCGGTGTCCAACTTTGACATCTTTAAGAGCTACATTTCTGATTGAATGATCAGCAACTCTTTGTTTTCCTTGTATTCGCGCTGTTGCGACGCTATATTTGTTTATATTGAGCCGAGGAGTATATATGCATTTTGGCATGAATGAAAGAAATTATTATTTTTTATGAATATAGAATATGGTAGAGAAATTAAAGCACTATGCGTATGTTACTGTGCATCAAAAACACTAAGTCTGCTGATGAAAAAAAATTCGAGAATTCAAGGCGATTTGAAGCTTACGCCGACAACCTTTTCCATCTATCCACTTCTTCATATAAGTAGGATGAAGAAGAAGAGGGAGTAGTGGGGGAGGGGACATGTCCTTTGGGTTTGTAATTAAATGCAAGAAATGATGGAAATTCTGCCAATATGCAGAAATTCTTAAGGTATAAGAGATTATTACTTTTCGTAGAAGCAACATGTATGTTCATCGATATCAGACATTACAGAGTTTGTTTAGAGGTGTTTTCAGAGACTCTTTTGAATACCGTTCACCTATTGGGCGGTCCCAGTTTCCCGTGTCTATGAGAGAACAATCGATTTCAGCCATCTATAATAAATGCGATATGAGCTCAATGACATATGATGCTCACTGAAAGGTACTTTCGATTTTCGCCATTTTCGCAGAATTATTCTCATGCAATAATTTGGCAGAAATGATCGTATAGGATAGCAGCGTCTAGTCCATAAATGGAACTATTTATTATGGCTATGCAATCGCAGCGAATTGGCTCAATTGTAGATATTCGTTAGCGCTCATATTTTCCATTATTCTCCTTCTTGATGAAGAAGGACATATTAGGCGTGCATACTTTCATTCCCCTTCCACTCACTTCAAATTTTCAACAGCTGATGATGTTTTGCAGCTATTTCGGGCAGTTCCTTGCCGGGGCACTCTTTCATTCAATAGCATTGCTATGTAGACAAGCGCTACCATGCTGGGCCTATAAACGTACCCATTTCTACAGCCAAAATACATGCAAATGCAACGTTTTCTCTAAACTCTCGCAAATAACTGCATAACAAGCCTTGTTATCCTTCGTCACCATTATACAAATCGATTGTTGGCTACAGCGGGCGCATTCTGATGCGTCTTTCGTCTCACAGTGAATGCACGCATCAGTATAGAGAACCGAAGACATGTGTGGGATCTAAAATTCTTTTCAGAACTAGGCGACTGTCTGTATTCGTCTTGAATTTGCTAAAGAAAGAAACGTTGAAGTGGATGGAAAGGCGAATGAAAGTACGTACGTGTAATATGCAAACGCTTTGACACTTCTGGATTCATCTGCAATCCTGAATAACCATAGGATTCCGACTACATTTGTAATGTGAAGTATAACAGTTCGCTATCAAAGAATTGGCAGTTTCTGCCCTAAAAATACAACATTACGAGAAAAAAGTGCTCTGAGAAGAAGTACATCTCCAAATTATATTGAAAGCTTCCCTCGGAAAAGAGCGAGCATTTATGGCAATCTTCGCATTTCATTTCATTGGCTAATCGTTTTGGGAACAATGTATAATGCTTGTTGGCATAATGATTTTTTGCCAGTCGGGTGACATCTTCACATGGCAAATGATCACACATTTCCCGTTGATTTATTTGTTACATTGAGAATGCTATTATACAACCTCAAATATTCATGACCCGCTACATTTTGTCTACTTGATGGCAGTTTTTTGAAGTGTCTCACAAGCCACGCAGTTCTTTGGAGACCGAAACAATCGAGGCTGGTTGCAGCATCTAGTAGGGTCTGCCAGTTGCAGTTTGAACCGCTGCAAGGATGACCTTCAGTAAATAGTTTCACTGCTGAACTGTTTATTGATTCGAAGAGTGCAAATATTGGTGTAGTGGTTCCTCTGTGTGTTTGATGCTGCTAGTTCGATGAGGGCGGTCATACAGTGGCGAGTTTCGCTTCATTCGATCACAATTTGGCTGGCTATTTAAATGATGCATCTCTGTTAGCGTCATTATTGCTCCCTCAGGAAATCGAATTGATAGGCATCGTTCATGTTCCCAAGGTCGTCGTTTCAGATACCAGCTCATAAATGTAATTTATATCGAAACGCCTCATTCAACAAGGGAATTGCTGGTTACAATAATGGCTACGTAGATGTGTTTGTTTTTATGCAAGAGTATACCATAAGAACAAACTCACGTCAATTTTTTCTTCGCAAAAACAAACGGCATCAATGAAGAAATTGCAGCGTGATGAACAACGCCATGACCTTTTTTATACTTCCCCATCCATTAGTGTTAAGATATTCAGTAGATTTTCCTAATATACTCAGGTTGTGTTAGCTTCATTTCTCGAAAGGTTTTCAATACATATCGCTGGAAAACGGCTCTCCTATCGCAAAAAATTTTCGTACAATCTGAGTCGGCCCTCCATGAGGAAGAAGCGTGAAGATGAGGAACATTTGATATTCATTACACTCCTGTTCAAGTAACGGATCTAATAGAAATTAACACTAATCATCTTGAAGATTTAATTTATCGTATCACCTCGTGGCTATTAATTTTGCCTGATTTCAAGAGTTGGAGACGAGGTATTGGAGATTTCAATCAAACGTAATTGATCTTCTTCCAGAAATTGAAAGGTTTGCATCAACATTATTGCATTTCAGGCATAAGCAAATAAAATGGTTTTCCTGGTTTTGTAATGAAACGGATGATGTGTCGATATGCTGGATAGGGTTTATTTGCAGAGGAAGCGAGGCAAGTTTATTTAGAGGATTGCATTTGAAGTAATACGGTGGTCCGGAAGGGAAACAAGCCTTATGATAGAAGTACATGAACATAATGAACAAACCCAATGGGAAAGTTGATGCAGAGCAAATTCTTGTGCAAAAGCTTTCACGATACTTCCACGCTTGGGATTTGTAGTGCAAATTTTTTTAAAAATTGGTATTTTTTAGATGCGTCTACCTCGCACTAACTTTTGTGCTGGGAGCAATTTTTCCCATCTTAACGGAGCTCCTCGACTAAGAGGAATGTTCCACTGGCTTTTGGTGACCCGAATACCAAGGAACTTCGAGGATGAAAACGTGGACTAGGATCTTGGTTCATGACCTCCTTGAAGCACAGGTTCTCAGTAAAAAATATAACGGATAGGAGAGACCACTGTTGCTTCCGAGGGCTAAAATTGAGGAGCCTCAAGTGTGTAGCTGCTGCAATTCACTCTGCTATTGCACGAGAGGCCTTGTGAAGACAGCTTTGATCCGAAACTCTCCATCGTCAAGGATGCTCACTCACGCCATGACTATTCATTGTGAATAAACTATTTTCTACCCCAACTGGAAACACTTGTGATGAAAAACTTCCTTCCTGCAAACCCTTCAAGCTTCAACCTAGAACTCAAGTTCCACACAAATGTTTTGAACTCACATGCGAAATCTTCCGGCAGTGAGTTTGTGAATGAGTCGGTCGTGCAATAATAAATTGGCTTCGTTAAAACGTCCATGTGTGTGTAGTTGCGAGAAACACGACTGGTGAGCGGGCAATCAGCGCTGGGGAAAATGTAGACCGCTGTTGTGAGAGGAGGATTTTCGCAGCACAGGATAACTTCCATGATGATTGGGCGATTGTGTTGTTTCTTAAGCATCCAAATATTTACACTTTTAAGCTTTGCGCAGCAATAATTTAATGACCGGACTTGCGCCCTAACACAGTGGCGCTTTCGAATTGCAATTCCAAAGAACACCCATACTCTCAGTCGATTTTGTTTTCAACTTAAAGAGTTCTATCCATATAGCAATAACTTTTGATCTTCATGATGACTAGCCAGTTTAGCAGCATTCAGCTGGAGCTTGCCGCGTTCACCTACTTAAAATGCAGATGCTTTTTATGTGTAGCAAGTGCAAAATGATTGCTTTAAATATTTGGCACTAATTTTCTGCCGTGAGGGACGTTCAAACGTGGCGAACGTGTAATTGCAATGTGACAAACTGAGGATTATAAGACTCAGCTGGGTTAGGCCAACAACTCTGCTTAAATACTATTAGCCCAGTCAGTCGATATTTTTGTGCTGTTGGCTTCTTTATTGCTGATATATATGCAAGGTTTGCCAGTGTACCAACAAATTGTTGAGTTAATCTTTCTTCTGAAGATGTTCTTAATTTCCTTAAAAGCTACCATAGTCTAATTCTCTTCATTTTTTATAGCATTGTAAATATAGCCTCTCTATATTTGAGATCTGTGGAATGGGTCCTCGCGTAACGAGCTCTTCATTCTACATCCGATTCTGTTTCACTGAGTGAACCGTGACTAGTGGATTATTTAAAATTGTATCAATGGACTGACGCAATGCTAATCCTATGCTTAATGGATCATGATAACAAATTGTTCAAAGCGATAACGTTGTCATAGGTTACGTCCTAAAAAATGGCACATGCTTCAGATCTATGTGTAAAATATGCCTATTGATAATTGCAGACCAATGAGGCTGCTCGCATATGCAAACTTCAGTTGGCATGAAAATGAAGAGAAATCTGCTGAAAAAGCAGCTTTTATCATTATCAACAATCCACATAATTATTGCAAATATTCATATTAACATGCGCACGTTTCTTCCTTTGTTACTGAATTGGCTTTCGACCACTTGAGTTTTTCTGAATTTTTTTTTGCTACCGAGCTATCATAATTGATAAAATTATTTGGGTATTACTGATTAAACCGCCAGTTTGCAAAAACAAAGTCAAGCGTTTCATGAGGTTATTGTAAAGAAGTAGCTGGGCATTACAGTGCCCAACAGTTGGCACTCAAGAAACAGCAGGAACGCAAAATACGTCCAAGCGTTTCGCGCTTATCAAGTGACATGAAGCGAAAGATGCGTGAGGTGGATATAAGAAGGAAACCAAGAATGAAGTGAGAAGTGGAAGAGGATAGGAGGAGGGGCGATGAAGCTAACTGAGTGACCTCAAATGAAAAAAGTAGCTTTTAATCAGGAATTTCGTAAAATTAGCGAATAAACCAATGAGAAAGTAACAAAGTGGACTTGATAGAACAACACATGTGACGTGTTTGTTTTTTTCTCTGCCAATTTTTTGTATTTAATTAGAAATTTACTTCTTCTATCTCAGTTTAGTTAAGTTGTGCTCCAACATCTATTAGAGGCCATTCCCATTTAAATCTCTCATCCCCCTACCCCTACCTCCTGTGCTATCTACTACACATGCCTTTTGTTCATTGCACAAGTGTTGTTGCGTGGTGTTTCCGTAGGGCGATAAAACGCTCTAATAGCGCTTTTCTTAGGGTGTAAAGAAGTCCCTTTGCTTTTTCTAATTGCATTTTGCAAGAAACTAGTCGATCGGCCACTCATTTAAGATTGCGTGCACAGCTTGAAGCGTGATGCTTAGATATAATTCACTGCTGAAATTCAATAAATTTGGCGATGCATTTCTTCACCAATAGAACGGCGGAAGTCGATGCAGTTTTCATTGAAATTGATGTAAAATAGTTATTCTTTTTATGCAATACAGTTGTAGATTTCTGCCGGAGGAATATACTTTGATTTTGAAATTTTTAAATTACATTCTTGCTTGCTGCTCTTCTATATTGTCGCCTTTGCAAATATTTTTTGCAGTCAGCTGAGTTTTCAAAATTGATTGTGAATTTATTCTTCGTTTTTTCCCTATGTTGACGTGAATGCCCGTTATAGAATTATTAAAATAAATCCGCGTGAAATGCGCAACCGAAAATGCAAATTGCAAATCGCCGATGAATTTTCTTAATTCAACGATGAATTGAATGGTTTGTGCTGCGAGTTTGTGATACATTTGCATTGCATATGATAACCGAGAACGTGACATGAACGAATTTACGCGAGCAGCTGAAACGATCGACTATATTAGCAAATTATGGTGCACACTACTCCAAACACTCCGCAGATCTTTGATTCTCTCTATATTAGCATCATGCATAGAAATTAAAACTTTTTTCGGTCACGTGAAGCAAATTTTGCAATTAGCACGTCGCCGTTGAAATTTTCAAAAATTTGGCGACTAATTCATCAAAGATGTCAGTGAATTTCATTTCAAAATGTCACCTGCATCAAAAATTTGCGAACTATTGCGCAGAAACCGCACATCTTTAGCGGATTCAAAATACTTTTTATAAAATTTTGCGCAAAAATATTCTTTGTCCTCCCCTTGATTAATTATTTATTATTGGTTTGAAATTATGTCTCAGTTTTCGTTTTTCTATTTTTTCTTTGAATTTTTATTTTCGAATGATATATGATCACACTTTCATTAGGGTTAGTGAAGGAGAAATTTGAGCACTTACCTTAAAGTTCATTCTGACGCTTTACTTTAATATTTCATTAATAGCGCACTGCAGATGTTCAGCTTCATATATATCATTCATATTAGAAGGACAGTTGAGATTTCTCGTTAACAACTTTTGAACTCAGGGCTTTCATCTGCTCATTCATCGCTGGGAGATGGCAAACAAGTCTCAAGCGAGTTCTTAATGAATAGTCGATTTCATCCCTCTTTCATCTCTTGAAATGTCTGCTGTGGAAAACATCAAATTTCTCTAATAGTACCGTAATCTCGTACAATTATATTCGTTTACAACAAAAGCGTTAAATTTATTAAAAGTTCTTCAATTCTTTTCATCTGCAAATATGTTGATATGACATTCAGATTATAAGTCGTTGTTCGCATGTGAGAAGGGAAATCAGTGAACGTGTCCAAACGGCTAGGGCTTATACCGAATTCTCCACCACTAGCATTTGCTCTTTTGTGGTGCTAATTTTTCATCGCTTTTTAAATGTTCTGGCTGTGATCGACTTTTTTGCTGCATCTAGCAATGATAAGCCCTTGCTTAACCTGAGCTTTTGTCCTCTCTCTTTCTCATTCAAGCTGTCAATAAGAAGCGTCCCACACTATGAACACAATTCACAGCCCTGGCTATCATAATTGTTAACCGGCTCTTCTTTATACTGGAATGTGAATATTAGTTTTGAGCGTTCTAACTGCTTTAAATGAATAACTATATATGGATTCTGACTGCTTTAAATGAATAACTATATATGGAATGGCTAATTCCAAAACAAGCCTTCTTTTCTGCAATAGTGCTAACTAACATAGCATAAAAAGGCATAACAAGGCTGATTCATTTTTGATATACCTTGTCGCTTTACATTTTAAAAATTTTATGGAACTATCGCTTTGACATAAAGATTAGCATCTGAAAATCTCATCCATTCGATTAAAAAATTTGAGCATTGCTGTAAATTTCCTCATCATGTGACTAACAATTAAGTTGTGCGGTGAATAGTTCTTAGTAAATGTAACGATTATAAAAATGTGGTTGTTTTATGAATAGCGTTCGCTTTTAGTGGTTTCTTCGATTCTCATTTGTGAATTGTTTTTCTCGTGAATTTTAGTGAATGAAAGTGCTCAAAGGACTTCGTAGCATTCTGTGTGAAGAATGTTTGTAAATTTTGCATATTTCGGTGAACAATATGATGGGATGTAGAGAAAATTCTCAAATTATGAAGTTGTAATGACTAAGAAAATGTCTTGAAAATAATGCTTTTGTCAATCTTAGCCCTATAATACAATGTATCTGAACAACGGCTATAGAGTTTCGATATGGGATTTGCTGTAAAATAAATAAATAATTTCTGTTGTTGTGTGTGCACTTCATGTTATATTTGACTTCGGTGGACATGCGGGAGTAAAGAGCGCCCAGTGATCGGTGTTTGCAGTGTGGTAGGCACGAATAGTGATAGCTGAACGCATAGAGCATACACGATGCTAGTAACTGTGAATATTTGAGTTCTTTATCTTTATGCCCATTTGTGGGCATTTCCGCCTATCAAAACCAATCTGAATTTTGAGTGTTATATGGATTTTAGGTGCTCAAAAGTAGGCGAAGCTCCAAAGCGTACAAGAACCTTTAAGCCTAGGCGCAGATGATTTTATGATTTAGTGCTAACTGCATGTTACCTATATGCATATTCACAGCAGAATCAAGGAATCAATAAATTTTCAGTGGTTACTTCGAGTAGCATTAATGGAAAAAACTCTTAATATTGTTCAAATGAGCAATCTCTTCGACAAAATATCATAAAATCGCTGTCAGTGCTGAATGTGGGTAAAATCCGCTATAAATTTTCTTCAATTTCCTCTATGAACGTCGAGATAGCGTTGCTACTTGCTGAAGGAGATGCTATTTGAGCGCTTTCTTTTCAGTTACGAAAGAACATCATAGCCATAAACTAATTGACATGAACGCAAGCGTCTATTAGGTGGACGGTTCAATACTGATGAAACATTTCTATTCGGTGAGGATTAATTAGTACTAGCTGTACCGCTACTTGCTCAACTTACGAGTAACCCTCATCCCACTTTCTTCTTTTGAGGCTGTTTAGAAATCCACCAATAAATAATGATTGAGTGAATTTCAGTGAATTGGACCAATTGAATACGCCAAACAAGTTGATATAATATACGGATTTCGTAACTACGATAATCCCACCAACTAACATGGAAACACATCATGCCAAAATTTACTGTCTATAGATCCCTTGTTAAATTATTGATTATTGTTTGCCTTAGCTCAATCAAAAATTTGTTTACTCAGAGTTGATTTCTCAGACGTGACGAGTGATGCCTCCGGCAGCAAAGGGTTTATCAGAGATCATCATACATTCGCGCGAAATAAGGCATAAATCCTTCCAACTCGCATATAAATGAGTATTGGCTTTTCGCATTCGTTGAAGCCGTTCTAGGAATTGAGTGGCAAGTGTGAGATCGAATAAAGCTATGTATAAAGCGTTCAAGAGGTCAAGCCCCCACCTGCATTAGGTCCACATTTAAAGGAGCCCAACTTAAACAACAGGCGGATGGCTAAAAGGAAACGGCATTGCAGCTAATGGATTCATGTTATTCGATAGCCTTTCGGGTACTGAATAAACTTCAATAAATGTATTTTCATTTAACCAGTCGGCGGCGAAATGTAACAATCGGTGTCAGTTTGGAAAACGTAAGCTTATATGCGACCGTTCGGGCGTTTGAAGAATCTCACTGAAGCAATGAGCTCGTTTATTACGAGTGACAACTCCAGGAGAAGATAAAAAGCAACATGGTTTAGCAAGCAAGACCGCAGACTATTCATGTCCTCAGCTATGGTCTCCAGGGCAAACCATAATCCAAATTGGGAAAGAACAACAACAACATCAATACAAGTGTAAGCAAAACAACCTGTAAGACGAAGTGAAGATCACCAAGATCACAGAAGGCATAAGAACTCATTTGTTCATAATAGATCACTCGTTAACAGTAGCATTCCAAAAAACTTTGTATAGACTGCTGCCTCGAAATTCTATGGAATATGCATTCTGCTGGTTACAGGTTACGAAATGTAACGTTTCTTCTTAATTTTTCGATCAACCAGTGGTTTAGAGAAGTACCACAGAGTTGATTATTAAACTAAAGTCAATCGGGGAAGCGAGTGAAACATTTGAAGAAAACTGCCCCTTACTTAAAACAGGTCGGCGAATATTCATATACCCTTGCAAACCGGACAGGTTAAACCAATTGTCTAGGTTCCGGATTGACCCAACGCAATTTAGTGAAAGAAGGAAAACCGTGGTGAGAGCCACAGCGTGTTTAATCTTCCTGATGGGCGAAGAGATGATATCAGGACAATTGTCATGGCAGAAATATATATATATATATATATATATATAAACAAGAGTCGTAACTTCGGAAAGCTAGCAATAAAGCTTTCATTAGAATATTTCAATCACCTTCCACAAATATGCACGCAACGCATTCCTCTATATACAACATCCGTTGTTTACTGAATGTGATTGCGAATTGAAGTGCGCGATCTGTTCCCGCTGAGAGCAATAAAAAAGTCTCTTTAAATTGGCAATTTACATAAATGCATTGCTTGGTTCGTGTTTTCGGCAACGCCATTAAGAAATGCATGCTGATGGTTGACTCACAATCTGCCACTGACGGTTAGAAAAAAATTCTTAGCACTTGGCGCTCAAATTTCTCACACACGGATGTGTGGCTGACAACAGGCGTATGCAGTTGGCATAATCTCTACTTCTCTTCGAAGTAACGCAAAAACACTCCTCTCTGCAACTGACGGACGTTTCTGCTCTTTTTTTCGTTTCCTTATTGAAGGATTGATTATCGTCAACAAAAATTCATAGCATCATGTTTATTCTAATCCGGCTTACCCGGTGAAATGGTGGTGTTCCGTATGTTCTCACATAAACACGACCACTGGAATCTTCAAAAAAATGCTCAGTTTATAGTGCACAATCGATCGGTGATGTCGCTGAGTGACCATACTATCATCGCATTGCGCCTTAACCATTACTATGATTATATTCTTTTCATCAAGCTCGGATTTCTCAATTTGCCATTTCCAAAAAAAGTTAATCCGTTGTGGCAACTGACGGTTGCTCAGTAAACATCCAAACGAAGTTTGATACAGCACAGCATTGATTAAGTCTTCTAATATTTTGATCATTGCAGTGGGTGTGAGAGCAGGAGGTGCTGACTATGCAAGTCAGAATCTTTTCGCTGTAGTTTTAAGCCTCTTTAATTCTCTTCGAAAAGGGGGAAAATTTGCGTCTGTGAATATGCTTAGCTTCGAAAGGCTTGACGACCTTGAGAAGCTTGAGAAGCCGACGGATGCTATCCATAATTTGAAGCTTACCGATTTATCATAGTGCCTAGTATTTAATGCATTGTTATGTATTTCCCATAAAATTTACCTATCTCCTTAAATTCTACATTATTCACCAGCAGTATACATTTGCTGCCAGAGGTCAGGTATAGTTAGCCGGCTTTGATCTGCTGGTCATAAAAGACATGACTTGTAGTCAATGAAAGACTTCATGTTCCACTCGTAGTGGGAAAAGAGAATATAAATTCAACCGATACATTTCGTCGCTTATAACAGTTTCCACGAACAACAAGGACTACATCAACTCAGAAACAACGAATGCCCTACTGGAAAAGTGGAGAAATAAGAGAGGAACTCGAACAACCTGGTCGAGTGTTCCATTCTTAGGGGCTGATGAAACTGAAGCTGAAGAAAGATATCGAGAACTTTCGGACGAAAGGCTTATGTAGACAACGTTTCACGCCAAAGCACCGCGAAACGCAGCAGAAAGTTAGAACAATACGGGTCAAATCCCACAGCAATCAAGAACAGGAACGAAGAGATGGTCAGGGCTTGTATGAGAATGGCATCATCGCAAGTTTATGCACGGAACTGCTAATGTCGGTAATCGACGTTCCTGTGTTTATGTTTAAGGGTCACTTGAACGGATCCATCCTGTTTTATACAGCGAAGTTCGAAACTCGCTCTCATATACGAGCGAGGAAATATCAAAAAAAAAAAGAAAAAGCCTAATCTGCCTGCTCTTTCATATCTACCAGCTCCCCAAAAATGTAATAAAGAATCAGTTGCCGCAGAGCTCAGACCAACGCAAGTCAAGGCAGCAAGTAGGATTTGCAAAGAATTTGCGCACCATAGATCATCTACTTACATACTCATACCAAACCATCAGAACTTCCAAGTGAATATAGCCTGTCATTAAGCATGACACTCATCAACCACAAAAAGGCATTCAACAGCAAAGAGATCGGCACGATAATAGGTGATTTCACAGTGCGAGATATCAGCACGAAGTTCATTAGATTCGTGAATGAAGTAAACATAAGCCATATGACAGAAGCAACTCTTCTGAACATACCACTTTGCATGCTCATTTGGAAGATATGAAACAGAGGGAAATAGGATCCACAAAATGTTCAGTGCACATCTCGAAACGTTCATGAGAGCTCCTGCATAGAACGATGGCATCAAAATAAGCGGGAAGTGCGCAAATCATCTCAGAACAGCGGACGACATCGTGCTCTTTGCTGAAAATTTGTGCAAATTCAAAACAAGTTCACGAGCCTGATAAAGCACTCATGTCGGCCTAGAAATGAAACATTTTAAAGCAACGTATTCGCGGTCAGGTGACAAATCATCTCAGAACAGCGGACGACATCGTGCTCTTTGCTGAAAATTTGTGCAAATTCAAAACAAGTTCACGAGCCTGATAAAGCACTCATGTCGGCCTAGAAATGAAACATTTTAAAGCAACGTATTCGCGGTCAGGTGGCTTGTAAAAGGTTCGAATAGCAATCGAAGCCGAGGAAATGGAAAAATCAGTCAGTGCATCTCCTGAGGGCAGCAACACAGCATGCGCCAAGAACTTGATTTGAAAAAAAAAATCGCGCGGAATACGATAAGTATGGCCTTGCGTTCACCTCCATTAAAAGCATTCAGTCCGACAGAACGCTTCGAGCAAACGTCTTTAGTACAGTGGTTCAGGCAGCCGTGTTCTATTGCAGCAAACCATGGGCGTTACTTAAAAAAAGCAATGGAATTTGTCATATGCAGGAAAGGCTGTGAAGCAAAAAATACTTCGGAAGCATACCAATGTCTGATCAGAGAGCATAACGTGATGAAAAATGTTGTCTTGGAGGAGAAAAGAATTCAAAAATGAAAGGTTTGAAGACAATCGCTGGGCAGCAATGACTGCATAGTGGTATTTTCGAGAACAAAAATGACTGTTTGCTCGACGCCCAAAGAAGAGGAAAGACGATCTTCGGATGAAACTGAATGGAGAATAAAAGTGAATATGAGAGAAGAGTAGCAAATGTGTTTTATCTGGCTACGGATCAACAGCATCCGGAGGGCCGATCGATACAAGTGACAAAGGTGTTATGAGTTCCCAACTATTCAGTATGCGAGGAGAAATAGCAAGCGCTCATTGATAAATGCGTGTATTCCGTTGTCTTATAGCACTTGATCACTGTTTCAGGCGGTCTACAAATTTGCATTCACAGTGCTTAAAAACCTTTTAAAAGAATTCGTGCCATTTAAAAGCGATGAATAATCAACGGGCGTAATACTCTAGGAGATTATAGGGAAATTCGACTCGAGATTTGAAGAAACATGCGTGAGGAGGTTGTTAAAAACACGTAAACGCTATATTTGCGAATAAAATTTTTAGAGTTAACAAAGACATGCAAGGTCGTGGAATGAATCGTTCTGGTCACCAACTTTTAATCCGTTCAACAATCTCAAAAAGCTTTAAAGCTCTGAAAATTTGCGTGCACTTGATTAAGAACGAGATTATCTTTATTCTTTGAGGTCGCAAAACAAAATTTTTTCGTAGATTTGTGCCGCCAAGAGTGCTGCACTAGTTCATTATAGTTTGTGTTTTGTTGAGAGCGTACGAAACTAGCTACACTTACAAATGAGACAGTAGAAGAGCGTTTTATATCACTTATTCGGGGCATATTTTTTGCCATTTTTTCTTCTAAAGAAATTTCATAGTTCAAATTAGTCAACAACTGTATCGCTACATCATAATATGTAAACGTCAGCAACAACTCAATATTCTCTCACATTTATGTCTCCTTTGTTTAGTTTTAGCACCTCTTATTTTCTGCTAGCACATCGTCTGTCAGAACACAAGCTATATTTATGCATTCACTCTTCATTATATGCGTTCTGATTGCTTGACATTGCGTCACTTTTCATGGCCCTCACTAATGAGCACAAATGCAATATCCAATCTGAAAGTATAGGTGCTTGTCGTCAATACATATCAACTTCCTCATGTCCATTGATGAGAGCGAAAAATTGTGCAACGAGACTAATTTATATTTCTATCTTCTCAAACTACGACTGGCATTGATACTGGAGACGCATTATGATGAATATGTCACTAATGAATGTTTCTTTCATTTGCTTCCCGTGAGTATCTCATTTCGCCTGCGTCATTTTGCATGTTCCAAAGCTTCACATTTCTCACTAATTGCTCTTCGTTGACTGCTTTCTGTGCTTCGGAAACCTTATTCGACAATTTTCTTTGGTCATTCTTTGGGAAGAAGATTACAGCAGACAAACTGTGGTGGTGAAAGGAAGCGGAGACCTCTTGAGAGGCATCGAATTTCATATTCAACTAGAATTAGTGCTGACTGATGGCTGCACCTTCTTTTCTCTGAACGAAAAGCAGCAGAAGAACGACGTGTGCACCACGCAGATGCTTGAACCTCCATTTCCCTTGTCCAGTCATAAGAAAACTCTACGATGCACTTTTTGATTAAAATTCATGCACCACTTAACTTCGCTGGCAGCATCAACAAATTTCAGCCATTAGATGTTTCTTTTCTAAACACTGAAATTTCAGTTGCTTGGAGTGCGATTTTTACTGTCTCATTGGGAAAATTTTTTGAAGAACTTAGAATTAGCGATTTACTTGAGTGATAATAGATACCGCTAGTTTGCATTAACTGCATCTTCTATTCCCCTGATTTGTATTTTGCTTCGATTCCTTAGAGTATATTTCATTAAAAACGGTATTTATTGCTTACGCTAGGGCCTTTTTAAGCTACCGAAGCAAAAAAACATCTGAGACTTCGTTGATGAGTTTTCTCATACAAATGATTGTTGTTCTTTTTATCATTCATTTATTCACAATTTACTCTACCTTTCATTTCAATTTGTAAATATTTCTATGGAACCTATACCAATATATAGTATTTACCCATTTATTATGAAGGGGACTTCAGCTTGCTAGTAATTGTATGCAGTTTTAGAAGAGATAGTCTGACTATATTGCCGCCCTTGTGGCATGTTTATCCGGCCACAACCAAAATAAAGTGATCCTTCCATCAACTCCAACTCGAATAGTCTTACCACTGTTTCAATATATCGTCACAAAAGTTTACAAAACTTATGATTTAAAATTCAAACTCCACAAGCCAACATCAGTAAGCCGCGCACATATTCTTGGCATCTTTTAATGTTCTTAGTCGAGTGCACTTAGTTGCTTTTCACCCTAGCATTTTAATCACATCGCACTATGCATCTGTTTCTCAAGTGCTCGAGTTTGTGAGCCAGCAAAGTATGACACTACCACTTGGTGAGTACAGGCCACAGTATATTTGTGTCCCCTTTTCTACTATTTACAAACGTATAAAAGCAGTATAAAACCTGTGGGTTAATTTTATTTGCAGGTTTATTTGGTTCGAAGCAGGAGAGATTCCATACCGATGAGATTTCATAACAGGCCGGCGTAGGTAAAAGCATAGGAGACATTATTTCATTCTACGCAGTTTTTGTCATAGGAAATAATATCTACATGGGACTTCTGTTTTTCGCAGGTTCACTTCTTGATGCTGTCCAGATCCATTCAAGGGACTACCACCGAAAATCACTCCCCCCCCCCCCTGTCTTCGTTGTCATCCTGTCGTTTTATGTTCTTCGACAATTTGTACCGTGATAAAGCTCCTCGGCTCGAGTCCTTGTATGGAGAAGTTCTCCTCGAATTCATCCACTGTGCAAAGTCATATGAGCAGCCTCGGCTACAACTTTGCAGACAGAACCATTGGGGATGAAAAGTGAGGAGAGAGGAAAGCAGGGAATGCGAACGTGAAGAACTAGACACATCCTGGCTGCTAATACACTGCAGAGATGTCCAATGGGCCACAAAAAGCTCTCAATATAATGAGATCTGACATATCCATCGAAACTCAATTTCCCATAAAATGGTTATTTTGCCGCGGAACAGCCTCTCCTGCCCTGTCTTGCAACATTTCAGTCGACGGCACCCTTAACGGATTCTTTGTTGTGTGGCGAATCCAAATATGCGAAATTACTTGCCCCCTTGTTATTGGGGCCTTTGTGAGTTTTACCGTATCGTCTGCATGTTTTAAGGGTATGGTGCGGAGTTTCGACACCGAGTTCTTCCTAACAGGCGTTGCTGCAACCCCCACCCTATGCAACCCGCACAGTCCCATGCAACACATTACAAGCCTGCTCCTTGTGCGGTCTTTTCAAACATCACATGTCTCGAAGTGAAAATGAGTCTTTTCGTGTCTCATCTACCCGTTCAGTGAATCCGCATGCAGACTGAAGAAGGCGCTTGCTAAAACTACTCAAACTTTCTGCCGTAATAATAGCAATGAGTTGCTAGTGCTTGAAGGTGCCATAAATTCAGATGTCTAAATCAGTACACAGCCAGCCGGACGCTTTCTTTGATTCAAAAATGCAGAGTTCGTCTTCCTGTTAATTGTTAGAGCAAAGCCTTCTACAAAACACATTTTCGTGAACCTCGTGACATAAAAATTCAGTCGGTATAAAAGGCATTAATAAATTTAAGCAAAATGAAGTAATGAGTTTCTCAAGTACGGTGAAGATGAATTATTTGGGTGGGTATGCTGTAATGCAAATTCAGCTTTCTCAATAGGTTCAATTTGCTCACATTTTGCAATGGTTTTCAAATAACTTGATTATGAAGCTAATCTAAAATTCAATGATTTTTTTCACGTTTGTTCCAACAGCTGTTCCAACATAACATGCCCACTTTATAACTTCCGCGTTTTCATAAAATCGACGGTTTTCACTTATTTGGTTATTAGCAGCTAAAATTTCTATCCTGCAAAAGTGGTTAATTCCAAACGATCGGAGAGTTTCTTCTTTCCGTCATGAAAAAATTCCTCCTGCAGATTTGAATTTTAAATCTCTGATTCGATTACAATGATTGAGTAGTACGATGACCCACCCCTTTGTAAAAGTATTATTTGATATTTCATAAGTAATAAGTAATGACTATATAAATGATAACCTATGCAGCCCACTTCTTCACTCCTACTGCAATTATGCAAATTGGTTTGCCACAGTGGCGAATAATCGAATGGCGCATTTTTAACGCTTTCGGCCATAAGTGTTTACTCATTTTTTCTTATCCTCTTATGCAGGCTTCCTGCTGTTTCCCGTTCTAGCAGTCGCTCTCTGGATGCATGCAATGATTTGCTTGCCACAGCATTTTTTTTTTTTTGCAGATACCTTCACATTACTATTCATTCACCTTCAATATGTTTTGTTACCCTTTTGTTTTTCACTACTTCATTGATGAACTGATAAATGCATGTATAGTAAGACGGCCTTCGATATTGATGGCATCGACATGAGAAAAAAAAAAGGGGAAACAGGCTGTCGTGCACGTTATGGTCACTTTATTACATAATTCTAGTTTCAATGGCAATTAACTTGAAGTTACTTCGCTGACAGGCGGATATATATATATATATATATATATATAAAGATGCGCTCATAGTGCACTTTTGCAAAGCAGACTTCGCAAAAACTCAAGCAGGTAGATGCTATCTTGTATAGGCACCCTTACATTGCTTTGCAAATTGGTTTTTACAAGATGCATCACGGCAAACTGCATAGGTATACGCATATGTGTGTGTGTGTACGTCAGTCGGATAATTGCAACCCAATAGCCACTGAGGTTAGTATGGGAGACCTAAATTAAAGGTCAGATATTTCAACCAAACTAAAGTTTAGTTCATTATGAAACATTGAGCATTAATTTTCAGTGGATTAACGTTTATTACCAGAGTAGATATACATGAATATCAGGCTCATTTTTGTTGTTTATCTCCATACTGGAAATGATTAGTTGAATGCAGGTGTTCTAGGCATCTGCAATTCAATATCCAAGCGAAAACTGCTAGGAGAATGCTGAGTTTCGCTTATCCTTAACTTATCGCTTACCTGTACCATTTTGACAAGATGGATTTTCTCATAGCTCTTCACCCGCTGTTAGAATCAGGTCTATCGATGTGTTGTGGAATTCATCATCTGGTCGCCAATTAGGTCATTTGTTCCCGAGAGTGTCTGTGAATATGGGGATATACAGGGTCTCGCTTCTTCGATTGCGATGCCTTCTGTTAATTACAATCCGAAGACGGCGATAACATTTTCCCACACACTACCCATCCCCTTCCTCCCTTCCTCAGAATGATCAAATGAAGAATGAACGAGTTTTGAATTAAATGATCAAGGACGGACTAAGCCATCAAGTCGTTCTCCATGAGAACGTCGGTAGCCATCGAAGACCGAGAGGCGGAGTATCCCGCTGTTGCTGCAGCTTGAGAGAGAAAGATGAAGAAGCAAGGGCACTAAGTGGATCATCCTGCATGAGCCGAAGCGGCTCTATTGCAGATTTGCATTGAATTGAGAAAAAAATTTAAAAAATCAGAAATGCACCCGTGATCTCCAATGTATTCTCATATTGAGGGTAGAATTGTAGATTTATTGCAATCTATTACATTTAAAAAGTAAATAAACATTAGTGGTGATAAGAAAGGTGACTGATATTTTCCATTTGAATCAATGATGCCAAATTTTCAATGCTTTGTTCGTAAATTTCTGCAAAAACGCATTATAAAGACACCTCGAATTTCTACAGTCTTCTTTAGTAACCTTCATATCTCCAAATAGTCTCGTACTCTTGACAATAACTGTATAAATAGAAATTGCTATCTGCTCTTTTCTTTGAAAGCCAAACCTCATGCCACTGCTGTACAGCAGTTCCACCTTTGGACTTACCTGCGAATTATTTATGCTTCTAAATTTTATTAAAAAAAACGATCCGTTGGATTGGATTGATCCCAAGCAGTACTACTGTTATCTTTGTGCTCGAGAAGGCATATTATTTATATATGAGGTAAACATGTATAAGTAACTGTTATCATTTGCAAATCTTATGGAAGTTTCCGTATGGACTACAGCCAATGAATGTGTGACATTTGTTGTTCGTTTTTGTAGAATTGAGGATGTCGTTCTATCGGCTTATTATTCTCCCTTAGCCGATTCATTCGAGATAAATGAATATTATTTCTGCCAATTAAATCTCGCAGCTGTGAATACACTCATTTCGCATTATTGCTCATGCAGCTGCTCGCTTACTAGCGAATATAACGAATCGATAGGCTGGCAGCAATCAAGTGCGGGAACGTGTGGTTAATCCACTCAAGATGATACTAATTTTATTATGTCCAAACACTGTGCAGTGATGAAGGAAGAATTGTCAAAAATGCAATGAGGAAAAAAAGAGAAATTTGAGATTATTTTGTTGAGAGTATCGAATTCAAGTGAAAAGACCAGACGATGGAATCGCCGCTCGGTGTCGTGAATAAAGAAAAATGCATCCTGTTGCGAAAAGAATGATTTCAATATAGTATATATTGCATGTATTCATGACTCTCACAAACGATACTTATGAGGTTCTAATGTATGAGTAACTTTTTCATTTATTTGTGAAGACGTTGAGAAAACCTTGCATCAATCGAGAACATTTTAGAAGTGAACCGTTTTCATAGTTGCTGCTCTATTGAAGTGGAGGAGTTGCATTCCATTTCTGCAGTCCACTTCAGGGCATTTAATTTTCTTTTAAGTGAGATTTTTAAAAAAAACGCAGGCATTTGCGTCATTCTAATATCCACGCTTAGGGGATTTGCTATTTCGCTTTCAACACTTGAGCAATATGCATCGCAGCACGCTATCCTCATCTAGCCATAGACTATCGTTTTTGCAATATTCCCTTTGTACTCACTCTCTAATATATAATTAAAATTCACCTAATCTAGTCGATGGGATAATGACTGTTCAGTTGGATGGATTGTTGAATAGCCGCAATACCTATAATAGTTGGGGTCTGATTGAATTGTTCAGTTTATTAATTCAGTATTCTATATTATTAAATCACTCGAGTAGCCAAATATCTATGGCGTTAAATTAAAATATCTTTGAAAAAGCAACATATGCTGTCATAATCGGCGGCCAATATCTCTTCTTCGGAAATGTGCACATAAAGATTAGCTCATCAGTGCCTAGTTATCACTCGTATTACTCACCTGTAAAGGTGTAGTTCCCTCAAATGCAACTTCATATGCGTACGATCAATGTGGTTTATATTCTCGATCGGTGCAAATTGTTGCTCTATAATAAAATTGTCAAGCAGGCGAAAGGCAAACAAAGAAAATAGGCGAATAACTTTCCCAGTCGTTATCAGTGGCATTCAAAACGGAACATAAAGCACACTGTAAGGCTGTTCAAACATGCACATTGCTCATTGATGCATTATTAAACAACACTCATTGAGCATAACGATATATGCTTTTATTGCACCAGCGGCAAAAACAGTAAGCATTGGTGAGCTGCTAGTCTTGTTTCACATTAAAATTCATCGAAGCTGACAGCAAACTCATGCGAAAGTTATGATGAGGATGGATAAAGTTTGAGTATCTCCAACGTTCAATTTCTGGTTTTTTTGGAAGGAGGAGTGATAAGTGAAGGATGACGAGGACATGTAGATGCACAAAGTTAAAAACTGTGATCTTTTCCATTTTATATACCTGACATTTCTGGAAGATAACTAGCGATCACATTACCTCATAAGATTGCCTCATATTTTCAGAACTTTGCTTTAAAACTCTCTGGGCATCCAATTTCCAGAAGACGCAATATCGCGAGCTGATGCATTGCGTTGATTTGCTCTTCTATGAGACACAAATCCGAATCATGCAATTGATTCGCTGCTGTTGCTTTGGGCGTTTCACATGCAAAATGTCACTTCTACCTGAGTAGAAAGCCGCCAAAAACACTATTGTTTTTTCTTTATTCCATTTCCTATCGTGTGCTTCCGACATGTACATTTGGTTGCGACTAATCTAGTCGTAGTTAGATTCGGCTGTCTATCGCATTTCATAGCGAATTCTCGATGAAGCCTAATTTGTTTCCGCTCATTGGAAGTGTCAAATGTAGCGAATTCTTTAGAAGCTCGCTGCTAATGCGAGCTTCTCATCGATGAAGAAGTTCTCGCTAGCTCTATTACGTTGTCTATGTGACTTTTACGAATCGCCATATCCATATGCTTGTTTCGAGAAATTTGATGCTTCAGCAACGAATATGTGCGACCTAAAATTTAATCATTCGTTTTCACGCATATTCTATTAGCAGGCATTTTTCTCATATATGAATGATTGAATGCGCCTTCAATAAGTTTTTATCGTCAACATTCCTCTCATATGCAAATTTTTTTCATGCGTGTGAATTAGTCATGCTCTAGCCAGTGATGTAAGCCCATCTTGTGAAAGTCGTATTCTCGTTAAACCAAAACCCGATAGATGAAACTTTATTCCTTTTAAGCGTGGTATTATTTTACTGAGAACATTTTTAAATTTTTTTATTTGTGTGATTCCTTTCTATCAGCAACGCGTTTGTTTTTGTAAACATGCGTTTCAACGCTTATCCTCATCCTTACTAACATTTTTGTTGCAACAGGTGGCAATAGTATGGCGCATTGGACAGAAAGAAAAACATGAGGAATGAGTTAAGCAAAAGAAAAAATTTTTGAAAAAATCGTGAATTACATCGAATATATATCCGTGAGGTAAAAAATGAGAATGAGCTTGCGACAAGGCAACTCATGCAATCGCGGTTCCCCGTAGGAGCTCTCGTCATTATTAGCTCTTGTCATTCAAACTGTGACCCATTTTGCTTAAATCGTGCCGTGTTCTATAGAAATTTCTTGCCCCAACATTTCACAGCATTGTGGAAAAGTGAAATGTTTCTAGTTTCCTTGTTTGCTAGCTATTTTCTCTCATTCGCATTTACAAAATCTCATATGTATTTGTTCGGTTCTTCTCGTTCTCTTTTCCTGCCACTAAATGATAAAAGATTTACCTCGAACGAGCACAGTGAGCGCTCCGAGAACTCTAACGGTGACGTCTGGCTCTGCAATATACAAAAAAAGCCACATTGTAGAAAAACAGATGAAGTTGGAATCTGATGGATCAGATGAAGGCCTGTGCATAAAGGATTTTGAGTTCGTGGGTTTCTGCAAACTGAATTATGGAGATCTGTTCATGCTGCAAAATGTCCAAAAAAAAATTAGAAGCATTATGACCTTCCCACCATTACTATCATTTGCTTGTGTGCAGCACCTTAATCGTGAGCGCGAACGCCCGTTAAAAAATTTGGGCAGAAAAGCGTGAAGGACGTGACGCCCTTCTCCCGTCGAGGTTGAAGAACTCGAGAGCGAAATCTCTTCCTCCTTCGCGAAAGTGATGATTCACGCGGATATCATCACACCGTTGCGAAAAGTGAAAGGTTATACAAACGATTGTACAGACTTCACAAATCTCATCCATTCAGGCGTTGCCTCCCTTTTCTCGCAGGACGATTAGTAGGCTGGCTTGGCAACTTTCAATTGTCGGGATTCCGTGCCTGGCATCAATCAATCAAGAATAGAAACAACCTCTTTGATCGAAACCGCAGCATTGAATGACACCCTTTTAGTTTCTTTTGAGCTTACAAATAATATTGTTTTGTAAAAATTATGAAGGAGGTTGGAGCGCTTCGTATGGTTTGTCGATAAAATGCGCACTAAAATGCCCATTTCTTTTGAAGTGCATAAAATTTGAAAAACGGTCAATAGGGTTGCATGAGGTTACACGAAGATACAATACAAAAATTTCTACATATATAACTAGATTCATGCGCACTTTACTACTCATAACAGATAAAGCAAACCAAAATGTTGTCATCAACGTAAGTAAAGCGGATGTGTTGCGTTTTTACAAAAATTCCAGTCTCTAAACGTGATGTGCCGTTGGAGAACAAGTTCGACGACCCCTCGCTATCGAACCATTTCTCGAGAAAAAAAAATCTGATCTTCGCTGCTTCTCGGTTTTGCAACCACAGCGACCGTTTCCTTGACATTTTTATCACCTGCAATGAAAGTAGTTCTTTGCGACGACGAAAGAAACTCCTCGTAAAAGCTTCGTAAGGACGGGTCCGCTAAGACATGCCAGAAAGCGCGCTACTCTCTCCGGAGTTATGCTAACTGCCTAGTGCTACAATCCCTGCGTTTATTCGTTTGCAGTTTCCTATCAAGCGACGGAACAATTGCACCTGAATCCTACTGTTCGGCCCTAGTTAACACAAAACCTACCATCCAGCTTCATGACAACATCTCATGTCGCAAGAATCGATTTCGGTGGGAGATGGATGGAAACTTTACCTTCACTATCTTACTCTCCGAACGTTTACCAACATAGCTCCATGGTTGCTGCAGCCTCGAGTATTTCCTTCGAAAGAAACTGCATAACAACGATAGGAATGCCAAATATACCTTCTGAAAGTCCTAAATTTTTGCGGAAGTAGTATAATTTCTTTTCTTCGGTGTTCATGCCAATGCGTTGACTCGAATGACATTCATTTTGAACAAAAATATTGCAATAAAGCCAAGTGACAGTTTGATGCGTCAAAATGCTTATCACCTTCTGATCCACCAAATATTCTGAATCTGTCGTAAAGATGCCTTACGATAATACTCGAGTAACATTACTGAACGAAACAGTGTATAGGTAATGGGCTCTAGCTGCGTATATGTATCAGTCTGCATAGGAAATCTAGTCGATTCTTTTCTTCGGTGTTCATGCCAATGCGTTGACTCGAATGACATTCATTTTGAACAAAAATATTGCAATAAAGCCAAGTGACAGTTTGATGCGTCAAAATGCTTATCACCTTCTGATCCACCAAATATTCTGAATCTGTCGTAAAGATGCCTTACGATAATACTCGAGTAACATTACTGAACGAAACAGTGTATAGGTAATGGGCTCTAGCTGCGTATATGTATCAGTCTGCATAGGAAATCTAGTCGTATGGGAGATCCACTTCACTATTGAACGCATAACGCAATTATTGCATTTATCAATGACGATGATAGTTACATGAGCTTACAAACGTGAATGTTCTTGGATATTGCAAATAAATTTGTTTAGAACTTCGCATCTGTCGACTACCTTAACCGATCGACATAAACACAATGCATGTGTACTAATATCGGTGTCGTACCTCTTTGTATTATTCTTTAATAATTTAGACACCTGCTCTGATATTGTTGTTGATATTGCATTATCTATCAATCTCAAATGTTGTAATGAGTTGCTGACATAGTTTCTATACTCATTCCTTTTCCAGATTATTCACTGTAACGGATTTCCGTTTGCTGTTCCACAAATGAGGTGCTAATCGATAAACATTAAGAGAAGTGAATAAAGTTGATAGGTATGTTTGCATTGTGAACGAACTGCTGGCAAACGCTCATCGATAGCTAGTTGTCAATAAGCACAACTAAGTACTTGTTGCACTTTGCTATTCGTGATTACTTGCAACACATTCAATGGATGTAGTGATGGAGAGCGACAAAAAGAGAGAATCGACGTACGACTTCAATTACCGAAAGAGCCTTGAAAATCCATTGTGGTTGATGCATTCTTAACGGATCGCATCACAAAACAATAGCACTCGAAAATGAGCACCATTAATGGATTGGATTGCAGCCATCAATGATCCCAATCGCATCTCGGATGCGCATCTCGTTCATACGATCAGCAAGTGCCGTGGCTACAGATTCACAAGTATTATATCATTTGGACACTCATTGTTTTTATCATCATCCTACATTTCCTTCCTCCCATCCTTTCATCTTTGAGTTCCTGTTTAACTCAACTGACTTATTATGCGATTTTACAATTCCACCTAGGAATCAAAAATTTTCATAATCGACTAACGAATAATACAACGTTCACAGCGAAAAACTCGCATTTAGGTCGAGTCAACTATTCATGGAAATCTCTCAGGACGAATTCGTTTCAGGCATGTTTTGCAATAAAAGATCGATCTAAAATGCATATAAATTTTAAACTCGCTTTAATTGCTCCTAATTTCCTTCAACATTCCTATGTCAAGTTAAAAATGTGTGGACTGCTTACTCAATGCTCTGTGCCATACCCACCAAGTCCTACAACTCTATTGGTTCCTCGGTTGAGCTATCGGGCGGATAGTCAGGCACACACATCGTCACTATAATAAGCGTCACTTTAAAGATAAATTTTCCATAGCAGATAAAGCATTTCGAATTTGTGTTTGCCCATTTACATGCGCCCTTCTAGGGAAGGGACGGCCATTCCTATATGTTCCGGGATCGAATCATTCTGGGCCTTAAGTGATAAAAAAATATATATAAAGCTTTCAATTGAAATGCGCGAAGGCAAGCAATTTATAATTCATCCATCCCTTCCCAGCCATTGTTTTAGTTTAGGTTTCAAGTGTCCTGTTGTAGAAACTGGTGAAATTTGTTCAACTCATATTCGCGCTCTTTAGACAGATAAGCTTCGGCCTTTCTCCGTGAACGTTTTATCGCATCCTTTCCCTGGACCCGGCCTTTCGCTCCTCCTCTCCTTGCTCTATGCCTCCTCCCCCTTTACACTAAGAAGATTTTCCGGGGCATAGCTTTATCTTTATGCTAGATGAAAGCAATGAGCGAGGCAATGTTGCATATGAAACGCAGTTACTAAGAAGACTGCTGAAATGAGTTCGTGCACCGAGCACAGGAAAAGATTTGTTGACATGACAGAATGAACGAGTTTTTTCTGCAGTGAGCAATCACAGTTGTAGTGCTTTTTCCATTGCAGCTGAGTTGTTCAACATTCATCTGCCAATCTTGTTCAGGCAATCGCTTTTCTCTGCTTCTGTGTTGAATATTATTGGTATGTCAGACCCTCAGACATAATAGTGAATACAATCTGCCAAAGAACTCAAATCGCTATCAAAGAATATTCTAGTTTCGCTAGCATTTTTATCTTTTTAGTGCGAATTTCACTTCGAAGTGAAATGTCTGTTGAAGGCTGTCTTGCGATAATTGGCAAAATCAGCGTATAGAATGTATCTTCTTTTTCAATCCAGAAACTGCATCAGCAAGATGGTAGTTTGCCGCATACGTTGCACTGAACTAATGCGCATAGCTTTGCTAAATAAACGCATATAATTTCTAGAATAATATTGCAATATGCCTGAAGCTCTCATTGTATGAGATGACAGAAACCATGAGACGTGTATCTTTGCAGAAAAATTCGGGAAAAAAGATTTCAAGCAGATGCACTCTTTGCAACATTTCCTTCAATTTTTAAATTCCCTTTGCATACTTGATGCTGCTTTTGTCTTTATGTACAAACGTTAACTCTATGATTGACAGCTAAACCTTCACAGTTGAAATTTTGCACCATAAGGAAGCATTAACGAAAGTAATAACGACAATAAAGAGCTAGCTTTGCTGGCGAATAAGTATATGTAATCAATGAGGGTTGTAATATGGAAATTGGTAAATGGTCAACAATAGTGTCAAATCTGTTGCGCATATAACTTGGGCACTCAGATCAGTGATAATGCTCTGAACATCAGTATAATCAAAGCAATTTCTAGATCATTAATTAGCATCTTTCTTCGTTATACTCCTAACAAAAGATTTTTGTTGCAGTGAGCAGTAACTGATATTTGCTAATATACCACTAATTACGGCGATATTTGCAGACGCGAATCGACGTTAGAATATAAAAGAATCCGAATTGTTTTTCAGCAGCATTCGTACATCGAACGCATCAATGCACGTTTTGCTACACTGATTTTTGCCATTTTTGAATATGCAGCGATTTGTTCTAATAACATCTTAAGAAATCTCTGAACCAAATGGATTCAATATGTTGTTAGTGTCTAGCGATGATCAAATATCTATCTGAATGTTATCCAATAAAAGTTATGCCTATTTACTGAGCCAATATGTATTTTGAGAATGAGAGAGCGATAAAGAGAACGTTTCATTCACAAATTCCACTTCGTTCATTCATTCATATGAGCAATTTCAACATTATTTCAACTTTGTCTAACATATTTTTTGCAACATGCTGTTGCCTTGCGGGAATATTAGCATTCTTTAATGTGACATCAAAAAATTGCCTGATTTGATTGGTGTGTTGAAGGCATAGATGCCCGAGGATTCATTAATGAATTTTGTTTGCACTCATATGCCATCTAGGTTGCTTGCATTTCGCGTTGCATATCCATCCTTTCGACGAACTTTATTCGATCAACGGAATGCTAACGCTCGCAAGCTCAGTACACGCCCATTCATCCGCCCTGAGAGCACGTTCAGTGTTCCGCCTCCTGGATTCAGCGTTCCATTTATCTCTCGAGCGTCAATCATCATTTCATAAACTCCCCATCCCCTCTCCCCCTCCCTCTCCCTTTCAACATATATATCAGATTGATTGCATAAAATCAAGTTTTGATGTGGTTCCTTCATTTATCGTCGATAACTTCAACGTTTCACTCTACATCGCCGCTTATTGTTGAATATCACATGTCACATAATGCTTTTTTTTCTGTCTTTGATAGACAGGATTTATTTTTGCTGTCGATTGCACCATTTCCCACGAAAAACACCTATAATTTGCACGGGTGCATGTACTTCAATCATTGTGCTGCAAAATTTTTAGTCGATTTATAGAAATATTCGTTTATTTCTTCAGTGAATGTTTGCTTTGAAATATTCGTTATGAAACGAACGTTTCAACGATCTTTCAAGAGATTTTTGTCGATATGCAATTCCACAAAGCTTTCTAACAGAAATATTGATGCCAATTATGTAATAATAAAATTCGATTTTTCAAATATTTGCATTATTCGGTATCATCATACATATCTTGATGAACTTTTTCATTAAAGCATTGAGTAAGATAGCTTTAAGCATTTCTACTCATTCTATCTATCGATTTCATTGAAAATTCACACTGAAAATTTCATTGGAAAAATGCCTTGATGTTCGATGAAATCGATCCGTTGAGTAAGATAATTAGCCTAGTGCAGTGTTCATTTAATGTTACGTTTATAATTCACTCCTCAAACGAATTAATTCCATCGTGAAGCTATTTACTCTCTTCACATTATTTGCACTCCTCGAAGCATAATGGACACTCATTTTGCCTATATAAAACATTTCAAGTGAAGCGGAAATGATGTGCTACATAAGCGTATGTGTGTATTTAATATGCATCTCAATATTACGAGATAATAAGCGAGCTGCCTTGCGCAATATATATGCCATAAATGTGTTCTTCGATTCAATATTGTTCATGATATGATTTGCATTTGCGTTGTTCATCATATATCAAAATGAGAACCCATTACGGCTATTCTACTTTATAAGGCGGTTATTGATTGCACATTTTTCATTTTTATATGACATCAACGGTCAAAGACCGACAATAAAAATGCTGTGTGAAGTTAATTGTTGTGACTTATTTACAATTAATGTTTCCTTCACTCATGATCACGATATATATATAGCTGTTAGCTAAGCGTGGCCCAATTCACGCATTTGACTGCGTTTTTATGTTTAGTTTTGTAATGCAGAGTGATGATCACTGCGTAACGTTCTTTTTGCAATATTTCAGCACAATATAGAAAATATGCAATGCAATGAAACTGTTTATGCATTAATGCAGAAAACAACGAAATGCAATATACATCAAAATATTGACCTATTGAAGTGCAAATACTCATATGCAGCTAGCAAATCAAATTGTTTCTTTACTGACTATCGATGTGTGTAAGTGGCTAGTATCAAATCCCATGGGAAGCACTTTGCAGCCGTGCAAATCGTTTCTTCTGTAAATGGCATCCAATCTCTCTGCTTTCATATTCAATCTATCACAACGAAGAAAAATAAAGCGGTAGAGCATTCCTCCCGATGCACCTTGACAACTGTTCGAGTTTGATCGATGAAATCGTTATATCATCCATAAAACTGTCATATCCTAATTTCCTTCAAAAAGTGCAATAATACGTCAAACTTCAGTACACTTTTTTCTATTCGAATATAGGGCCTCTCTTAACAATGTTCATATGAAAGACATTGCTGTTAATCCTAAAACATCTTTGAACAAAAGCTTACTTTCTTGCTTTTTTATATTTTTAGGAAAAGAAAGCACTACTCACTTAACTATCTGTTCATTCAAGCCGTAAGCGCATTGACTTCATTAGAGAACTCGTTTGTTTTTTCCATTAGCGGTGATAGGCGACTGATTAAGTCTCTAAGAGAAACCTAAATTTCATTCATTTTTTAATAATCGGTGTCAACTTTCGAGTTTTTTCGTTGTTTTCTCCGGGTGCAGCCAGAAGTCAATTTTCAACGAACGCCTTCACTCGGTAACCGATTGTCATTTCTGAAAGAAAAGCGTTCGCTTTGAACAGAACTTCGAATGCAATCCCACGTTTTCTGCCTCTTACCTTTTTTATTCTTCTATGAACAGCATTCTTAGGTGAAACGAGAAATATTCGAAAAATTGTCGTATTCCCTGCTGCGCTATAGTTGGAACACAAATAACCAGATGTCTGAAATTTGTAAACACGGTCTCACAAATTATCGCTATAGGAGCGAAAATCAACGTAATTTTTTCAAGTACAAAAGAGTGTTGTGAAGAGGAGTTCAAGCAAATGAGAATGGGAGGGGAACGACAGGTGCACCGCTTCTCATATAACATCACGCTTTAAAGCAATCAAGCAGACCATTTTAATTCGTGGCATTTGTTTTCGAATCGTGATGACTCGTGTGAAGGGTTAATTAACCCTTTCAGCACTTACATCCCTAAATGTTGTTTTCATCGATAAACGCACTTTTGCACCCTTTTTTTATACTGGGAAATTTCACATTTATATTGCTCATTATAAGCTTCGTTTGCTTCATATATGTATTTTTTTTTAAATTTGTATTGTTGCTTACGAGTAGAAAGTTGTAAGCAATTTATGAAATCATTTATATATTTTCAACTTTTATTGCTGTCGTTTCGTTTTGTTTTGTTGCTGTGCTGAGAAAAACGTTGTTGAGAATATGTTCCAAAAAAACTGTCATTGCTAGCGCATGTCGTTGATGAGTATTCTTTGCTTAAGTTAGAGAAAAAAAAATTCAATAGGGCAAGTTCATGTTGCATAAAGGTGTTCTCATATTGAAGATATCTTCTACTCATGAATAACGCATGAATAATGTAATGAGTGATGCTGTTCGATATGCTCATCCTCATTTTAGGGTTAATGCCTTTAGGCGTTTCTACGGCAAATCACATAGGATGATACTTACGTGTTGAACTCACTTAAGATTAATTGTTTTTCTGCACTGTTTTTCGCGTTTTTTTCTCCCTACTCTGATATCAAAGCACTATTTTTATTTCGTCGAGCCGTATGTGCAGTAGTAATGCTTCTTCGTTTCGTGCACTTTTCCAGACGCTATATGCATACATTAGGATTTTGTGGTAGTTTCCCATAGTTTTGATGCAGGTAGTAATGGCTGACGTTGAATGAACAAACAATATTGCATCGAGTGCGCTTACGATCTGCGCAGATTCCGATTTTCTCCATGAAGTCACCGTTGAAGAAGGCGGTTTTTGAGGATTTCACACAGATAGCAAATGGGCAAATTGGCAGAAGTTGTGGCGATGTAAATGATGGTGGTGTGCAAGGAGCAAAGGACTTGCAAAATAACAGGACAGGCTGTAATACATCTCAAAATTGAGTGAAAAGCAAAAGAAAAAGCGACGGGAGTATTGTTGAGGTTGAAAGATGTGCAAAGCAGAGGGATTAGCAAAATGCAGCATTGTTTCAAGTCAATGTGCATAATCAGATACGTCGATTTGCATAATGAAATTACAGTGCGGCTTGCTGTCTTTTTCATTTACTGATCGCAGCGGTATATATAGTTTTCTTTTCTTGCATTACTGCGCTTTTCTGCTCATTTTGCTTGATCGTTGATTCTCTAAAGTGTTTATGCATTCCAGCTTTGTTCTGTTCATGCATACCCATAGATTGAAATGTCGCCATGTCTTACTTTATTGCCCACATTTCCTGCGTGTCTTTATCTTACTGTTGAACAGCAGTTTTTCATGTGGATAAATTGCACAGATACGATAGAGATTAGTGGGGCATCGTTCTGAGAGACGTCAACCATTCGCCCACTGCGACGTTATGCTTTCTTGTTCTTGATCTTCGATAGTCTTTTCACCTCGAATTTCAGATTACCTTTCACGATAGACCTTTTCAACGGTCTTCTTGCTTCACATCATAAACTTTACTTTGCTTCAGAGTTGTTCAGTTGTATTTGCAGCCGTTTGAGGTCGTCTGTCATATGTTGAGGTTCGTTATTGCGTTATTTCCATTTGAGTCATTGGCCAATGTCTTACTCTATTTTTAACATGGTGCTGCATGGCACATTTCATCGTAATCAAAATTGGTGAATCAGGACCGACAGCCTTTTCATTCGACACTTTTTCTTGCCTCCTTTTATCGAAGTTTCCTTTTCAATCCATCATGTTCAAAAGAAGATCCTCATCTTCCGTTCGACTAGGGAGTTGTCAACTCCCCATTTGCCTTCGTCAACTATGTTGTTGCTTCTTTTATTGGGTTGTATCTACGCCAATTGCTCTCGGTAGTTGTTTTGACGACGAATGAAATCTTTATTCTGTTTGCATTCATTTTGCTGCTAGAAAAATACACTATCACTAAGCTTAATATATCACTTGGAACAAGATTCTTTTAAAATGCGTGATCAGAAACAAATAAGAAGACTCACAGGATTATAATATTCCTTGATGGCTTAGCATAGAGTAAGGAAAGCCTTTAGTTGTTGTTTGCGACGTCTATGCTACAAAGCATAGAAACGTAGAGGTTGCAATTTTCAACGAATTCCCGGCAACAGTGTAAAACTGCAGTCCTCAATGAAGTTTAGGTTGGTTATGATCCCTAGACTGAGAACACCATCTACAAAACAATAAACCCTATCTTATAGTCTAAGAAAACATTTTTTATCGGAAGTTGATACGAATCACCACATGACATTTTCCACGACAAGCATTTGAATGTCGCAATTAGCATCTTGTTCCAAGTGATATATTAAGCTTAGTGATAGTGTATTTTTCTAGCAGCAAAATGAATGCAAATAAAATAAAGCTTTCATTCGTCGTCAAAACAACTATCGAGGCAATTAGCATAGATACAGCCCAATAAAAGAGGTAACAATATAGTAGGATTGGGCATCAAAGTTTACTTGCCTTATACATTACAACGTAATTTCAATGCAATGAAATCCCTGATGGACAATTCTTGTTAAGCCTTATAAATTAGCTTTGGTGAATGGATGATATGCAAGCAAAATCCACCGCCAATGGTGTGAGCATTAATATCGAAAATGCTACTTTATTTGCCATAAATATCCATATTCGAGTTTCATTGTATTCTTAATGAGCATTACTTTGTGGTATGAATGCATTGGTGAATGAATGAACGATGCGACTTATAGATGGACGATGTGGTCTATAGAATGCATTTTCGTTTCAGAAGTATTACTTAGTAAGCGATGAATCTCTCTTGACAAGCTTCGTGTTATTAACTGCTTAGCTCTGCACAAATTGTAGCAACATATTTCTGATATAGAGAATGGTCTCGTAAGAGCGTTTTCAAACGCCACTTGAGAAATGATCTCCGCAGATACTAAGTTACTCTTATTTGCTTTATAAAGACGTCTGTTCATATTGCTTCCATTTCTGTTGTAAGGCCGCGTGTGGGTTGGGGATTAGATTGGTCTTCTGCCCGTCGGATATTGTCGAGTCGATTCATCGTTGTTCCGCGCTTAGGAACGAGTCGGATCTTACTCAAAATTTTTACACATAGGGAACTATTCCTTACAACGTTTTCAAACGCCACTTGAGAAATGATCTCCGCAGATACTAAGTTACTCTTATTTGCTTTATAAAGACGTCTGTTCATATTGCTTCCATTTCTGTTGTAAGGCCGCGTGTGGGTTGGGGATTAGATTGGTCTTCTGCCCGTCGGATATTGTCGAGTCGATTCATCGTTGATCCGCGCTTAGGAACGAGTCGGATCTTACTCAAAATTTTTACACATAGGGAACTATTCCTTACAAGTGTCAGTTTGCTTACAAAATTTCTTGTGAATTGCATACATGTAACTCTACTGCAAGATGTAATATTTAGGCAAATCCGTTATATAAATATTCGTTCTGTGCAAAACGATGTGTTGTAACAAAAAAAATGATGTATCATAATATAAAAATGCATAGCGAAGCATAAATCCTTGAATGTATCCATCATGTGCGCAACTTTCATTGCACATGAATAAGCAATCAAATGTTGCTTATGTTGATGAGCGTAAACTGTCCTTTATGAGCGATGAATTGAGCATCCCTTCAGGGGACAATATTCTCTTCGAACGTTCATAGCGTAGATGGATTTATTTCTCAAAGCAGCTTGAGGAACTCGCTAGATGCAATCTTAACTTAATCTGAATACTACTAGCACATCACATGCTTTTTAATCACTCATCTAAAAAATCAAACGCTTTATCAGAAATTCTTTAGAAAACCTCGCCGCCAGTATAAAGACATCAGCTCGCGATTCTGTAAAGAGTTCCATTTTCCTATTTGATTATCAAGGCTTTTTTATATAGTGAGGCAAAATTAAGGACGAATCATCGCATGCTGCTGGCAAACTTCTTTTAAAGTGGATAGAAGATACATTGACGCGCTCGAGCACTTCACAAAACACTTTCATGAATCACTGCAAAAGTCGACACATAACTCTTACCAGTAAGTGAAATTTCCACAGTAAACAATGATGTCGCTAAATCCACGAAAGAATTGATGACACTGTATCGTTGCAAACATCTAATGGAGGGATGAACCGGAACATATCGGCTTCCAAGGTTTTCCTGGTACCCGCCCGCTGGGCTTAGCTTTTCCCGCTTCCGATTCCATTTATTCTCCGATAAGTTGCGTACAGAGACCGGAACGTTATGGCAAGCAAGACTGCTCATGCAATGAGCAAAATCAATGCAGCTAAATCTAGTCATATGCAGAAGAAATTGAATGTTTTAAACATATGAAACTTGGCCTACTCACCTGCTCATATAACCAAATTAATGCAGAAAAGTTTAAGCTCATATGAATAGCGTATATTGCGTATATTCATTGTAAATGGCTCGTTCTTATTGTGAAGCGATTCTCGATAACCTAGCAAATTGCATAAACAATTTGAATGAACGATACTGCTGCATTAAGAGGTAAACAACTGCTTGCATTACATGTTGTAGTCGTTGTTCTGTAGATGAGGTTATTAGATTCCGTTCTCAATATCTACGCATATTTACCAATGGAGTGCTATTGTTCATCAAAGCCTTTTTTAAAATATGTTTTAGAAACTGTAATAGAGTGGACCATATCTTGACACCCATCAAGGAAGCCATAGACGAAAGAGATGACTGATATTCAAATGAATTCGGCATTAAGTATTACTGTCAAGGAACGGGTGAAGGTGTTAAATTTCAGACGGAAAGTCTGCTTATTTATTTATTGGTTTGAAATACATGGTTCAGCCATCGCTAGTATCCATATAACAGCACAGAAAGTACACTTTTGCGCTCCCTTATATAAGAGGTTCAATTTCAGTTATTATCTCGCAGTGCCATTCGGAAAATTTGCGGGCAGTCGAAGGCATTACCGGCTTCCGTATAAGTTTCATCGTACTTCCGCCCCTGTGCCGAAAGAAGCCATTTTTTCCCTTTCAAAAACCCCAAGATCCTCAATACAACTTACACAATTAGTGGGAATGGGTAGTATTATCCATAATGCGTCGTACCCACAGTAATATTTCATTTAGATACCCGAAGCAAAGCCTCACATCACAGTTGCAAGGATCACAGCCTCGACATTTTCTATTCACTTGTTGCCGACAGCAGCATCTGTTCGCAAAGCCCCTAAGTGACAGTCGTTGGGTAATTAGAATATGAGAATTTGTTATTGAAGAAAACCTACCACTGATTCTCTGTTTCACTCTCACGGCGCCTAGCTGCTTCATTTTACAGCTTCCATGTGGTGCTTGAATCCGCTTCACTGATTTAATGCTCGCCAAATCTTGCAAACAGTGGTCATGGTGGTTGTACTTCTTCCGCTTGACAGCCAATTTAGATATAGTGGATGTAAATGTGCACATACGCGTAACCCCTCACAAAGACACCCATGCTGGAGTGGCAATATGCAATTGTCGCTAATTAGCGTGAATTCTCAGAAATAAAGCCGTCGCACATATGGTGTCGACAACAATGAAATTTTTTTCCGCTTGTCGTTTTTTTTCTCCTCTACCCTGATCGATTGCATGAATTCAGCCAAAAATCCGCCCATTTCTTGAGAGTGTCTTTTTCATATCGTTCGGCTTAAACCTGTTCCATTACATGCTGTAAATTTTTTCCCGCTATTGTCATACTACAAATGATCATTTTTCCTAGAAATTGGCTGCTGTTGTAATATGCGATAAGGCAACACAGTGTTCGGTCGTCTTGCAAATTACATTACAGCAACTTTATTAGGCTGACTGAGTCATCGATGAATCGTGGCTTATGGATGTTCTCTTTCAGAATCCCACCACTCCACTGATACAATGCTAGTTCAAGTTGAAACCTCAACTGATAACTAAGAGTAGCAAGTGGCAAAGAGATTGTATTCATTGTAGCAGTTGTTGCATTCTGCAAAATGCTCGTTATCTCTTCAAACTATTCACAACCCCAAGAGAACTTGCATGCCGTCAGAGGTTTTTAAATTTTGCATTTTTCAATTTCTCTTACCAACATCAATTTTTAGTGAGCTTAAATACGCTTTCATGAGATACAGGTGTATTAGGATCATTACAACTCAGCGCCACTAGTTCCAGCACTATGCACGAAAAAAAACTATATGCGTTCGCATCTCGTTAAAAAGTTTTGAATAAAATGGAGTGCCACGATCGTAGCGAACACTCATAGCATAGATTTGAACAGTACGTTAGAGAAATCTTCATCATTAGCTCGTCATCACTACTAATGAAAGCGGCTATGAGATATTTTGGCTGCATTTCATATATAAATCGAATGAGGAAAAAATTAAAATTCCAACCATGCTGCCCGTAATGACCAACATTAGATGGATGAACTCAATGCGCCAATGCACTCAATTGTCCTGAAGCTTCGATTGATTAGAGGCTCAGCGACCAGCAGATTACAAAACAGATAGGTTTTTACTAGCATTGGTTGTTTTGTGATTTTCTTGTCGCGTAAAATTACAATTTTCTTACGATGTTTAGTGCTCATTGGCAACTCATGCGGAATAACGAAACTTTCAAAAACGCACAAATTATGCGCGTAGAATGTAACCCTCCATCAACCTCAGTCGTCCTCGTTTCGTTTCTTCCTTTCATGGTTTCTTCTAATAACATGAGCGTATTTCTTCTGCACTTTGTTCTTTTTTTTTTGCTCATGCACTCTCTCTTCCTCTTTCTTTCTCTTTCCCCCTCTCTCTCTCTCTCTCTCTTACTGCGATAAAACTTTGCGTGCCGACTGGTACTTGCTCTTCCTGCCTCTTGTAAATGACATGCACTTTTGCATTCCATTCGTATGACCAATCGTTTTCATATGTTGCGCAAATAATCGATATGTAAATAAATAGTACATTCTTTTTTCTACTCTGGTCATGGTGAAAATTCGTGCAATTTTTTTCACCTTTCAGTTTTATAACTCATTCAGAAATTGATTACGTTTAAAAAAGCGATAGTGGAGGCAACTTGTAGTGTACGTTATATCTACTAAACTTAGCTAATGCAGCTGCCGGGTTTCAAACTACCGAATAGATGAGTAGGTGGGCACAAACAATTCGTAGGCGGACATACCGTTGCCGCAATGCATTGTGCATATGTAAATTCACGAAGCTGCACAAAAAGATGTGTTTCCATATCACATGGGACTAATTGGTGTTGTTTTGCATTTTCAGCTTCAATGAACATTTCCGAAGCATTATATTCATGGAGAAGCCATCTCTCATGTAGTTGTGTTATTCGAGCTTATTGCCGATGAAGGATCGCTTATCATCCAGCACGAATCACTGATTAGCATGTAGTTTGTGTTGGGAATATTTCTCACAGTATTATTAAATATAAGAATTACCCTTTAGGGCAAGCGTCTGAGTATTCTCGATCATAGAACACAAATGTTTCGGTGTTTAGCAGCCGTACTATCAAGGACATATATCCCCTCACAAAGGGGATGCCTTCAGTGATCAAAAATTGAAAAATTTTATATCTCATAGAACGAGGAAAAGTGAAACCAAAATTGCATCGGAAAAAACAAGTGGAATTAGATCGCAAAACTAATTAATTGAAAATATGAATAAAGTTGAAAAGAAATGCGGATTGAACTAGAAAGAGAAAAAAATATCCGTCGGGAAAATAAATTAAGGAAAGAAAAAGAATAAGAAGAAGCAAAAAATACTTGCCTTCTTTTTCGCTGTCTTTCTGCTATTTGTCTTACCGCTGTGTTCGTCTAATTATTTGTGTTTGTCTCGATGAGTGCTCACTCGATGAGTGCATCGATTCCATTCGCATTTTCCCATTTTTGATTTCCTCCCATCTTCTCGATTAGAACAGCTGTTCCGATTGAACTCAACTGAATGCATTTGTCATTTACCCGACATTTTATGTGATTGCATCATCGAAGTGATGTTTGATATTCTCTCATTAGCTGTGTTAAGTCTAAATACTATTTTACTGCTAAATTCCTGCTGCGATCGCTGTTTTTATGCTCACTAATCTGCTTCTATATTATTGGTGTCAACAATACTTAGTTAGTTGTGTGTATTTTCATCTTACAACTGCGAAAGAGAACAGCGAATTCTTTTCAGAGACGTTTGCATTTTATCGCTTGTTCGACGGCGTAATCCCGAAATCGGTTTGATAGTTATGTTTGATGTTTTTTTTTAGGCAAGCGACAGGTCGCGGGTTCGTCCCCGTCTGCGCACAAGTTTTCATTGGTTATCAAAAACATCCCGGTTTGATAGTGTTGCTCATAGGGCTTTTTTTATAGGACGGAAGCCCCATAACCGTACTGCGACCTATGTAAAAGGGTTGGGAGGGGGAGCTAGTGAATTTTGCAGCATTTATAGTCAACATACACTGAAAAGGGGGTCTTGGAACATGGGCTTCAAATAAGCTAACACAGTGTGCATGTGTACATCTCACGCTGAAATGTCTTCTTTATATGCTGAGCGCAATTTGTTTAGAGAGCGTCATTTGGACGGCATATGAAAGAAGTAAACCACTTAAATATGCTCACCGAAACTTGAAGCGAGTGTGATGAGAAGAGAGCTTCTTCGTTTGCTTTAAGTCAACATTCACATTCGTATCGCAAACATCAACGAATGTTTTATGCTGCAATGAGTTCATATAAAACTTTGAGGGTGCTTTAATAATTATAAGCTAACGAAAGAAAATTACTTAACTTGCGCATAGTAGTGCTTTATATGATGCATACGTAAAAACGCATAGATGATTGGGCTGTTCGGAAAATCTATTAAACACTCTTCAATAGCACCTCATCCAGGTTTGGGCATGAACAAATGCGGCAAGTGAATTGTCATACAACTTGTTACCTAGCAAATATCCACAGCATACAGCATAATACTCTCGTGTCTTAATCAACATGTTTATTCGATCCACTCTATGGGGACTATTCTCGAACTTATCTCCCTATCCCGCTTTCACTAAAGGACGGAAGGGAGGGGAAAGATGCCAACAGAGAAAGCCCAAGTGTTGTTTATGACAGGGATTCATACCCCGGTTTGTTTGCACTCGGTTCGTAAGCTGGGCTAAGATGACCACTCATGTATTTCACTTTCTCGTTGCTGGGTCATTTCAATAGCGGAATAGCACCTCATCCAGGTTTGGGCATGAACAAATGCGGCAAGTGAATTGTCATACAACTTGTTACCTAGCGAATATCCACAGCATACAACATAATACTCTCGTGTCTTAATCAACATGTTTATTCGATCCACTCTATGGGGACTATTCTCGAACTTACCTCCCTATCCCGCTTTCACTAAAGGACGGAAGGGAGGGGAAAGATGCCAACAGAGAAAGCCCAAGTGTTGTTTATGACAGGGATTCATACCTCGGTTTGTTTGCACTCGGTTCGTAAGCTGGGCTAAAATGACCACTCATGTGTTTCACTTTCTCGTTGCTGGGTCATTTCAATAGCGGGTTTTGTGTAATAGCATCTTACTCCACCATATTTGGTTCGACTTATCTGATTCTGAACCCGAAGGTAGTTATGGCGGCTCATATTTTTGTCATTAAAAGGGAAGATGGTTCGCGCTTTCGAATCCATAGCCAATAGCGGAAAAAGAGCGCATAGCCCGAAAGGCAGTAAGCCCCTTCCATCCTCCCTTTTGGCCGACTGATTAAGCGAGGGTTGAATGGATTGGCAGGTCAACACTTGGCTATCTTTGTCATATTTTCTCCCAGTGCAAACTACTTACTTTGTCATTTTGTCGTATAAGTGATCAGAAAAGTTAATATATGCGTACAGGAGGGGGGAGAGAATGCTGGAACGGTCGCTTACGAATCCCGCTGAGATTCCATGGGTCAAAAGATTTTGCAATCAATTCATAAAAAAAGAGCATTCGCCATGCATAAGGCGTCCCTTTCCCCCTAAGACCCCCACGAAAGGTATTTATTTGCTATCATAGACTAACAGTCATATAAAGCCAGATTATCCCGAATGGAACGACAAACACGCGAACTTTCGTATGCAATTCAACAATGGAGGACCCTCATCAAATGTTGCAGAAATAAAGCGTTTCACCAATAACGTTTCACAAATGCATACCTAGCATTCGCCTATGCGAAGGATAAGTAAGTTGTTCGGGCACAAATGGTTGGCAGAGATTCGGATGTTGAGATGAGATCATAACTGAATCGATAGGTGAAGGATATAGAACATGGTGACTTGTACTTTGACCCTAGCTGATGATATCTGTCTAGTTCTTGGCAATCCAATGTGTTCATGAACACAAACTGCACCGTTCAAATGTGCAACGTGTTAACAATGGAACTTTTTATGCTATTTCCACAACAAGCAATACTGATTTTCTTATAAGAACTTGATGGGGTGGAATTACATTGCATTTCAGAGTCCATGTTTGAGAAACATTCTGCAGAAAATAAGACAAACAAATTTCTTTTCGAAAACTTGGCTGAATTACTTCTTATAATATGTCTTTAATTATTCGATTATTTTATACCAGTAATGGACAGAAATAAGTATCACCTTTTTGTGAGTGTAAAAGCAAATAGTCGTATCTAAGAGTAAATGTGTTAAACTTGAAAGGTCTGCAAAGCAAGAGAAAAGGATAGCAGCCCACTCAAACATTTTTCATGCTGTGTTGCTGCAATACTTTCGCATGCTCAAAGCCGAAAAATCTCCCTGAATATTCAGCGGGAAAATTTTTGGTGAGAACTTCTCTGTGATTAACATTTTGTGTTCACCATTTATTCGAAATAACTTTGAAAATGCCCATTTTTTCTATTATTTTCTTGCTGCCAGTGTTCATCTACACAAGAAAGATTGATGTTATTCAAGCCGCGCATGGGTATAATACCGAAAATCTGACCTATCCTTGGCTGCCTCTTATCAACCATGCCACTTCCACCATCTTCAACCATCCAAGATACCGACTGATACGAGAATATCCTATTATTACGTCTTGTTCCAACTACATCACGATTTCCATTATCTACTACGATACAATTCCTTCTATAATATCTTACTGCCGCGTTTTTGCTCGTAAATTCTTCCTCTATAAACGGGATCGTTGAGTTTATTCGATTGTCTGATTTGAAATGTATAAGTGCATCAAAGATCGTTGAAATCGATCAAATATGAACTGATTATGAATATTGCCTCAGGAATGCGGCAAATATGCATCGTGCTGATAAATATGCTCACTTTTGCGTGAGCAAATGAATGTACGACGATGCACACTATCTTTTGATTATTCTTTGAGCACAGCGTTGAGTAAATATCTCGCGGCCATCGCATCACCGCTTCTTATGTGGTGAGCCAATTTCGAAGGCTATCATAGATTAGTTGTGTGTTTAGCATAAGTTTATGTATAACTTCGTTTGATTTTCATTCATATCGATGCTGTTCTTCATAAGAACATTCGTTTTTCAACTGATAATGATACACGTGTAGGTGACTGAAATGGATCGTTCTTACCGCATGCTTTTTCAGAAATTTGAACGACGCTTAAAAGCTATAGAGGCCTACAAAACATTTCTACGGCCTACATAAGAGATCGCTTTACCGAAAAGGTATTCGAAAATGATATTCGCGCTGCAAGCAGGGTTTGATGTTACTTCATTTTCTGGACAGTCTTTCGTATTGGATGAAGGAAAATTAAATGTTCTAGTGCACGAGAATACTCTTCAAACAAGTCGTGAATTAGCGAGGTTACGCGCTTTGATCGAAAGACAACATTGCTCGGCATTTGTTGCTGATGAAAGCGTTCACAAGCTTGCCTTTTGGATCCCACAAAAAGGGCAAAATCCGACGCACGAGCGCTACTGGATTTTATTGTTCAGTCTGTCCAGTTGTTCTATGAACCTCAAAAACTGGAATTACGAAATTTGCACGGGTGTAATCTACACCATAATCTTACCTCGTATAGCACAATGCGCTTGAACCATTGACTTGAAGAATATAGCTCGAGGCGCTTATAGATGGAAGAAAAATTTGCATGAAATTTTTATTGGTTCGGATCACTTTAAAAAGTATTTTGTAATCTCTGCAATTCAATTATAATATCAAAGCATTACTTGCGCAGCTGCTATTTTTTCTTAACTTATTGATCTGTTTGGTCACGTCTGGAGAATGTAGAGTCGCAATCCATACCAGCTCCTTTGGTACACTTCTATGTAAACTTTAACCTCACATTGCTTCGCCTTGGATCATCCCCACAGATTAAAGCGCTAAATATGCTTTCGTTCGTAAATTCCTATATGAAAACTGTCATCAACCTTTTGAGGATATCTATGCGAGGTGTATATTTTATAAACTCTTCGCAGTAAAATGTTCCACGTGTCATCGACATAGAATTGAGCTCATATCGGAGCTTTGCTTCAGAAATAATACTGTGGGGCGCATCTTAGTGATGCAAAGAAAGTAGCTAGCAGCTAAAGAATATGGAATTTTGAAAAAATTGTTACCGACTTGTAAATTGTCTCTAAATAGATGTTAAGTTGACAAATTTAGCCGATTGAGCAAGCTTGTTGTCATCGCTCGCCTGACATCATCGTTGCTCGTCATCACTCAATTTGCCGACATTTTTTCAACGGCGCGTCATCTATAAATGTCCTCTTTCCTAAAGGATTTCTGTGATGCTCTTATTTATTATTGCGTTAACGATCGAATTTATGCATTTAGAATGTCTGCTTACAATTGTCGGTTGCTTCATTCACATCCTCATCGCTGTATTCTGCTCCTTCTTTTTTCCGTCCCTCAACATATTTTTAACTCAATTTGATCTTTCTCAATCTTTTTTTTGTAAAAAATTCTTTGCTGTTAAATTTTTTGAAGCAGCCTGGGGCTTGCAATTCATGCTGAATATATAATTAATAGTGAATTTGTTCTCAATTGCGGGCTTCTGTTGAATATTCAGCTTGAATGGTGCTGTCAAAGTGGTTAAAAATGAGTTTTGCACATTTTGTGTGATTAACTATCACCATCAATTTGATTGTAATTGAGCTTGAAATTTAAATCAATTCACGTTCTTTCGTTAACTCTTGATGCTTGAAAATGCTAAAACCACTTGCCATTTCCTAACTTAAGCAAAAGCCTTCCAGATTCCGAGGTCGGATTGAGAGTACTCTAATACTAGCACTTCGCATTGTTTTTCTAGTAGCAATGTAGCACATCTAATAGTAGCACATAGTAGTAATGCGTATATATAATTTTTTAGCTTAGATTGTGTAGTGATTTTCAGCTTCTATTTAAATGGCTCAATTTTGTTGATCGTGAGGTGAATGATCAAAAGCTTACTTCTCTAGCTGTTTATTTCAGAAGATTTCCTTTTAGCTTGCAAAATAAATGCAGATTCGCCTTCAAACGCTGAATCTAAGTAGTGGGAAACTTTTGCAAGAGAACAGCTTAAGCGTCAGCAGCTTCTGAATCATTAACAACATGATATATAGGAGCTTTTAATTATGCGAAAATCTTATGGTGGTGCTTAATATAGATCATTGAAATGGCTGCACCAATAGCTGCAACTGAATTGCTTTGATGATATGTTCTTCGTCCCATTTTTCTCTCAAAAATAAATGCATATAAATTTTTGTGAAAATACCATCACTCACTCAATTATAGTTCCAGATTTGTCATCACCTCAAACCATACAAAATTAAAAATATTAAAGTGATCTTTTTACCGCCTATTTTATTTGGAATGGTATGGATAAGAATAATATTGGATATATTAATTTGCTTATTTTTCCTACATTTATTTATTGAGTAGTTAATGACTTTGGAATATAACATCTGCGACATTCAGGATGCATAATCTCGTACGTTTGAAACATACGTATCAATTAGATCGCGTTGTAACCATTTCCATTTCGATAAAATTTCTTGCTACGCTGAACTTTGTTGAATGCGACGAATATCACATTTTGGTAGAAGCTAAAATATTTATGGGAAATATAATCGTGAATGTTTTCAATTAAAATAGGCTTTTGTGGCCCTGAGTTCCCCTTCCTTCCCATGCATAGATGGAATGCAGCCTTTTAATCTGGAATTTCTTGTGTCTTGAAACTTCAAAACTTTATATATTACTTTCTTAATGGTGGGCTGTTACAGAGTATTTATTGCGACTTTTTACAATCAGTGCATTCGTTTTGCTATGTTTTAGTGCAAGGCAATATTTTGGATGCGACATTTTTATAATGTTTCTGTTCATATTTGGAGGCTTCTTCTTCTTTTTTTTTCTCCCTGAACTATCCTCATTGACAGTGCTTCTCAGATTAAGCTATCATTTCCGGGAAACTTTCAGCAAAATTCCGCTTTGCTTACAAACATTTATGCAGTGTTAACGATCAATGATCGTATAAATAGCTAGCTTCATACTGTGCTTCACAACACTACAACTTCATAATTGGCAATAGCAATGTCAATATTTATTTTGGAGTGATTCCACATACTCAATATTCCTTCTCGAGTACTTTGGCATGCTTATTGAGTATTATCGATAGTAGAGAGCTGAGTACATGTGTTATGAATATATGAGTTGTATAAAACCAATCAACAAGTTGATCGTTGATCATCATATAACGCTGAAATCTATAAATTTGTGCGTTACAAAATTATTAAGTTGAATTAATATATATTTAGAATGTTTTATGCATTTTTCATCGATTTGTCAACTGTTATGATTAGCTATGCTAATGCAATGAGGAAAATATTTTTGAAAATATTTGAGAGAATTTTCTACAATAAAGCTTGAAGCAAAAGTTTTGCTATCATTCAACCATACAATTTTGTTCGATAAAAATTTCTTTCTCAAAATGTCGCTTTATTCTTCGTGAAGTGAATTAAAACCAACTTGGATTTCCTTTGCGTTTACTTTGTGGAAGAATCGAATCTCTATATCTATTTTAACTGAGAATGGACGCATTCTCATGGAAATGCTGCGTACTTTTCTTTGTTTTAAAGCAATGATAAAAGTCACTTTTTATTACAAGTTCACTTATCCTTTTCAAATTGTAAAAATTTCAGACAAAAGAAGAAAAAGCGCATGGGAGAGGAACTTCCGAATACGTTCTTTTCTTCTCAGACCTAGCGAATGCCCCCTAACTTTATTTTATCCTCTCTTCCTATTCATTATTTTAGCGATTGCTAAGATGCCTTTTCAAGTACCTTAGGGCTATGAGAAGCAGTAACACTGTGTCTTCCGCACCCAGCCTTCAGATATATAACACAGCCACTATCACATATATAAATGCGCTATTTACATTCCACTTCCGGCAGGTATTCCATCATACCGATACCTGTTGTGCACTGAAGCTGCTCTCTGATATTCTTTGCGCCTGATACTCTCTTCATGGATTCATGATTTGATTTTATTGCATCTGGCTGCAGCTGGCGTTGCCCCTACTCAAATAAAAGCCTATTTCCAGATGTTTCGAAGGCAATGTTCCTTTCATAGATGCTGCTTCCTGTCAGGGGAAATGCGAGTGTACTGAATGTTCACATACGTCACTATATTTGAGGCAAACGGTCTGTTTTCTAAGTATTAACTCAGTCTTTTATTTTCAAAATGGTTTTTGGAGCAGTGCTCTCTCGCTTTGCGAAAAGTTTTTCCTAGTCGTCATGTTTTTTTTTCGGCAAATACAACTTGTCGTGATCTAATGAATTCAGAGATTTAATGATCGCACATTTGTTTATTTCTCTCTTCTCTTCTGTGCTTTCCAAGCACTAACCAATCGTATGAGCATCTTCAAACAAAACCCACTAATTTTGGGACGGGAAAGTTGTGAAAAAACTGCCAAATTGCACAAATTGATGTAGCAGAGTGTTTTGATAATGCAATGAGATAAAGTATCTTCCTATTGGGAATGTCGCAGCAATATATAAAATTAAAGTTTTTCCAATGCGAAAATTTTTCATCACTTAAAGTAGGATGTCAGCGAGAATGTTGTTGCAAATTCCAACACTTGAAAACATTTAAATTTAATGGTTACTTATTTGGCGGGTGCAACGAGGTCTTTCGTTTTCGAATTCATGGTTAGCGACAGTGCTGAGAAAACTGTCATTTAAATCCAAATTTTCTGAACGCGGCAGTTTAACATTTTCTTGTAGACTATAGGAACTCTAAACAATGAACCTAAAAATGCTCTTATGAACCCATGAGCGATTTTTGATTAACGAATTTGTCCTTAAACCACCTATGGTTTTAAAAGGTAAAATCTAGCTGATTTTGCTCAACAAATCAAGCTATTAAAACTGCATATTCGAGAAATAACGAATCTTTTGGATAAGCAGAAACTTTTTGGAAAGGTAATCGAACTCCAGAGCCTTGAAACGATCCATCAGAAACAAAGTGAGCCTTTCCAATTTATTAAGCAAAATTCTACCGCCTACACTCTTCATCATTATATTTTCAATAAAAAGGATCATCTTCCTCTCGACGTTCACTCACTCTTCTCGAAAGGGCAACAAGTAAAAAGCAGGTTATTTGTCACAGGATTTGTGAGGGATTCCGATTAGTACTTATGGATAATAGTCAAGGAAGTGGGAGAAGGAGAAGACTGCACGACCCACTCTGATCTTAAACTAGTAAACAATTTTTTTGATACATTGACATCAGACGTCACCAAATCCCGAGACTGCAGTGAGCTGAAAAAATGGGCGGCGATTTAGAGTGAGTGGATAGCTCCGCCTTACAACTATTTTTGGAATGCTTGCCAGATAGCAACGATGAGTGTTTTATTTTTTTTTCTCGGTACTGACGAAAGTCTAATCTATTCGCTGTCTTTGCTTCATTCTTCAAGTTGCCTTTATTCTTGAGTCCTGACTATATCCACTATTTTAAGGTGCGGAACTCACCGTATTTCCAATCAGATCACATTACGCCTCCGATTTTCGTTGTGAAAGTTCCCTTCATAACTGTATACTACTTTTTTCACTGCTGCAAATAACCTGAGCATTACTAGATGCCTTCTTCGCCTCCATCCCACTATGGAGAAAAGGAAGAGGCTTTCTTCGAAGCCCGTTTTTTTGTCTCGATGTTCGATTAGTTCTTCTCAACTATACGTTTTTGCTTATTTTTCCTCCACTTACAATTTTGGACGGTGGTGATTTCTGCTTGCAGCACACTCTGAAAGCAACATTACTTTTTCAGCATCATGTGCATTGTATTGTCTTCATTAGGTCAAGCAGATCCAATTGGGCACCTCTCCTCATTGTGCTAAATAAACTTCGTATTTTTCGTTGCTTTTTCTTCCATTTCGTTCGTTTTGAAGGGGCATGTGAAAATGCATCGCAATTTCCGTGTAATGAACAGGCATGCGAACTGTTGTGCGACGTTTTTGTTTTTGTTTTTTATTTGCTTTTTTTTGAGCATTCTCTTGTTGTTGTGTGTTATGTGTTCCATAGAGCTTGAGATCTTCCATTGGCGCTCTTCTTTTTGTATTTTTATATGGATGAGCTTTTTCTCTGCAAAATTCCCTTGTTTTCTTTGCTCGCGTATGGCACTGTAATTCGATGGGAAAGAAGGAAAAGGAAGTGAGACGGATATCTCCGATCCCCAGTGGCTGTCGCGATGCCTGTCGGAGATGGCAATCCTCGTTCCTGGTCCTTAGATTTCGCCGGAAACACCTTTCTCAAATCATACTAGAAATGCCAATGCACGTGCTTAACAGTTATTTCCGAAATACCCATGGGAGAGGATCAGATGGTGGGAACGGAATAATGGTTCGCGTAATCGGATGAAGGAAATTACATATCAACTCGTTAGTGGGCATTTTTGTTGTAGCTGTCATTCATATGATGTTGTTGTGAGTTGTTTGCTCGCAGCCTTCCTAGCTGCCTTTCGCACACCATTTCTTCTCGAAGATCCTGATTGTATTAGGAAGAATACTTAACTATTAATGATCAAAATGTATGTAAAGATTGGTAAATATGAAAATTGCGATATACTATGAAAAAGCAAGTATACGATGATAGGTTCAGCATTCAATGCATTAATTGCCATCCCCCGACACACTACTCTACTCTCCTTCCTCCATTCTAAATCTCTTTAGTGGCAATAGTAAGCACCCCGTGTACGAAAGACGCTTCACTAAGAATCTAAATTGTCTCATTTATCCCTGCTAATCACAGCACCCATTCACCATGAAACTTGCTTGTTTGGAGCAGGTAAATAAACTGTTAGTCGCAGTGGCGAAAATTTACGAAAAGTGGCTCAGCAATTATTGAGGTCTGTAGGAGTTCACCTGTATGGATTGGTCGCTTTATCTCCCCACTATGATGCACATTCGCGCAAGCAACAGGTTGTGCTTGCTAGCCTAACAAAATTAATATTTATTGGATCTCACGCATTGTCGCACGAAGGTTTATGTCATTCCGCTTGTTAGAGTGTGCTTTTGAATTGTGGCAGCCTTTCTTGTCGTTTTTTTTTTGATTCCGGATGGAATTTTGTGGATTGCCCTCTGTGCAAGAACAACTGTTCAGAATAATTCACACTTCAATAGCACTGCTCTTATTGCTGCTTGTCGTGTTTATGTAGTGGGTAAACAACTCTGTTCGCACTATATTATCCTTGTTTTGCTTTATTTTGTTGATCTTCTCAAAACATTTCACGCTACGTTTTACATATATTTTCCTAGTTCATCTTATTTCTTCTGGTGAGCATAAACATCAAATTTGATTTTTTTTTAATAGAAAGAAGTCGTTCGCGAATTTTTTTTTCACCGTACTTTACCCTCATTCCATTACGGATGTAATTTTGCACTGTCATCTTTGGTAGGTTTCATCTTGGCAACTTGATTGAATTTCATGATTAGCTTCCTATGAACCAACGTTAGTCATTATTGCTCTACTGTTGATAGTCTAATCTGACTCCAGCTGTAACAAACGCTAATGAAGCTTAATAACACTATTTCAGTACAATGGGCATAAAATAAACTGCAATGAATGCGCTGGATCAGTGCCAAACCGTGATCGTACAGCTGCCAGCTGAGAGTATCGTCTATGAGTGGCTCTACGGTATTCATACCTTCTATAGGCCGATCCATACATATCTATCGATTTTTATGTGCGCTGTTGGAACAATCTGTAACTTCTGCAATATTGTCGTATTGACGAGGTTGGTTGGCAATTGCTTTCACAAATTTTCGTTCGAAATGAATGTTTTTATTGCCTTGTATTGAGCTAATTGCGAAATGTAATTCTCGCATTCGAAGAGTTCCATCTCGCATATTGATGCTAGCAATGGCTTCTCTTGTCAAAATTTACCCACCATGATCGAAGCCTATCTTTGAGATATGTCATCGTTTAGATATATGGTGCCAATATTATCGAAGCATAAACAGTCTCATCCATTTTTCTACCAATCGTAATTCAGAGCAGAAAATAACTGTGCTATTGAATTCTGATGTAACCGAATTTTATTAGCTAAAAAAAACCTAAAATTTTTCCACATCTGTTCAGCTGTACTGAAATTCCATTATTTCACTTCCGGACCATATTTTTTAAAGAAACAAATTGATAAACATGTTAGAGATGCTCACACGATTATTCATTCCTTTCCTAACCGAACGTCTTCTGAAGTAAACAGCCAAATCGAAAATTTGCAGAGTTTAGCATTCGACCGTATTAATCTACTCACCTAACGGGTATCAAATGAAAATTCAATAGTTATAAAGTATGTGTGTAATTTCTGGCATCGTTATCTATCTACAATTCTTTTTGAACTTGATGATTCAGCACAAATTATTATGGATTTAGTTATTCTTTGGTGTTCATCCTAGCAATCAAATTTTATGATTCCAGCTTTAATGGCCGCATCACAATGCGCTTTTGTTGAGCAAGTTTGGAAAAGTGTATAAAAAGACCTCGGGTACAAGTTGCGTAAAAATGTGTTTGTAAAAGGCTCATCCTCTTTTGAAATGATTTTCCGCACTACTGTTTACATAAGTTTGCGTTTAGAAGGATGTGTTTTGCAGATATTTTTGCTGCCATAAAAATATTCATTTGCAAGCATTCATGAATCTTTATCTTATTTCGAGAGTGATTTATACTGCATAGGATTAATTTTGGCAATATTTTATTCAGATCGATGCAATTTGAAAATTACGTCGCTGCACACAATTTCCAGAATGACTCGGTAGAAAAATTTTGTATATCACCGTGTACGGAAGCAATAATCGAAATGAAATCAATCTTTGATGTGCACGTGGGCGAATTGCTTATGATACGTGGGAGTGCATAATTCACTTTATGAGCTTTATGTAAGCTTCGCCTACGTGCGTTTTCTCAGTGAATGAATAAAGCATTCCCTAAAGATCTAATCACCATTCAAAAATATTGACTCTAAATGTTCGTTCATAGCAGCAAAAGCAAATAATCGCCATCTTACGGTAAGGAAAGCAAAGCCGAACCGGATGTTTTAGTGGAAAACTTGAACCGTTCGAATATCTTTCAAAATTTTCCGCTATAAAAGCGTTAAAATCTCCCCGTTTGCCAACATTTCCGCTTCATAGGAGACAATCTTCCGCACTTCTCCCTCACACTGCTGCTAATGGCTACACACTTGAGTCTGCAAGATGCAGCAACTGTTCACCCCTGCTCCATATGAATTTACCTTCGCCTCTTCTAAAAATTCTGCTAAACTTCGAGCTGCAGTATTTGAGGCTCAAGCATTTAGTGCTCACTCCTCGCTTTCACTATATTTAGTTTAATCTTTCCTAACGTTATTCTCAAAACTCGTAGAATTCATCTTTATTCTAGATTATTTTGTGCAAACGATTGGATTTTTTATTGTTTCAAAATTTTTTAAAATTATCTAACAATTTTGATATAAAATATATCATTGAAAAAGTGTCACTCACTACGCTCATTTACCTTCTAGCAAATAACATTTGTTTATCTCGACACGCAATGTGTCGTTGTAATAAAACAGCTAAATTGCACTCTTCACATTACACAGCATCAAGTTTACTTATTATATGGATGCGTTACCTTTGCCAACGGCTCATTACAATGCACTCTGAAATATAGCCTCTCTTGTTGTGCTATTCGTAATATGGTGTTTGTATCTTTTTATACAAAATTATATATCTGAATAATTCTATAGAAAACACTTTTCTTCGTTTAGCACACCCGCAACAAACCATTTCTTACTTATGGCTTCAGTGGTTATTTTCTAAAAGTTTTCATTCATATTATTCAACCTACAGTATTCAAAGTAATATTTTATAACAAAGCCATCCACTACGATAATTTTGCAACGCCGAATGATTACGGTAATGATCGAATCTTGATTGATATCAAAGGAAAATTAGTGAGCTAACATCCGTTGTTTATACGAAAAAAGAATTTTTTTTAGCTTATACGAAGAACAATAAACAAATAGAAGTTTATTCAAATATCACATAGTGATCTTCTTTCAAATGTCTTTTTGCACAACGAATAGCAATATGCCATAAGAATGAAGTGAATGTGCAATATTGACATAAGGAAAGAATAAGAAATTGGATTAGCGGCTTCTTGTTGAATTTGGCGGATGTCGTTCCCTTCGGGGCATAAAATACGCTACTTGATTTTCGAATGTTGTGGTCTCTCTCAACTCTAGTCACTAGTGAATATAACGGCTTTTTTTTGACTAACTCCTTTATCTCTTCACAGTTCCTATTATTTCACACTCTATTCGCACCTTCTCATAAAGAAAACATAAAGGCACTGCCTTTACTTCATACTTATGATAGAATCCCTATTCAAGAGAACAAACCGGAAATTTTATCTATCAAAGCTCACATATGATCAGAATGCTAAACATCCTTGTAAAAGGGTCTTCTATTAAATTGGTGATTTGGTTTGCAAGGTGGCTCCTCTGGGAGCTTATCTTGATACCCCTAAAGAACATGAAGAAGTACAATTTGAAATAATAACACGGTTGCCAATTGGTGGACATTTCTAATGACGTTGAAGTGTTAAAGTGTTAAAATGTTAAAGCAACAATTGAAACTTCTTATTCTGTTCACAGTGGCACATGTGTCGGATTTTATGCTGGCGAGGTTTTTCTTTTTATTTCGTCATTTATTCCATTTGCATGTAACTGAGGCTACAATATGTTCCACATATTTGGTTAGATCCCAGAAATGGTAACTAGAAATAGCATACGTTTTCGAACTTCGAGCAAGGTGATCTAACAGTTTTCGGGGATTATATTACTCTTTTGAGGGAAATCATCGTATAATAAAGCATACAAAAACACTTCGAACAAATCGGCTATTATATGTGCAAATCGGAATACAAAAACGCTACGAAACAAGCAATAACGATACCATAATAGAGCAAAAACAAACGAGCAATTCCATATAAGCTGCAATTTTCGAAAGGCTTTTTAGATTTTTAGCTGGAATGAAAGCATTGAGAGGCGAATTACGGACCAGATCAATGAAAGGGAATGTTCGTCAAACTATTTTCTGTTATCGCATGAATCTCGCAAATAGGCGAAGCAAGGAATTCAATTCCTTCCGCTTGTTTCCCACAGAGATTCTTTACTGGTTTACACTGCAAAGTTTGATCTGATGTTGTTAGACGGGTGTTGAAGCCGAATATGCGGCAAGCACAGTACTCTTGCGGCAAGCACAGTACTCTTGCGGCAAGCACAGTACTCTTGCGGCAAGCACAGTACTCTTGCGGCAAGCACAGTACTCTTGCGGCAAGCACAGCACTCTTGCGGCAAGCACAGTACTCTTCGTATGCGTTGTTCCTCTCTTCGTTTGCGCATTTTGCAAAGTTTCAGATTTAATTCTATTAAGCATATCTGATCTAACTTGCACTATTTCCTTTGCCTTTCGGTAACTTCTTTTTTGCTTTCTGAATGAAGGTGAGACTAATGAACTCCCAAGAGCGATTTAAAATTGAGGTTCTTTTAGGAAGCAAGTTGCATCAGCACAATAACAATAAGGTTTGCAATAAAACTGCACATAAATTTGGTCTTTTGTGCTGCTGTGATCTTTATTTTATAACGAGACCAAAAACGAGTTGGGAAATCAGTTCCCTGACAGCAACCCTCGAGGGTATCCACAGGCGAAACGGGCTTCAACACCCGTCTAACAACATCAGAGCAAATTCCCTATATCCCATCTGTTTGTAGCATTCGTCATATTTGTATGTTTTATTAAGAAAATACTGCGAAGTCTGCGTTGTGTTGATATTTACGAATATTTCCATAGTGACCAGTGGGTGGGACAATGAGAGTTTAGAAGGCAAAAACAATTTCCATGCAATGCATGACTATCGCAGGATTATTGTTCGAGTGAGTAAAAATTTCAGGAAGCAGATGCGTACACCTGTTAACATGATTCTAACAGCGATGGCATGCTGCGATACAGTGGTGCTATTTTCGAATCTCATCTATACCACACACTACACATTCGTTGCGTTCGCCAATTGTCATCCTCGTCATTGGAGTTACGGATGGGCAATGTTCCTCATCGCTCATGCACACCTCTCTCTAGTCGGCCATTCTAGTAGTGTCTGGCTCTCAGGTTAGTGCCACGTCTACAGTTCATCTGAATGCACTCTATCAATTCGATCAGAGTCATAGCTGGAGGGGCTAAGCGAGGGTGCGGCATGAGTCTTAAGAGATTTTAGATAGTCTGTGAACAGGAAGGAGGAGGGACAGCAAGAGAAAGGAAAGGAAAAAGTAGCAAAAATATATAACAATTGATTGACACCTCGTACATATCTTCGCACTCATCGAAACAACTCTCCAATTATATCGGTGGCTCGTAGTAGTCATTGTAATCCGGATTTTTTGGCTGAAAATTCCTCACATAGTGTAATAGTGATAGTTCGTGTTATGTTATTTTGTTGCGCATTTTGCTAACTTTTGAAAATATGCGTTATGGCGAATTACCAGCTTCCATCTATATGTTTTGCTGCAGCTGTACGTTCAGTAATTTAAGCAGCGGGTGAGGATTCTAGGGGAAAATTTGGTAAATACGATCAACATTTGTCTTTGGCCGAATCGGTCAAATTTGGTTTGTTGACAGATTCTATCTAGTGAGTTAAATTACTAGGAAATTGATGTAATATAGAAATTGAGTTTAACACCCGATAAGTGCAAACGAAACGAAATACATGGCAAGCAATTGGCATAGCACGTACTTTTTGCACTTTCGCCTAGCGAGTCTAACGATTTCAGAATGTGTTCATGATTAGTAAAACATTTATGCATTTATATTTCCTTTTTTTCTCCACCTTTTGCAAGTCTTTATATTACGAAGTACGCATTGTCATGCATTCTTGCATGCACAAGGCTATAGCGGGGGATTTTCCCTAACAATTCATATGTTCGATGTATCACTTATGAACTACATGGTCGGTCATTGTTGCGTTGTTTTTCATTGCTTTTGCAATCGACTGCGTTGGTGGGCTAGATTACAGTATCGCATATTGTGATAGCCTCTGTGACGCACTTGTTAGTATGATAAGATCGGACTGTACCCATAATGGTATGATAAGGTCGGGTTGTGCCGATTCTGGGTGTAGTTCACCTCCAGGGGTCAGACGATTTTCGTTAAAGCCAATGAAGATGGATTTTTCGAGAAATGGCTACGCATCTGTGCAGTTGATGCAGAAATTAATGCCCCAGCTGCTTCTAACGTTGTTCAAATTTGCCTTATTAAAAACACCTCGAAAGTTGAACGAGTATTTCCGATGAGGTTTAAAACCGAAATTAGGTCTCAATAAATTATTCAATGATCGTCGATGTAATATTGTAGTTTGTTTCTCACTTGTTATTGTTGCAAATTGATATCATAATTTGCATTCGTCTTTTTTCTCCCTTTTCTTCAAAAAAGACTGGTGGAATTTTCCATTTAATTTAAATAATGCTGATTACTAATCCTGAAATTATAACGAAAATAAATGAGAGTTATAATTACATGATGGACTTAGCATGCTTTTGAAATTATTTAGCATAGGAATTGTGTTTAAAAACAATATTGAATTACACTAGTCTATGTTTTTAATGGCTGAACCTGTTAAATCTGTTTCTTTTCAGTTATGCTCGCTCTAATTCGCTACATGACATTACGCAGTCGTGGCAACATGAACGGAATTCAGGTGAACTTTCCTTTATTCCTCTCAGATTCAATTAATTTTTACCTATTGTTGTGCTCGCTGTTCAGTGTGCTTATGGATCAAAAATTTATTTCGACGATCACATTGTGAATTAAAAAACAAATGTTTGAGCATATTAGAGGAGTTAATTTGATTTAGGCGTTCGCTTTTTGCCCATTATATTGATCACTTTCATAAGTTAGTAATAAACTGCACGAAATAAAGCATTCATGTAGTTCAGCAACTGCAACTCAGCCTCTGACAAAAAGAATAATATCGTTTAACTCGACCGATTGCCTATAATTTCTTTCGAAAGTTGTGAAAACAAAATGAAGATTGACATAGGTGAGTGATGATCACCTGTATCTATTATGCGCATCAAATTTCATCAATATTGATGCTGCCAAGCAGACAGATGCGTACGTATGCAGATGCAATGGCAACACATTGCTATTATGCGTCTTGAAACTTGACGCTATGAAGCCACATTTAATTAACCATCTATCCCTTTGAAAAAACTTGTTGAAAATTTTTTTTTTAATTCGATTCTTCTCAGCCTTTAGACGAGTCATTATGCCTTTAGAATTATTTACTTCAATATCGGAGAGGAGAAGGGAACAATATGGAAAAGCTTTCGCTTTCTTTTGAAAATGTTGTCGTCAGGCGATGCGTCATTTCATGCGCTTTTGCATGTGTGTTTGCAAAGAATGCATTGTCGCATTTCCGTCCTATGTTTATATGTGTGCACGTTTATCTATTCATTTCATTTCCGCATTAACGATACAGCTTTTGATGGACATAATGCTTACATCAGAATGATCTCATAAACCACATTTCTCGCAAATCCATCCACTTTGAAAAGAGTATTAGCCACTTGGAGACGTCTAAAAAAGTTCTCGAGTGTAGCAGCAGGTCAAATTTTCATTTTGCGCTAATCGAACTGCGAAAGTAACTTCTTTTGTGGAGCTATTATGTAATTGCTATGATCAGCTAATATATGAATGAATGCTTTGTTACTCATTGTTAACTATTGAAATTTGCTGTTATCATGAATGGAGTCACACAGACGCAAATCATGCCTCTTAATTGGGCATTCTTACCCACTTATATTCCCATGGAATAGGGTTTTTAAGATCTGAGGGACAGGGGTGAGAGAGGATTGAATGAGACGAGAGTAGTTATGTAAACTAACTATGAAAGGTTTGGAGATCTCTTTGGATGAAGTTTTATTCGAAGGGATGCGATCATAAAATCATTTTGTGGTAAATGCTGAAGTGAATTTATTCGATAGTTGGCGCTGAATGATATCGAAACTACTTATGAAACGCATTTTGTGCAAGTGAACTATGCTGCAAAAATGTAGCTAAATATAGAACTGATGCTACATCCAAGTTTTATATGGACTCTGCAGTTCATAAAAATTTAATATTAATCCGGACTCTGTAGTTCATCGACCGATTCCCACCAGAAATAAGGCACTCAAAAGAATAAGGCACTTAACTAAAGCACTAGAAACCTCTATTGATATAACAGCTCAACGATATCGAGTAATGATGTCTCATCATATACTAATTTGAAAACGACAGGAAAATTGTGTATCTTTATGGCTGATGGAACGTTCCACGCGTGCACGCTAATCGCCTGCTTGCACATGGATAAAAACATCGATGAAACATCTAAAACATCGATGAAACATCCAATTTTTCAAAGTAAAATCGATGAGGCGTTAAAATTCTTAATGAAGTCATTCGTTTTTGACTCGTTTTCGGGGAAAAGTTCACTTCAGAATTTGATGGCACTTTTCTTTATCACCAAGCCGTAAACAAATAACTAAAATTAATAAACAAATAAATAATATACTCAATTAGGTGAAAACTAAGTATAGGTATCGAACTAATGATGTGTGCTGCGCAAAGAAAATTTCATTGCTGCACACTACAGTTAACTGCTGGAAATGATAGACATAAGATAGTGTTTTGTTGTGTTGATGTTCGCTCTATATGAAAATAAGTTGTACTATAGGCTGTCATCTAAAATATGCAAATGCCGTAATGTGCATCCTGAATTGATTGTGATAATCTAGCGAATTTCTTGCTACGGTGACGCGCTTGTACTTTTGCCTAAAAGTACTTCATTTTTACAAGATTAAAAATGAGGCTGTATTGCGCTTATACTGTATTCCAATTTTTAGAAACTAACGCACTATGCCCCTTCGCACAGAAAAAGTGTAATAATGTATGTTGTGCTTTAATTATATTTGAAGTGTTCCATTGTGGAAAAAATAAAGAATAAAAATGCGGAGAATCTTTGAGAATATCTATTGGCCACTTTCACCAACGCCCTATTTTATTTCAAACTCTCAAAAAGTGCCAAAAGGTAAATGAAAATGCTCTTTATGAAATTATTCCTTATGTAGTAAGTGATCACCGCTTACGCCTAGGATGAAATCTGTTATCCTCGTCGACTTCCGATGAACACTACGCCGCAAGCAGTTGCACCATTTGCCTCTTCAACATACCTGGTGCAGGTGGAAGTACTGCATTGGCTTACGAAATAATAGGCTAGTGCGACGAAGCTTACGTGTGTGAGTGACAGCCACCGGCTGTCAGATCATTCTCATCTTCTGAATAAACCTGGCATGAATCTTATTGCGCTATGCCAATCGTCCATCATTGCAAAGGAAAGCAGACAAACTTCCTGCACTAAAGTCTTCGTGAATTCCGATAGTGCAATCGGTAAAAACACCATAAAAGTGGCCTATATGCAAGTGCTGGAATCCTCTGCTAACAAAAGAGCTAATTTCATAAAGGTGATGGACCTGTTAAACAACTCCCGAGAGCCGTTTTCTCCTTAGGTATTTGTGCTAATGCTGCGCATGATCAGTTATTCGAACTTTCAAACAAAGACATTGGGAAAACCACTTCCGCCTCTATACGAGCAAAAAGCACATTTCAGCTGCAAGCGCAACAAGCAACAATCTTCGCTGCATTTATAATTTTCGTGAAAATTTCTATAAGTTACATTACCTCTGTAGCTGTAGTTTTATTTCAATCTTACTCTATCGCCGTTTTTTTTTCTTTTTAAGACATGTACACTTCTCCTTGCAATGCAGTAGTGCAATGCGCTCATTTTGCAACTATCTAGCTATCTAACAAAATAAGTGCATCATTACAGCACAATTTGCTGTCTATTGTGCGTATAGGCAAAGATAAAAAAGTGTGTTATAATAGCACATCGCTTTCGTTTTACAATGATATTTGCTATCCGTTGAGTTAGAAACTACAAATAGAATCAGACAAAGTATTGGTTCGTTTATTCCAATATCACATTGTTTGCAAATTGGCAACCGTTGTCATATGTTGAGTAATTTTAATATGGACTCAATTTTCACTCCGTAATAGGCATATCGACGCATAAGCGAAATGCTTCCTCGTTTATTTTATTGTCCATTCTAATAATTCTCGGTAACATAACAGCTGTTCGTATACATCGCTTCGATGGATAATTAACAAACACATTTTGCATGACGTCATAAATTGCTGCTAGCATTTTCATTGGCAATAAGAAAGCGTAACCAAATTTAGTAACATAACAATGAAGAGAAATTAGATATTCAACGATGTTTTGCTCCCATTGGTCCCATTGGTATCATTAAATGTGTGGATTATGTTACGTGTAATTCAAGATAAACCTTTCGAAGGTCTATTTATTGAAATGTCATATATTTTTTTTCCACTTTATTTTCTATTTGCAGCGCTTTTCATTTTCCTTCTTTTCATCGCAATTTTTTTTTTTTTAGAATTATTCGACGATATGTTTGCACTCATTGTTCACAATCGATCCCATACCTAAGAAAATCAAATGATTTAGCGGCAAACGATCCCCCGAGGCAAAACTTTTTTGAAAGCTTGTTGTCGTCATTAATAGAAAATCGGTTGGCATCAATGAGATAAGGCAACACTCGTCAAAGGGCAATTTGCGGAAAAATCTTCCTTCTGAGCTTTCTTATTAGAATTTCCATAAATTGCACAACATTTCAATTGAAATCGTGCTGGTGCAAAAGTGTTATGCGTTCAAAATCCAAGTTTCTAGCATTCCCATTGATAACACTTAGCAAATGATGTAGAAAGGCAAGGTACTAATTTCTGTACCCTTTCGAAGTTACATACCAACAATATTTATGAATTAAAGCAATCAAAGAGTGAAAATGGATTTTATAAGTTTGCTTGACTATGGACGCGACGGAAATGATGTCATCGCTCACTGCTTCAGCCAAGATCGTGCAACAACCATTTTTGCTGTTCTTTCAATCACTTCAGTAGAGGGCAAGAATGCTTTGAGGAGCTTGGTCTTCTTCTGCGTGCTCGGTCAAGCATGCAGAGCATGATGACTCATCAAACATTTACTTTTTTCAATTTGACTCTGTCATTCCAAAATAAAAACGTTCCCTGGGAAGAGGGAATTAGGAAATGCATGCCCTTGAAAATAATCGAGAAACCCCGGGGTTCTAATATGAATGGAATTTCCCCGTGCGGGTAAATAGTTCCTCAAGGAAGAAAATATGAATGCAAAAAACCACATGATCTCTCGCTGTAACCCGATAGATAAGTTGCTCAAACCAGCGAGTGCATTCGGTATTCTTTGTCCTCTACGGAAAATGCATTGTATTGGCTACTTTTTCAATTGCTATGTGCAATTTTGATGTTTCTCTGGCGTTCATTTTGACGTTAGAAGAAGACAAGGAGGAGTTTGCAAACAATATCATGCAGTTAAAGATAATGGAAATTGAGAAATATGAACTTGATAGGAAAGGGATTAAGCAATAACACACCATAAGTTCGACGGTCCCAAATGGAAGGGGAATTGTACTGTGATGTGCTGAAAAAAATGGCCGACAATGTTTATTTTTCCTTTCAAATGTATGAAATTCGACGACTATTCTGTAAATTGGAAGGAACGAAGAAAAGGAGAAATTAAGGTTGTTGTATTCCTGGGCATAGGCTGGCAAAGTGAGATACGTAGTTCATATATGTGCGGCATGTCTAACAGGATTTACTGCTATATATGAAACTTCCACACGTTGATAATTGGGGAGGTCATTGTTGAGGATATACAAGCTGGTGGGATTTGTTGCATGAAAGGTATTTTGATATGGAGCACAGATATTTATTGTGCTGAATACGTGCATGCGGGCGCAAGTGTCAGGAAGATTCAGTAGGCACTAATGTCACAACGATGCAGTATCCATAACAATATGTAAACAGAGTTAATAATTCAGATTGGTCTACGGCATTCATATATGGCGATTGGATTTGTGGTGTTGTTCGTTGCGGTGATGAACGCACCCAATTTTCTTACTTATAAAATCATCGAGATGAGGCTCAACGAGACATGCGAAATCAAAGACGAGAGTGTTCGCTATGCACCCGCTTACATTCCTGGTGTTTCGGACATGGCCGTGCAAGCGTATTGCCTTGTAAGTTCACCGTCACTTATGTGCAGTGTTACTCAGTGAAAGACGCCAACCGGAGTCGTTTAGAAGCATAGCTGAAAAAATGAGCAGTGATATGCCACCTCTGTCGTATATTAAGGTCCCACAAGCTGTACTAGCAGGGAAGCTGTATTTTTTCACTTGGGGAGTATGAAGTAAAAAAGACGATTAAATGAGCATGGTGAAAGAAGTGTAGCGCTTGACCGCATCTCTCGATACTTCATGGGTAGGGGAGATTAGTATGATTCTCCGGATCCATTGGCCCTAGAATGATGGGAGGATGCAAAATTTAAGGTCCAAATTTGGAGAGTGAAATCAGTCGAAATGCCTTCGCGGCAGCTCAGTTTTGCAGATCTTTTTTTTTTTACTAGAAAGGAAGCAACTGGTCACGGTTTCCTAAGATGAAAATTTCATGGTTTTTTTTTTCGAAACTTCTAAGGCATTCAGAAATCTGGACTTCTAAACAGTCGCAGCACAATCACGAATTGTTTTGTGAAAAAAAAAAAGAGTTATGAGTAAGCAGGAAGTTTTCAATGGTCTGCGATATCCTGCTCGAAGGTCATCTTAGGTACTGATCAAGTACTTGGTGAGTGATCTCATCAGTCATCACTATTGTACGATAGGAGTGCATTCTAAGGCCACCATTGCGTTATTCTTGCCTCTTAGCACTTCTATGCTGAACACTGTAGGAAAACGAGCGTTAAATGACCGGAATAGCTTTATGGAAAATATTCACCGGCTGATCATTTGCCCCCTTAAGTCTAAACGCTAATATCGACCAGATAAACGTAATGACTCGTGAAATGAAAGCTATAGCAATTTGTCAAATAGGCTTTCAGAAATCAATGCCGCTCTTTTTTAATTCTATAAAAATTACTGAACAAAGCCTTTCTACGTGAATTTTTGGAAATCCTCTGAATCTTGATTTGACCTAGTTCATCGAAAACTGAACAACGAAGCGTATTGATTGTCCATACTATGGAAGCTGTCCAGAATTATATTCAGAGACAAGTTTATTTCATACCAATAGTCCGATTGTCATTAAAATTACAAGCATTTATTTTCTGAGATTTTCAGGTATTTCGTATGGCGTTCTGGATCTCTGGAACTGTATTTAAAGTGGTTCCGTGCCTTCTTCTAACACTTTTCGTTTGGTTACTAATGAGGATTCTCAACGAGGTGAAACAAAATCGATTACGATTGATGAAAAACAGTCATCCATCGAACAATGGCACATCGTCGAAGATGCAAACTGATGACAATCAAAGTTTTAAGTACGTTCTTTCGAAACCTTTCCAACGGAAGTGTAACAGTGCAAGAAAAATGTTGATTGTGTTTTTAATGATACTTTATTTCTTCTTTGCAGTGACGTGAACATGGGATTTTTAATTAGGTTCCACTTGAAAGGAAGTGCAATTTCGAGATATGTGATGCGGCCATTCAATGCATCCTCCATCATAGTCTCGCCTACGCATTCCATCATACAGTATTAAAAATCCATATGTACTGGATGGTTGAATTGAAAGTGGACGTATTTTCTTGCTTTCTGGAATTGCCAGTTATGGCGAATGACTGAAGAAAAAACTATGCCAATATCGGAAAATTTTTCTCTCTTTTGCATACGCTAGAGAAGCAAAGCGAATTTGTTTATGAAATCTCATCGATGCACCCACTGGGCGTAGTCGATTCGATTCATACCATATTAGGGAATGAGTCAAACGCTTTCTGATCCTTCAAAATCGCTTAATTTAAGGTTTATTAAGTTTAGTAGTTATTAATCCTCGATGCTCCACAACTTCAATGCCGAAAATCCTGAACGCACTTTTAGTTGTAATTTGCGCTTAGATGCATCCGCGGTAGTTGCTGCGTAGTAGAATCGCTGCACGCTCGGCATGAGAGTTTCTCTGCTCATTCCATCTGTGCAGCTAGTATATCAATGGCTAGTTTATGAAAGCTGCTGAATGGAACCCGTCTGCTCTGGTTTTCGACGCCTCTATAACAAGGAGTACTTAGAATCCTCTCGTGTTCTCTTCTCACCTATCGGTAAGGGGTCTACGCATACAGTCTAAATATTCGGAGCAGTATGATTACGACAGCCAGTATTGCTGTATGACGCAACCGTCGAGTAAAATATTTATTATGGTCTCATTGTGAAGGATATTTGCACCTGCCCATAATTTATCAACCTACACCCTCCTCGCTGTTGATCGATAACTTTCATTATTAAGCTCTTCGTCAAGCGGCAAAAAGAGACCACACCGTAAAATCATGAAGAAGCTGGACTGGCCAAGGGAAACAGGCGAATAAAGCTAAAAAGAAGACCGACTAGCACTCAGATTCCGTAACTTCATCGCTGTTGCCACTCTTTATTGTAGTTCGCAATCAATCACTTTCCTGCCCTCCCCATTGTCGTTGCTTCGTGCGATGAACAAAAATCATCCTAATCAGCAAGCAACTGAACTGTGTCGGGATAATTTGGAAGTTGCTGGTTAGTATCCCAACCTCAAAGCAGTGCAGCATCTACTTTCTAACAAACAAGTGCCCCATGCAACTTTCTGTGTAAACATATATTCACAGAAACGCAAATGAGTATGGATCTAAAATAGTGCAATGTTTCGTCACTCCTCTCCTCACTCCACGCACATCAACTTAAGACGTTTTTAAAGTTGCGGAATGATGCAATGTTTCAGCATGTGAAAGAGACGTTGCGGAGCACGTGATTTCGCATTAAAATTTTAAATTGCCACTGTTGAGACATTGGTTGCAAGGCAGATGTATCGCGAGTATTTTTCCCGGTGACGTCATCATAATTATTCCACTTCATTAGATGTGTTGCCAAGCAGATATATCCTTCGCGCACAAACTAAATCTTGTGGATTCTCCATCGTAAAAATCCCATCCATCCTTGGTTGAGAACTACGTCAGCACTGCAAACATCTCGCTCTTAATACTTTGCTATGTAAAAATAAATTGTCGATAAATACACGCTCAAGCGCATCTAAAAATCTCCTCTTCCTACCAAATATTACATATAGCAGCAATATTGCGCTAGTTTTTTTCAAATACAGAGAAGTCAGGAAGGCCGCTAATACTGCGGCGGTACCATTGAACAAAAACACAAAATTAGCTTAAGTTGATTTTTAAAGTGTTTCATCGCCCAGTGGAGTAATTCATGGAAACCACTACAGTGATTTCTTAGGAGCCAGAAAGCAAATGAGCGACATGTGAGGATCACTTTCGAGCTTGTCGGCTAAAAGTTATCGTTAAAAATATCCGAAGAAACCAGCAAGTCGAATATTAGTTTCATGTTTTTCTTGATGATTACTTCAGTCATCGCTGATTTTCTTATTCAAAGAAAAGGCTAGAAAACAATTTCCACCCTGTCATTGGTATTACTATTTACTGTTATGCAAAGTTTTTAGGCAGACATCTCATGTTCGTTGTGGTGAGCGTACTGATCGCACAACACATATGCTTCTCGCAATCGTTTTCGTTTTCTTAGTGACAGAATTGCCTCAAGGAGTGATGGCCGTCCTCTCGGGAATGTTCTCTGAAGAGTTTCGCCGGCATATATACAACAATCTTGGTGATATACTCGATCTACTCTCGTTGTGTGGTGCATGCACTACATTCATTATATATTGCTCGATGAGTGGGCAATTCAGAAATGTAAGACTTCAATTCTTAGTTATTTGCATGCGAATGTTTTATCCCGATATTTGGCGCTCGATGAGATCTTACATAATGAATGCTTAAGTTGAACCATTCACGAACGTCAACCAATCACGGTAGTTATGAGATGAACACAACTGCCAGTGATAGCTTAGGTACAGTACTCGAATCACCCTTCAGTTCAATGATTCTCCTTCAAATTCCCATATTATTAGGATCCACGTTATTGGAGCCCATAGTCACACCATAGTTATAGTATAATAATGGGTCTGAAGAAAGAAATGAAAATGAAATAATCTTTCTGGGGAAAATTTTAAATCCGGTGTAAAATTGAATATATGAATCTCAGTAACGTTCAGAGTTCGTAACTTGCTCCGAAGTTAATACTCTGGGAAAATTTTTTTTCGAATACCGCGCAAGATTTAGGTATGGGGCGAGATTCTGCTCAAGGGACAGCGAGCCCCGAAGGATACTGAAGAGTAGAACAACGTTAAACGCCAACGAACAACCGAAGCCCAAAGAAGACATCCTGTAGGGTCCTTAGACCCTGCAGAGATGATGTCGAAATTTGAAAATAGTGCTTCGAGACTTCAAGGGATCCGAAAAGTGAAATGTCTTAGTGGCATCGAGCGCTGGGAATTCTCTAGAGGTAGAGCATCCTGGAATCCCAAGCGGTTACCCTTGACGCTTAGAGATAGCCCCTATTTGCGGGGGAATACCACGCGGCGGCTTCTATTACACCAAATTTTGCAGCTGAAATGTCAACTGCAAAGTTTGGTGTAATGCAACCTTTGCTGTTACCAGAAGAGTCTTACTTGATCGAAGGTCCCTTCTAAATGAAAGATTCTTCAGGAGGACAAGAGAAATAGAGAACCTGGATCCTCTAGCAAAGGAAATGCTGTGTGTCGAAGCTATTAGAGGCAACAAACTCATCTGCACAAAGCAGTCAATTCCAAAAGCTATACCATCTTGAGCAGAGGAGCATATGCCATTTTGATTCATGAGCAGGAAACTGTTTGAAGCTGTATCCTCCACTAGCACTTCAAGCACAGTTTTCCTCTTTGATCAGAACCTGCATAAATGTTGGGCAAATAGTCCGCCACAAAGGCTGCTCTCATATAATTTGCTTACGCATTAGTGCATTCTATGTCGCCTGTAAAATCGGTGCGGGATGTTCACAGAAGAGTATCACTAAAATGAGAGACAGTTTCGAAGCACAATGTGGCCTATGGTGAATCCGCGCTTTGTGCCTAAAATATATATATATATATATATATATATATGCACAAATACAGATATATGTGCAGATGCAATATCACTTAATGGGCTATTTGGGCTATTCTGCAATTTGCTTGCAACGATTCGCAGAAATGTGAGTCGGAAGCAAGAATGCAGATTGTCCCAGTTCATCTGGCACGCTTTTTCACTCATTTGTGAATATATTTGGCCAAATGAGCGTAATTATTTCTTAAGCACTCCTAGCGGCACAAATCCATCTCTCATGAAAATCACTAATGATGCCAACTTAGCACTAAATGGCGTACATAGCGAATTCCATAAAACCTTCGACGTTGATGCAAATTGCTTTTGTTGATTTGCACTTCTGTATAAATGCACATCCACCTCTCCGAGGTGACAAAAATACGGCGACCACAAGGCAAACTTAGGAGAAGAGGGGAAGAATTCTATTGTTTTCAAGTATTTTCGAGAAGAAAAATGCGTTGACTAGATGGATAAAAAGCAAATTTGATTCGCTTATGAATATTATAGCATCAAAATATTTTGTCGGCCTCTCAAATCTGTATCACGAAAAAATTTTGCAGATTTAGCACAAGAATGGGAAAATTTTCTTTCCTTTTTATACTCTTTACTTACTAATTCTTAAATATTTTCATAGGTTTCATTTCTTCAACCTAGTATCTTGTGGATTCAAGAAATGCCTTTTTTTCAGGAATTTCGACGTGTATTTTTGCCTTCATCAGTTTTGTGCTACCTAAGCAGATCAAATCGGCGGTCATCTGAACCTCTAATGAAGCCGTGCTATTTGCGACCGTCCGATGCGATCAACGGTAATGCGTCGACGGCAGAGAGAAGCATCACAATGACTCTAGTTGGCTCGGTTGCTTCTATTCGCAAAGTAACTAAAGGCAACAATCCCCCAGTGTCAGCATGGTAAGCCCGTTTGTTCGTCGAATCGCTGAAATATTATATGCGAAGTATGTATGCCTCGATATATGAATATGCTAATTAACTGTTCAATTATTCTGGTAAAATTGTAGAAGGCGAAACGAGAACTAAAAAAGAAGAAAGAGTATTGAAATTACTGAAAGGACATCACAAAGAGAAAGCTTATGATTATGGAAAAGAGGTCAAAAGTGAAAATTACATCGTCATTCGAAACGCATAAGTGAATAGCCTTTCACCTTTCATATGGACGACCGTTTGCGTCGTAGCGCGTCTGTGCCTCCATAGAATTTTCCAGCGGCTTCTAGAGAATGTGCGGAAGTCAATGGCACTGATTTTTGATCAGGGAAGGTGTTGTATTTTCAAATTCACGCTTGCCAGCTCCTCTGCTGATAAGTGACATTGGCCTATCATTGATAAATCAAAGCTCTAATTTGGCAAGGTGTAATTTTCTACTTCAAATCTTTTAGTCCAAAATGACTCTGCTCCGCTCATTCACTTCGATTATATGGACGGTTGGTCTTGTTAAGTGATATCAGCTCATCAGTTTATGCATCAGAAATCTTTATGTTTGTGGGTGTAATTTGATATCCGTAATCCTTATGCCCGAAACATCTTCGCTCATATGAAATTGCTGTCTCATGAACTCTTATCAGCACAAATACGCTTATGTAATAATGAAGCTTGGAAAGTCTCTATGAAATTACCAAATGATAAGCTAAGCATTTTTTTCTTTGATTCGTTTCTGATCGTTTGTCGCCTTGATAGTCGATCATTTTGTGATACTTATAAATGTGAAAAATCACGTCACCTCAGTGCTTCTCATATATCCATTCGCCAGTTAATGATAAGTGGAGATTGTCGCAACGCCTGTTAAGGATGCCACTGGGCGCAGTCAGTATATATCCGTTCGTCCGATAGTTCCAACTCGAGAACTGTGGAATCTATAATTACGGGATCAGATAGGTAAAATGCACCTCATAGGATAGCGATTGTTATGCCCTAACTTTCACGTTGAACCACCAACTTCGAAAAATGATATCTACATTTAAACACGCCAAAGAATCTGCGTTCATGTGACGACAATGCAGCTTTCAATTCGCATTGGTCGGATCGTCAGAGCAATTTTTTCGTGGAATACTTGTTCGAGCGGTCGGATGAATTAAAATAAGTCATTCTTGCGTTCCATAATTCATTGGTGGCGTATGAACTGATCGTTCAGACGACCTAAAATGCGAGAGGAGGATCGGTTGTTTTTGACCTCGCATGCTTTTCCACTCGTTTTTTTTTATTATTTCCCTCCAGCATTGTAGATTATCGCTAACCTTTCTTTCAGTACGGATTCGCTGCAGCGCATGAGCTCGTCAGATTCGGTTGATGCGTCTCCGACTCCCAAGTCACCTCCTTCGACAGCCGCCTTCAACTTCCAGTCGGCGTCTACGGCGCGTATTTCCTCCGCTTCACGCGAAACCCTTGACGATAAGCCGGATCGACTTGATGAGAAAGCCGAATTGCTGAGCGAAAGCTGTCAAACGAAGCGTGCATGTGCTGCTATACTCGATAATAAGAAGAAGGGTCGGATCCTCGAGGCGAGGTATCACGTCGTCTAAACGATACAATCGTTTCTCCTCAACTCAAGCGCCAAATTTATTCCAACGGGTTTCATTGCTTAACGTTTTTGTTGTATCCTATTCTATTATTTGTCTTCTTATAGCCTATTCCATTATTTGTGCTGTCTTCGTTGTCCTGATATCTTCTTTTGGTTCGCTCATCCACTCTTTTATAGCAAAGAATGTGCGGTGCTTATCAGCCTTACATAGTTACTGCCGTTTTGTGCAGAAATACACGCAGTGCACTTCATTTCAGATGTGCATTCATTGTGCACCTTTGACACAATTTTAAACTTCTAGTTGGCTCGGTATTAAGTTGGTAGAAATACTTATTGAGGCGGTGCTCATCGAAAACAATTCTGCTAAAGTTTCCACTTTTGGAAAAAAAAGAAACCAAATTAGCGAAAAAAGTTTTAGCTATTATTTCTCGGCGGCAATTTCCTGGCACTTAGTTTATGATAGATTTTTTGCCAAAATTAAGAAAACTTTATTTAAACAATAGTTAGTCACGATTCTAAAATAAGTGAAATTGATGTTTTCTCTGTTATTTTATTATATTTATCTGTTCGATAGTGAAGAAGCTATGAAAATCTCAAAATTCGACGAGATTTCTGAAGTTATCTCTCATCATAAAAGCGTATTATCCTTATTCCCCTATTATTCATATAACGATGATATGTGGAATTCCTTATTCGCTGATTTTGCGTTTGCCATCTTTGCTAAATTTTTATAAAATTCTTACGAATATAAATTTTCCTCCTTTATCGAACATATAACGACATGTTTGCTCATTGTTGTGTAAATTTAATGAATAAAATTTGCATAAATTTTCATATGATTATTGCACTTCCGAATCATTTATTTTATTTACTAAAATCAATTCATCGAAAACAAATCGCATAGAGGTCATATAAAGGACGTTGCTAAAGGATTTGAGCTTATTTACATTTTAAGTTGTCCGCTTCACATTTCCACTCAGAATTTAGCCCCGTTTACAATCTGCTGAATGAAGAAAGGAAAATACTTGTGCGCACAGTTATACTACATAGTGAAGCAAAAATTACATCGTATAATACTGCATCTAATATTTGCACTACATGGCGTCCAATATTCCTAGCTCATTGATCTGTCGTGCTTCACTAACTGCTATCACGCGATTCTCCGGAGTTTTACGCCTCCGAGCGACATGGTTGTCACAGAGGATTGCCCACTGCCGGCCGGACCGGATGTGTGGGGCGGCTGGGCTGCATTGCTGCTATAGCTGCTTCACTGTAGGACATGAATATTTGGGACAATGGGGCAGCTGAGTGGATTTTGCCGTTTTACGGGGAATGCGCAGCTTTTCGAAAAAAGTTGAATAAAGAGAGTGAGGAAAATTTGAGCTGGAGATACCTCGCTCATCTTCTCGTCTGTTCATTGGTCATCTTAAAAACTCGTTTTTCTCGAAAAATTGAAATAAATGTTGCAAAGAATGTAGCAGAAAATCCCACATGATAAGGTTCATTATCAAAGTCAAAGTCTCATTGTTACAATTTCGGAATGTATTGCTTTTTTCCAAGTTCCTATTCCAAAACTATATCGTATTGCATACGGTGATTGCATTGCAATTGTATTGCATATTACTTAGTATCACGGCTTTTTGTGAAAATGCCACAAAAAGATAGCCAGTTGCTCCTTAAATTTAACTTTGCAAGCACTCTATTTCAACACCCATCATCACACTTGAAAAAAGTATGCGAGTTCTGCGACTACCACGATATTCAGCAAAAATACTTTAAACTAAGAGATCTTCGTTCTTTCATGGTACTGATGAAACCTGTTAAAAGCGATCTCTGAGCTAGCAGTAACGTATTGGTTTTTGAATCGAGTGGAGGGAACATCGCGCCTAATGTATACTGAAATTTCTAGCATAGCCAACTAACATTGTAATATAAAATTTACTCATTTTATAGGTTATCAGCACATAGCAATAAGTACCATTACTATTATTACTCTGGTCTAAGAAGTAAATCATTACCACTCGGTGATGTCACTTTATGCTCATGGAAACCGTCTATGAGTGATCGGTCACACGTAAGCAGCTTCCACCTTTTCACCTCTCAGCTGAATGTAGGCGTTGTGGAGAGAGCGTGAAGTGATCCCACCGAGTTGAATTTTGCACTCTGAGTAAACATCACTCCAACATTCCGAGTCCTTATTTAAACACTCCGACAGCCAGCATTGGCAACCTTTCGCAACAATCATTAACACTACCGTTCCTTCATCCGTCCATGTCACCTCTCACCGTAAAAATGTGCAGTTTCTTTTTTCTTTCATATTATTAGCATCAAAGATGTCATTGAACATGTAGAAGCTGCGTGATTATATGGCGCATCATTTGACGTAAATTCAGCTACAATCAACGAGCGTGCTTCTAAGTTTCAAAAATTCATAGTGATTACTTACTCATTCGCCCTCCCAATTCTGTTACCTAATAAAATAAGTAGAAATACGCACCGAAAAAATTGCCGCAGTATGCGCCTTTCCAATTCCGCAATCTCGCTCAGCAAATCGAAAAGTTTGATCACTTACTGACAAAAAGTAACGTATATGCAATAAAACTTATATGTTAATCTAAAGAGTCATTCTCAACAAATTGTTGGTTTATATGTATCCGGTCGCGCCATTTTAGGTTGTATCGGATCAAAAGTAAAGAAATTCTAGTGGTTGAAACCTGCGCAATGCTGAAAACTTCTTAAAACTGCCTATACACTAGGTAATTAAAAGTGCTGTTTGGTGTTCATAGAAATTTTGACAACCGATCGGTTTGGAAAAATGATTTCTTCATAGAAGATTCAGATGAGGCATCAGGTCGGTTAGAGCATTAGCATATATGCGTTTATCTCATAACTAATCGTCCTATTGTAAAACTTCTTTTTTTAAGCAATGAAGCTGCAAAACTGCTTCTCGGATATACTTTTCCTAGCCAAATGTTCCCGTCTGTCCAATTATAAGGCGTAGAACAAGTCTTACCCGTATTTAAATAGCGGTATTTCTTTTGGACGGTGATGAATCCATAAGAAAGTTTTTTCCAACGTAAATTAGTTTATAATTGACCAATTTCATAGCTCTAATACTGCGATTGCCGAGGCCCAAGTTTGTAACTCTAGACTCGCATTGTCTGAACTGGAAATGCAAACCAAACAGTTGCATGCATTCACGACACAAATGCCCCTCGATACGACCTTCTCATAATACCATTTATAAGTGTGGATTTGCTAAAGCTTGTCAATGAGAAAAACTTCAAATATAAAAGGCATTTCTAATCTCCATTCTAATAACTTGCACCTCCAAAATTGTCGAAAAAATTGCCACCTCTTTGAAACCTCACTATGAAAATATCACTGAGGAAAGGTGCCCCCCTCCCCCCCTCCCCCCCTCACCATTTGGTTTGATGAGAATGATGAGAATATTATTCCTTTTTACTTCAACATCTAATGTTTTGTAAACGTCCTGAAATCTAGGCAGAGTTTATCATTAGTTAATCGACTCCTTCAAGAAACCCATTCAATTGAGCATGCAGCTAAAGTGAACACCAAGTGCTGCAGCATATTAGTTTGTAGAAAAAATGCTGAAGACATTCAGCGAAAATTCACGAAGAAAGTATTTTAACGTAGTGCCTTAAAAGTTCTACTTTTGCCATTTCCAGCCTTTTTGTACTGGAAATCGGAGGTTTTATTCACATCGCATTATGATATATGAAATTGTCTATTGTGCAATAGATCTGACTTTCTCTAAGCTCTTAATTTATTCACCTTCTGCGATAAGTCGTTGAAACAATATTACAAGTGTTTCTATCTCTTCTCGAGTCGCAACTCATTCACAGATCGCATCATTAAATTTTGCAAAAATATTTCAGAATTCCTTGTGAATTCAGTTAAGTTAAGCTTTTTTTTTTCTCGCAATATCAACATTATTCTATCAATTAATATGAGATAAATTTAACTTTTGAAGAAATTAAATTTCTGTTATTTTTCATTGCATATATTCCTTTCATTGTTATTTGCCTCTTTTACGTCAATACAGTTTACTAGTTTTCCTGACTTTATTCATCATGCCCATAACTCCAGATGTTTACGTATTTGACACTCGTTCAATATTACCCAATACTGAAATTTAAAAAAAACATTCAGCATTCGTGAATGTACAACGCTGCGAGTTCCAAATTTCGAATTGAGGTAGGTTGTCGTCTTTACCTCCCAAGTGATGCTTGATTTTTCGATCCAATAAAGTTTGAATCGAATCGAATGGCTTTATTGAGAAATAAAGAAAGTTTAATTTTTACGTATATGGTTTAATAAGTTTAATTTTTTTTAATTTTTTAAACGACGATTATTTGTACTGTCAAGATGTGACTCACAAATATCTTTTAGCGTATATGGTTGTGTTGTGTTTGATTTGTTGTTCCATAGCAACTTTACTCAATTTAATATAGTACAGCTTAGTTTCAAACGGTAGCATGCTAAAGTTCTAATGTTCTTATCGTTTTACAACAATGAGCGGATAAGATATCAACGTATCAACCGCAGCAGCCCTACAATGCGATCGTCGTTTTTCAGAGTTCAGTATGATTCAAGACACGAGATTGGTTTCTACATTCTTACCACCGACGACAACAATATTGGCCGAAAATGACGCTGCTACAATTTATGGTAAACAATCTTGTTGGATATTACAAATCCAGTAGCTGTTCCGTTATTCCTTCCATCCGAGTGCTGGAATTTGCATAATGCAGTTCCGTTTGCAGGCACAGATGTTGGCAGCATTGGACTAGTTTTAGTGCTATCGGTTTCCGCTGTTGTTCTCTTCTTCTGTGTGGCTGGTCTGCTCTATCGACACATTTCATCTAGAACAGGTGAGTCTCATATAATATTTGCACAATTGATAGCCTCACAATACAATACTTTTTTTCCATTTCTCTTTTCTAGTGATCTATGACTGCTTGCAAATATATTGAATAGCCTTATCAACAAGGTCGCTTGCTATATTCAATTAAAACGAAGTTTTATTACACCTTAAAAAGTGGCGTAAAGTATCAGTATTTAAAAAGTATTATCGTCAATTAAGTTTCATAGGTTCAGGGATCGTAAGCCAACTTTTCACATTGAGCGTTCACTTCTTTGCCGAACGTGCTGAAATTAAAGCTTAAGATTCGCTGATTTCCAATGAATTCCGCCATCAATATCGGCTAATAGCGTCGAGTTGCTATAAGTGCTGCTTATATACTGTCGACAAAATTTTAGAAATTTAACTGTTCCTAATTCTCTTCGAAGTGGAATATATATATATATATATATATATATATATATATATATATATATAANTATATAATATGAAACAGGGTAAACTGCATCAGATATTGTGACACATCAACAATGGAGTGTATTTTCGTATAAATAATGCAATAAATCCATTATTGCATAATGTTCAGTCCATTTTCACCACCGCAATAATGTTTGAAGAATATTATTTATGTTGAAAACTGCCCCATCCTTTGCGATATTTCCACTTTTCTATTCTTTAGGATGTGTACGATTTGTTCTATTTACTTTGTAAACTAAGTAACGTTTACTTAGCAATGGATAGAGTTTACATTTGTAATAGTGCATAAAATATATAAGCAACAAGATACGACGAAATATTACGACCCTTGTTCAATAAGCGAGTAGTTTCTTCCCTTTTCTTTGTTGTTTCCATTTGTATAACACTTACGATTTTATTTATTTTTTGCTTTCCAAAATGCATATTGACACTTTATTTCAACGTCTGAAGACATTTTTCTTCACAAGAGCTGCTGTAGTAATTCGATCACTACCTAGAAAATTGTTTGTGATTATTCAGTAGTGTTTTCGGTTCCAATTTCAAAAAACTCTTTCATATCACTTTTCGTCGATTTCTTTTGAAGAGAATACCAATTCTCTCGACAAGACGAACGTAATCGATACGATAGATATTAGCGCTGAGAAACGTTCGCATAATTAAAGATTAAATACTGAAAGACTTGCGATATGTAATATTCACATTACATCAACCGTATTAAATTTGCTCCGCTGACATCTGCCTTTGAGTGTATTGCAATGAGCACTTCCACTATAATTTTCTCTATTTTTTCATTTATAGGGTACGATTATTTTTTATATTACACCATTTTTTCTTTCATATTTTTAGTGCTATTTTCTTATCCACTTATTCGTATACTTAGCAACTTGGTTGTCTCAATTTATCTGAAACGATGAGAGAAATAAACTGCCAAAATGTTATTCATTTTACACAATGCAAATCGAATTAAGCCGGAAATTTGCAAATATATCAGTCAATATTTACAATTCACCTACTTTCTGCGCAATCTCCCGTTTGTTTGAACTCATCGCCATTGGATTAGCAATTTCCTTAGAAACACAAAAAATAACACCTCAATGAGCTGTTTGTTGGGTAATTTCTGTTGCAAACGTTAAGCTGCATATGGAAATGCTCAAATTTCCGCCTGTTTACATGAGGTGGTCGTTAAAATTCGCCTGTTTGTCTTTCATGGTTGTTTATGTAGTGCAATATGGCTGGTAACATTTAACAGTTCATACTTTGATTCTTGAATCTATCTTGCCTGATATTCATTTTCCAATATCACTGCAATGCAAAGCCCCGTTCCAGTGCAAAGTGTTAGTCAAATAGTATAGATGGCTCACTTCAACTGTATGTTAGAGACAATCAAGGTTAAGAGGTAGCTCTCAATTGGCGTCACCCTGAGCACTACTTTCAACAGACGTGTAGTTTTAAAAAAACCTTTTAGGATATTTTCGAAGATTTGTAGGGGAGATTTATGTGGAGTATGTTTTATTTATGGCGGGTTTCTCTTTTGCAGTAGAGAAATGGGAGGAAAGGATGGAGCTGGTGATTTGGCAAAGAAAAGTTTACGCAACTTCATATGTTAATTACAATTTTTTCAAAGTTTAGAGAAATTCCGTTCCCAAACAGTTTATGATATGCATATGCAATTTCAGGCCCACATATACGGAAGCGACGTGTACCGTTCGTAGTGGATGTTCCTCCACGATATTCGGAAGTGTTCCCTCCAACCTATGAATGGGCATTGCAACATAGTCATAAACAACCGAATATTGTCGCTATATATATAGATGGAGCAGATGTTACACAACCGCATTTACCTCATTGATTTATCTATGATCAAAGGAAATCAATATAATTGCTCATTTAAAATTAGTTTACTTGTGTATGTTGCATTTATTGTATGCAATTTCATTAGGCTGTATCAGCCGGCTATTAAAAATTCACTAAAATTTCACAATTTTTTTTAATAATATTGACGTATTACCCCTTCCTTAGCTTTTTTCCTCTCCTTCGGCTCTTGAATTTACTCCAACTGTCGGTCATTTCCGAGAGATTTATGGGATGATAATCTTTTATTAGTATCTCAAAGCTTTAAAATCTATCGAATTTCTATGGTTTAAGGGAAGAGTCCACTTTATTTCCCGAAAAATTCCATTGAGTCGATACATCTCACAGATATTGAGTGAGCAAATTGAAGAGTTTATTTTCATTCTAATAATATTACACAAAACGATGTTTAACTTTATTGGATTTTTCAGTTCTGAACATGAACGTAACGGGGAACTGATGTGATCCTTGACTTTGATGATCCATTAACGTGACGTGAAGTTGATACAAAAATTTTTTAAGTTTTCGATGGAAAAAGAATGGGTTCATTGGCAACAAAATGAAACTTTCCAGGCTTTTCCCTAGTAGAGGCCATAAAAATTCTGAATAGGCTTTCCAGAACCTAAAAACGAATTTCGAGCCAGTGCGATGTGAATAAAACATCTTTTACTACGCTTTAAACTCGTTCCGTTAAACATCCGTTAAGAACAATAACAATTTATGCTTAGTTTTCCGTTAATTTCTTTTGCATGGAAGCAATTTACCGTCGTATGTGATTTCCAAACTTATCGCCATCTGGCAGTATCACTTTTAAAGTTTATTACTCATTAGCAGGAAGTAGCTATATCGTTTGTTATAGGGCTATGCATTCGGCCGTGGGGTACAAGAGAGAACAGTCTAATATATATTTATAGCACTCGACGAGTACAAAGTGGTGTTATAGTGCTTTTCGTCTGATAGTACACATTGTTTTACATTTTTTTGGCTCTATTTGAGTCGTTCAGGAATTATGTTGTCGTTATGCACCGTTGTGGTTTTTGCTGCTAATTGGCTGTTTTCCTTTTGTCGATTTATTTACATAACGTTGATGAAATAGATCGACAGGAGTGATCAGAGAAGGGAGAAGAGGGCTAAGGAAAAAGGCTAATGCCTAAGTGCTCACTTTATTTCTATGTTTTATATATTATATGCCTTTATGATCTCCTACCTCATAGGTGCATTGCGAAGTGATAGAAATATTATTCGCTTCAAATTCTCATTATTTCGTTATGATGCGATTCGTTTGCTTAAAATTTTCTTGTCGAGGAATATTTGATGTAAAAATAAAACTTTTCCTCCTATTCAAGCAAAATTCTTATTGACACCTTTTGAGATCAATAAATTTCGAGATGACTCAACAATTTGCTAATAACGCCAACAAGAAAATATCGCATCTTTAACAATTAACAAAAAAAGCTATCAAAGAGAATGGAAAAGAATGTTTGTAGAGGTGATATTTTATACACTTTCGCAAACGCTTATGCCAAGTTAGCTAATATTATAAACTGTTAATAATTTAAATAATTTACACAATAATACACCCTAATTCTTGCTGAATGAGCCGCTAACATAAATCAATATCACATCACATTCTCCGAACTTTATCGATTGTCGAACATAGTCCTGAATGTCTGCAACTCTTTTCGGAGTTGATTAATTACTTTGCAAGTTCATAAAGGGTTACCCGAAGCTTACATTTTATGCGTAAAACTTTATAAGTCAAGCTTCAGTTCAAATTGTTCGACAGCATGTAGAGCCGATCTCTCCAACAATGTTTTACGAGTGAGATTTCGTGGAAGTGCATAATAATAAAGATGGCATCGGTCGGTACTCGCGTCTAGTCATACCTTATGGCAAATTTGGCTGAGTTGCTCTTGAATATGAAGATGCTCCAATCCATGCTTTCGATACGTAACGTTAAGAGTGTCACTGTGTGAACATTTCAGCCCATCTGAATGTTTTAATGAGGCCCTGTCTCAGCATTGGTATAGATGGTTGCAACTAGAACCGCGTGTTAGCTGACGCCAATTAAGAAAGCATTCGATAAGGCATGGGACTCTCCAAGCTGAATGTGCCACTTTTCGCGTAGGGCGGCGTCTCAACAATGATACAAAGGTTTCCGGCTAGACGCTCTTATGTACCAAAGTCAGGTCTGAGTACAACCGATCGGATCATCCAGTGGCTCTTATGGAATGAAGTCCATCCAGTTTGCATCAACAGGCCCACCTAAATCAAAGACTACACAAGATATCGGCATCGCAAGTGCACTTCGTTCGTTTATGTTCGATAGGTTATGTGGTCGAAAATCAAGTCTGAATCGGCTACAAGTGCGTCAACCCCTTATCGCAAAGTTTACCCAAATAAAGGCTCTCGAAACACCGCCACAAATGGAAGTAATTCCAGCCTGTGTTTATCAGCTCAACTGCAAGTGCAACGTTTCTGCAACTTTCACAATTCATTCAAAGTGATACGTCACTACCACTCATTGGTATCGTTTCGCATGAGAAACTAGAACATCACTCCACCGACATTTACATTCAAATCCAGCACACACAATCGTTATAATTCCACGAGACCACCCTTTCCAATTGCTCACTCCTTTCAGTTTAAATTTTAGAAGAAAGGAATTATTTTACCACTCACTAAGTGGTTAAAGCAACCCTCCCTTCTTATTTCAAAATGTCACTCAGTTATTTTAATCTTCATATTGCTACTGCTTTTTTGCTTTTCATACTCATGTGCTTTTTGTGTTTTTCCACTTTGAGAATTCAAATAAGAAATAATAAAAAATGATCGTAAAGAAAAAACTGTATAATAACAAAAAGTATGTTTTATTTTAGGTACAAAAAAATGTTTTTTTTTAGAAATTTGATGCGATACACCTTAAAGAAAATACATTAGCAATGAGAAAGCACAAGAAAAAGAAACGAAAACGACAAATAAGTATCGGCAATAATATAGCAAATTGGCGTTCAAAAATGAGAACGTAACATACAATAGTGATTTGTTAGTTGCACTCCTAAATAAGAAATTATATCTGCAAGAAATGCAAATCGCTGAATTAACGAACCATATGAATGAGAATGAGGTCAACACTGAAATATAACTATGATGACCTGTACGTATAAACCCATTACATGAACAAAGATGTACAAAACTCATTGATAAACTAATCAACACTACAAGACTAATTCAACGTATGACAATGATAAGTGATTATATTTATAGATTTATTAGAAATCAACGAATTACATAACGATTCGTCTGCAATAATTATAACTTTTAGAATGTCATCGCTGAGTTTTGATTATTCAGCAATGAGGAGATGCACAATTCTGTGCTTTTCACATTTATAAAGCGCATCTTAATTACTGCTTAACAGCGTGTTGCATAAAGACACAATGATCAAACTACTATCAGTTCTGTGGACGAAGGCTATTTCGCATAGGCGAAATTTCAAAAGAGATGAATACATGAGGAACTAAACTGATGAAGAAAAATAATTATGTAGATTTACTTTTCAAATGGAAAAAGTTTTCAAACGAGAAAATGACTGCAACTATGAAACAACTGAAGTAGAATACTATCTCTCAAGCAACTATCAGTAATACATCCACAAAACATTAGCTACAATTCGGTTGAAATACTGCGATAATCAACGTCATCGGTCAGTTCCCAGCACTGACACTCTTAATCCAGCACATTCATTACGACTCTATTCGTGTGGAGTTTACATCGACAAACAATTATATCGCCTTCTTGCGGCTGTCTAAGAAATGTTAGTGCAGAAAAAAAAGATTGAGACGATCCGATCTTTGACGTATCCATCAATGATCTAATCACCTTACAATGCGATCAAAACCCGCTAATAAGAAAAAAATATGCAGTGTCAAGTTGCAAATAACAGCTCAATTTCCGAAAATAGCAACACACCGAAAAAAAAAAAACAGCAAATATAGGAGAAAAGTTCATTAGAAAGGAAAACTCTGTGCACATCAATTATGCATCAACAAACTACGGCTTCTGCAAGCTGGTGTATTTATATTCTTGCATCTACATAAATAAATCTACGAGTGCGAGAATCATTTGCGTTGAGATACGAACCTGTAATAACAATAACAACGAAGTGTCTAGACTTTTCATTCGAGAATCTGCTGCTGATGGCCGTCAAAGACCTGGTGGCCCTACCAGGATATTGGGCGAATCAGACCTCATCTGAATACTTATATATTAACACATAGGAAAAGCGATAGCCAAATAATGATGGACATTCAATTTCGACTGAAAAATTGAAGAAACATTCTTTTTGAGAGAAAATCATGAATAAAAATTAAGGCATAAAGCATATGAGTACAATACAATCACTAATAAGTAAGTAAATTCAAATAACATAAGTCCGATTTAGCAAAAAAAAAAGAGGTGCCTCACAAAGAGGGTGTCGAACAACTGCTATATGTACTACCTCAAAAAACACAATGATGGAAATTATAGACGAAACTGTTAATTTATTTCGATAACTAAGCAAAATTGGCATCGAAGCCAATGAGTGTGAACAAGTAAATGGGATGATTCAATTTGAAACAATGGATGGTGTGACAGCTAATTTCATTAAAGCGAATCCTGTTAGATTGGAAGTATGAAGCACCCGCTTTTATGCCTTTTCTAGAATCGATAGAGTTATGACTCGAAAGCAAAAACGTAAAGGAATTTCTACTGAATTACATCCACTACTAAACTTGAAATATTCTGCCGCACTATGCCCAAAGGTATTCGCGCTAATAAACCAAAAATTCATAACTGAAACTTACAAATCCATGCCATCACAATAAAGAGGAACACTTCAACAAAACATTCACTACATGCAAAAATAAATAATGGAAAAAGAGATCGATGCATCCTGAGAGAAGCCGTGAGTATAACGGTTGTTTTCCGCACATCGAAGAGTTTCATCCACATCGAAATATTCATTTTCAAAATCCAACCGTTTCTACAGCTTCCAGGATTTACGATATTCAAGCACCTTGTGATATTGAGGATTCAGTGCTTCATCAAAAAGTTAGCCGCATATATAAAACACCAAACAGGAAATAGTCGTAATAAAGCGGCTATAAAATAGAATTTATCATCGATCATAGGGATAAACTGATAACTGTGTTGTGTGCCTCAATAACATCAAACCGCTTACCTATACTCCTTTGGTTTCGAGAACGATTGCTTCAGACGATACATCTTCTTGCCACGAGTGGAATCCTCAACTGTTAAATGATGATATGTTCGTTGTACGACAAGCGGAGGGAACATGTAATCGACAATGTCCAATGCGAGTGACATGTAAGAAGTTTCGAAACCAATCGAATCGGCACGCCGCACACGCCCCTCTTTGTTGATGATTAGAATCCGATCCAAAGGAATATCCACTGCGCGATATGCCGTTATATCCTTAAGACAGAGCTTATGATCGCAACAAGAATCTACGCATGGAACGAAGGTCATAGCAAGAAATTCGACAGTAATATCCCGTAAAAATAGCATCGCCCAGATGCTCCCCAACATATGCTTAATTAGTAAATCAATAATGCCTAGAAGACTGAAAAAATCTTCCATGTTATACCACCGCGAAGTTAAATATCAACATTGCCCTCGCAAAAGTGCAGTAGGAGAAGAACAACCTCCCTCATGTCTTTCTCTTTCTTAGTGAAGGCCCTAATTTAGTATATAAACTAAAATTTATTCCTCATAAATTTCTTATAGAAATGTTACACCTCAACAATGCCAATTAAAGCAAAATTCTTACCAACCGTGCATGCAACAAGTGCTTCATAGTTGCTTTCAAAGAGATAAAAATAGAGCACCCGGAAATTAGAAATCCTTCAGTACGCTAAATTCGAACTCCGCCATCTGCTAATCTCACTCGCCGATGGAATAAGAAACAATGAATAATGTCAACTTACTGTATCGCGGTTGCCGAATCCGGCATAGAACGGCTGTTTGACCGGAAAGCACTCCTTCAAATCACTCAGTGCCGCAATTTTGAACTCTTCAGGTTTGCGATCGATTACTTCCCTTAATTGAACAAGTGTCTAAGCAAAATTAAAAGGAATATTTAGTAGTAAATTATTTTCTTTAAAAGACAACACAAGGTTACGACAAAAGGTTGCAACATTTTCTTTTCAAAAAATGTAATGAATTCCTTTAATTCGCCATACCAGTGGGAACGGTTTTACAATTCTAAAAAGAGATGGACAAACAAAACCTCGCCAAAATTAAACGAGAAGTTTAAAAAGGAAAAAGACCAAAACATCTGTAAATGACAACCTTCGAAATGCCATAAGAACTGAAGTTGGCGATAGCAGAAGAGGCCCATCTGGGAGAACCCTCGTGTGTTGTGCAATACTTTGCAGATATTTCTTTGTATAATAACTCTGTCCAATCGCACGCGAAGATAAGTAGACCATTTTATATCTGCAAAAATTTTAACTTGCATTTGCAACACCTCCTAACTGTACCTGGAATACCCTGAATCTTTCCAAGCAATATGTTCAATTTGGATAACAACCAAGGTGCCTACATCTCACCTGAAAGGGAAATTCGAACGAAAAATGCGGAAGCAAAATGGGGCTAGAAAAGATAAAAGGCGATGAAATAGGCGCGGTTCAAAAAATACAGATCCATAAGTTGAACAAATTGCTTGGAGTGCTCTTTTTTTGCAGTTAACACCACTTCCTCCATATGAAGTGCTCATGCCAACACCCCATAACATGCAAAATAAGGGCAGAAATCCACAGATATGCATAGCGACGAATGTAGAGGCTCGCAGAGTTCAAAGTGAAAAATATTGCAGCAATGATGCTGTCAAAATACCCCTAAGATCACTTCAGAAATAAAACAGCAAGCATTACCCATTCTGCGCAATACGCGTATAGAGTTCGGCAACGCCAGCATGTGCCCACTGCCCTCCAATGGCAGGAATCACATGTAGAGGCTCGCAGAGTTCAAAGTGAAAATATTGCAGCAATGTTGCTGTCAGAATACCCCTGAGATCACTTCAGAAATAAAACAGCAAGCATTACCCATTCTGCGCAATACGCGTATAGAGTTCGGCAACGCCAGCATGTGCCCACTGCCCTCCAATGGCAGGAATCACGTGCCCGAGTACATCGCTCTTTGTGATTGTACCATCGATATCTGATATTACAATCTGTTCCGACCACCTGTATAAATATATGTGACAGCTGCACCAGCAGGTACCCTGAAAAATATTCGTATCGCCATTGTAACATTAAACCTCAGATGTTCGTTCCAAGAACCTCAGTTGCGTTTGGATGGAAAGGTAAAAACTGGGTGAAGATGAGTAAGCAGTTCATACGATAATAAACTCAGACTGAGCATAAACAGTATTGCGATCTTCTCCATGCTAGACAAAAAACCTCTCAAGGAGATGCAAAAATAAAGCACAACGGAAATGACTGCGGTTCCTACCCCACATGCTACACAGCCATCAAATATAATGCAAAAAAAAAAAACGCAAGACAACAAAAATCAATACCATAAAGGCACTTTTTTAGCGTAAACAGCATCAATAAACACTTTACGTTTAAGCAACCCAAAATGTCGCGAATATTTCAGCGAAAAAATATGCTAGTAGAAACTTATAAAATAAGAAGGTAGATGTGAAACGCTACATAATTATGACGAAAACGAATAACGATATAATAACCTGAAATTTAGTTGTAATTGAGAAGCGCGCCTCGTTGGTGCCTCTTTTCAGAGGCAATTGCTTCAGTTTTTCACTCGACAAGCGCAAAGAGCGAATATAAGTTCGTGCTGGTTCAGTGGCACCTCCCTGTGAGGTTGATGCGGGTAATGCTTCAGCCTCTTCGTCACTCATCTTGCTAAAATTAACCATGAAATAGTGCCTAGCACGGTAAAAAATGTTAAGTGAAGCATTTACACAACGAAACATGCATTGAATAGAACATATTCCCTAGCAATCTGTTCGCTATAGCAAGCAAAATGTTCGACTATCTAAGCAGTGCTCTTTGTCAATGCCTTTTGTATCGCATCGCGATAAGTTTACTATCCTCGAAACCAATTTAGCTTATAAAAGAGCATTTATCAGTGACAGGAACAGTTTAAGATGTGAAATTCTGAGTACCTGCTATAAATTGAGAATAATTGTTCGCTATCTGCTGTGGAATGTATTAGTGATGAAGAAAGTATGAATGCCAAGTAATCAAACGACCAAATAACAAAACTATACTCAACATCCACGTGGTTCACTTCCGCAGAATTAAACAAACGAGCAAACAAAGACAACGATTAGCAGTGATACCCTCTTTTCTTTCTTCGCTAGAAGCTGGAAGCAATAAAGAAAGCCTCTTGTTCATCTCAACAACATTCGTATAATCACCTTGGATCTCATTTTCACTGATAAACATTCATCAACGAAGTATAAGTAAGACTCTAAATAGTGACTAACAAAATGTCACTGGTGGGTGAATTACTGCGACCACTCTGTTGACGTTCACGTTCATTGCCACTTTCGTCTGGTTGATGTGACGGTGGTGGTGGTGGATGAGAAGAGATGGATCCTGTACTGCTCGGATGTTCTATTAAATCCGATTGTAGTCCCGTCTTCTCCACTCCTATCGACTTTGTACTATCGTCGGTTGGTGTCTAAAAATGCTCAAATCAAAATAAAAGTTCCAGTGAAATGACCATTGATTTTTTCGGATAATTTTGGTCATGTCAGCCTGATGCAATCCTTTCCAAAAAAAAACTTGCTTTCTGCAACAGAGAAAATTTTGTGATGACCGAAATGAACGAGAAAGCCAAAATATCACGTTGAAATGTCTTTTAAAAAATCCTCAGAAACGAAGTCATAAATTACTGATTTACACATCTAAGTTATTTAGGATGAAAAAAAATTTATACCCTTACTATCCCACTCAATCTCATCTTTTTCCTTCAGCAACCAGAAGACACGAAAGTACTTTCAATCAGCAGACACAAACAACGAGTAAGATGCGAGTGCCCAACAATTCCAAATCTCACAAATGCCAAACTTTTTAAGTTCATAGACGGCAAAGAAACTTTCCTCAATCACGATCAGAAGAGAAAATGAGAATTCCCCCGATCACAGCCATCTCAGAGATGTTTCATACCCTCTACATGCACCTTTTATTAAACTTTGAGGACAATAGGTGAGAGATGAAGAGATAAAGCGTATCGCATGCAACATAATTTGTCTCATACATCGATCCATCCATCATAACAGAAAAACACTGGGTGCGCAATGATCAATAAACATCTATGATGTTCGCTTCCGTTTTACTTTCCCAGATGCACTTTTCATACGCTCACTTCATTGCTAAAACTCCTTTTCGTCTTTTCCACAAATTTCCACATAAAATTTCTTAGCCTCATCTAAGATGGTTTAGAATTTACGCTCTCAGAGCTTGTAAAAATGCATTTGGGATCAACACAGCTTATATCCGCTTCGTAAAAAGGGTGTAATGCATCAAAATCCCCGTTGAATTACTATCATCAAAGTGCACATGCTACTGACCAACATAAACATCACCAAACCTGCCAACTGAGCACGCCAAAATGCACCTTATAAAAAATAAAGCCTCTGTATCAGCATATCATAAACGCTAGATATGCTCACAGGTGCAAAAAAAATGCATACCTTATCTTCAGGTGAATGGGATGAGTCCTTTTGGGTGGCCTCTTCAGTATCGCTTGCTGATTGTGGTGAGTTGGGACCACCACTTGTTGCTGATGCGTTGCCGCTATCGTACGGTGGCGATGGACTAAAATGTTGCATGTTATGGTGGTACTGCAAGCACACTGTCAATATAGGAAACTTGCTTGACACCACTAGGGAACAGTGCAAAGCTTGAAACTGTCTTCCATTCATTCCTGCATCAGTACAAGATAACGAACGGTGATGAAGAGAACTGGTATCTTCCCTTAATGAACAAGGGGACATTCCTCTCCTTCTTTAATTAAATCACTTCCTTCTCATCGTCTTCAACAATCATATAAATGGATGAATTTAAAAAAGCGAACGAAGGACAGAAATCACTACTGAACGTCACAAATCATTCTTTCGATTACGTCACAGGACCAACCAACAAACATCCCAAACAACTTATTCCTTGGCACGTCTAAAAACAAACACAAATATGTGGAAACCGAAGCTTCCAATTCGTCCCTGAGCAAGGTTGAGGAAGGAGGATGGAAACTGCGAAAGAAGGATTTGGTCTATCGCTCCCTCTGTTGATGTGGTGACAGAGGGGTTCTTTCTTTTCAAAAAAAAAAAAATCTCTATCGCTTCCTCCTTATCATGCAAACCTTAGCAATGAAATATCCTGGCAAGCACTTAACCAAGCGTCCACCTAATTTTTGACAACAGCATCCTAGGTGGTCAGAACGAACAACAACAACAAATAATCACTCGTGAATGAAATGGCCGAAATGCCCCGTCATAACCTAATCCTAATCTCAGATAGAAGTCAAATTTTGATTTAAAAAGTTCGAAGCATATTCGACATCATACAAGCAAACAATCACTATACTGTGTGTGCAACATTCCATGTGATTCTACAATCGTTTTGGATAAGCACTTATAAAGAACTTTAATATGAAAAATCACTGATTGGCAACACAAAACTTTTAAACCACAGATGCCCCACAGACAACGAACTATTCATCGAAAAACTTTTTGCAATAATATTGCCATCAGAAGCCTGTGGTCAGAAGGCGCTTTTGCTAGCATAGAAGAGGAGAGAGGAGAAAGGCAGCGAAAAGAAAAGGTTGATGGCCTTCACTGAGTTGACAGATTTTCGCTTTTGCACAATATATCGTTAGCTAAAACATAGTATTTTAACAGTTACCAAGTGGTATTTTATCCCGTAGTTGGGCGTACCCAATTACACCCAAATACATCACTGGGCGGACTCCTTCGAGGTATTTTTGTTCCTACAAAAACTTGATCGAAAATAGAACATACTGATGTGGCCCAATTACTTTTCTTTAGGCAACAGGGAAGGAGCGAAGAGGGAACGTCCAAAAAACGAAAAAAAGACAACACTCTCATGTGCAACATAGATCACATCTGATGGCAAAAGAATGGGAAAGACATATGAACATACAATAATTCGATGGTTTGAATAACGTGCCTTCCGATATGAGTTTAATAAACTATGAATAAAACATTTACCAAGCAGAAGAAGATTTTCCAAGGTACTTTTCGATTTTGCTCGGATCGTTGAGAGAATTTTCCACTAAATCGTCGAGGTAAATGCCTTGATCTTCATTTGGTTTCGGTTTCGACCATCTGAACCAACCGCTCCAAGAAGATTCCTAAATTCAAAACTCGTAATACAACAAACAGATCAAAGGATATATTATGGCGAACCAATATATTCTGGAAAAAGAAATCATATGTAAGAGAAATGATCTCGTACATCTATATCCTAGTAACATTCACAATATTTATTAAAGCAATCAATGCTTCAGGCAGAGAATGACTTGCAATTGGCATTAACAAAATAGATGCACAGTGCACTCTTCGATAGAGATACTTAAATCATCGAATGAAAAATGAATTAGGTACAACGAAATAGGGATGCGCGAGCAATGGGAAAATACTGAACTCTAAAAGCTGCAGTAAAGAATATCGTTTGCAATAGCTCAGTTATGAAAATTAGTCTCACTGATGACTTAACAAACCATTTACAGATATCTTTTAAACATTTCACTGATAGGTAATAAGAAACTCTATATACATGCAGACCGGAATCAAAAGCAGTACAATTATCGGAACAATATCTTTGAAGTTAGGCTTAGATCCTCAATGGTACGTCGTCATAAGAACAAAGCTCTTACAACAACAGATATTCAATGATTTCTTGTTAAGAAAATAAAATAAGTATTTGTTTCAAACGAATGGCTCCTGGAAGAGGCTTTCCAAACGACAGCGAACAGCTCAAGTCCCTGAGCTCGGTATTGCAGAAAAAAAGTCGAACACTATAAACTGAATTAATTCGATAAATAAATAGTGAATCAGATATATAAACATGAGAATAAACAAGCAGATGAGTTAATAAAAAGACTGACCTCTTTATTGACCTCTTCGGTCTTTGCAAGAGGTTTGATTTCCTTGTGTGCATGCTCATCGTTACGAGTTTTCGGCAACTCACCCCACTTCCATTCGGTCACATCACTACCATGCTGCAATTCATTTACGCTTTATGCACACTATTCAGAATAACGTTGATAAAATCTACTTACCGAATTTGCACATGAAATTATGATTAGCAAACAATTTACTTGCAGGTATCGCTTCCAACAAAGTGAGAAAAATGCTCATCGTTACGAGTTTTCGGCAACTCACCCCACTTCCATTCGGTCACATCACTACCATGCTGCAATTCATTTACGCTTTATGCACACTATTCAGAATAACGTTGATAAAATCTACTTACCGAATTTGCACATGAAATTATGATTAGCAAACAATTTACTTGCAGGTATCGCTTCCAACAAAGTGAGAAAAGCTGGGCATAATGAGTGCAGCTAAATCGATGAATGGCCTACGTGTTAATGAAAAATTACATTAGTGAAAAAGCACATATGAAAGCAATGAAAAAAGTGAACAAAGGAAACATTTGTTCAATGAAGCCCACTTACTAACAGACGGTAATGAATGAGATTACTTTTAGTCATCTGAGCACTTTCATAGGTGTTAAGCCTTTCTGAATTCAACCAATCATTTTAACAGCTCGTCCTCATCACATTACACTCTTCACCGTAACATCATGATAGCTAAGTGAAATGGCGGTCTACTGATGAAGTTACCGGCTGAGGAGCGTTTCTATTCCGATCGACTTCTGAATCCGAAAGTGCTCCATCTGCGATCACGTCTCTTTCGGCTGATTTTGGAGCTGTAGAAGTCGACCCCTGACCAGGTTCCATGCCTCCACTTGCCAGCGAGGATGTAGAGGACGCCGCATCATCGCTATCACTATCCTGCAAACAAATTCGCCTCATAAAAATGCTGCAAAACAATAGCCATCTACTTTCCTCTATAACATATATATAACATCTGTAGCCATTAAATTTCTTTAACACAGTAACAAAAGCTTATTCAAAATGGCCGTTTGCTGAATAATAACGGTTTGAAGTACCAGAAGAACCTACGAGGGGGAATTCGTTGCGTTATACATAATAAAAATGGAAGTAACACTACATTCAGCAAACTTACTAATGCTAGAAAAAGTTTGCTTGACCTCTTGGATGGATGAAATACTATTAAAGAGCAACTCACTGACGCTTAAATCATTTGAAGTGAAGATTAAAACGTTCGCAAGCAATCTACTGCGTGTTTTCAAGAGATCGCAAGATTTCATGGCTCACTTTCTGAAATTGGTTTTAAACTTTCGGAAGGTTTTAGCTAGAGTATACGAAAACTTGTTATAAGAAAGGCCGCTTTTTTCAAGCCGAAACGAATCGAACGCTTTCTTAGTTGCTGAACAAGGCAGAAAATATTTTTTGGAATAGTTTGTACTTATTGTATACGCAGAAACTCATCGGTGAACATCGCATGTACCCTGGATGTTTAAGAAAGCAATATAATCTCTAGAAGAAACTTAAACTAAAAAGAAGAAACCTCAACGAGTGATAGGTTGCCGATCCTCTTTGCAGCAATTTTCTGTGATTTATCCTTACGACTCCTCTCGACGATTGCCTTTTTGCGTCGTGAAAGTAAAGGTGGCGGAGTTATGCTTCGATTGTCAACTGATGAACGCGAATGAGCAAGTCGCCTGAATCATCCTCATTTGAAATATTCAAACAAACTTCGTGCCTCATCAAGACCTAATTATATGCGATTGTCACCTTATCACCTTAGTACATAGTGGAGTCGGCGAGAAGCTACAAATATACACAGTTATATTAAGGAGTAAAGATCGAGCATAACTTTATGTGTATTATTAGCTGAGATAAGCGAGAATATTACCGTCTATTATTTTTCCACCTCTTTATTACAAAATGCTCTCCATTTTAAGCTGCTCCGAGCTATACGTTACTTATAGAGTCTCTGTGCCAATAACTTCACACTCCTCCCCCCCTCCCGCCTAGCCTTTCTTACTTCAATCTCAGATTCGTCACCTGTTTTTGAACGAAACAACACAGCTACGGAAAGATGCGCACCTATAATTCCAATTGCCAAGCAGTACTATAATTCTTAAGGAGGTCGGAAAATGTGAGTGAGAAGCTTGAGTGTAAAGTTTAATTTGAATAAAGCCAACCTCCTTGCCGACTGTACCAGCTTATCGGGTTCCCTTTTGCTGCTACTGCTTTCCACATCCTTAGCATGAGTTAGTTCGGAAAGATTGGGCAACGATCGGTTGCGTCTCTGACTGAAGAGTGATGCATTGAAGGGAAGCGCCTTCTTCGCTTTTCTTTCCAGCTCGTTCAGCTTGTCCCGTCTTAAAGAAAAACTATGAGGTTATAATGTCACAAAAAACTGAGAAGGAACAACATAATAAGTGTTTTTATCTTCAGCACAACTTCTTTCCCATTGCAGGCTTTCTTCGCTTCTAATAACTCCCACCCTCCCACCCTTCTCCCACTATTCCCTCTCCCTCCTACCACTGTTCGAACCTGCAGATGCCAGTGATTACGAATAAGATAAAGCTTTTAAGCAAAAGCGCAGGTCAAAAGAGCTCGCTTCACTTTCTTTAACTCACTCACAACTTTCACCGTCAAACTACACTCGACTTTGTGCTCCCCCCCCCCCCCCCCCCCTTTCCTCAAACAAACCTATTAAAAGCCTGTGGCCCCTATATCGACTGTAGGGAGCAGAGAATTATACGGTGTTCACGAACAACGAGCACTCAAAAAAGCATGTGAAGTAACAGTTGAATTTAATACTTGCAAATGTGAAAAAAATGACACGAACTCGCTGTCAACACTACTGCGAATGGCAGGCGATGGTGAGCGTGAGATACTTGAACTTCCTGAGACGATTCGTCGGTGTTCTGAACGAGATCGCTGCTCTTCCAATGTTCTCGCACTCTCCTCTAGCACCTTAAAATAGACAAAGATAATATAATGTAACAGTGGAAATATGCAAAAGCGTAAACAACTTTTTCAAAAAGAGGTATCAAATAATATAACCACTCGATGTGCATCGCACAGAACATGCGGATGGACAATTGAGTACCGCATGAATGATTTTCGGAGAAAAGGTAAAAATAAACAACTTCTTATAGCCTCGCATCTACGATAAAGTCTCTTAACGGTTTCAGCTCGGTGCAATAAACAAGAAAAAGTGCTCGGGTGAGGGTGAGGGGCTATACAATACGTGCTTTTTTGATTCAGTCTACTACATTAAACCGCTACATAAACATCTTTCAGTGTCAGAATACGAGCCAGCAGGCTAATATAACATGCACTTTTGCATTATGGTCTATTAAATCAACAGCCTGTGAAACCGATCAGCCGCTCAAATATCGGAACACACTGCTAAACGATATCTTAAATTTGGAGAGGATACTTTTGAAAGAATTATCTGACCAAAAAATACATTCATATCTTTTTGGAGACCATAAAATTAAAATTTTAATCCTATGAAACTTCCATATTACAAAAGCATTATACAGAAAAGGTCTTAGGCATCGTGTCCCTTCCTCCTCTACTCTGAAAAATTCACAGAGAACTCATCAGTGTCCACCGAACTTCAATCACTCGATTTGCAGTATCCTATAGCAGCACAAGCATACACAAACAGATACTGTTACTATGAACAGCTTTATAATAATAGAAAACTTATTCTAGATGATGCAACTCACGAAGCACTATGCGTTAAAATTGATCACAACGACATTTAACCCATTCAGTAAGGAAAGAGCATACTTTTGAAGTGTCCAATGAAGGGCCACTATCTGGGAGAGGGCTCGTAACGAGGTACTCAGGTACATCAGCCGCTTCAGTCTCTTCAACAAAAAATGCAACTCCATTCTCTCCCAGTTTCATCTTGAGGTCGATCTCTTCACCGTTTATCGTTATATCCACATACTGAAATGAATCGTCCCATTAAACAACAACGCTGCAATGGTGATAAAAGCAATTTATTTACTTAAACACAGTGCGAGTGGCTCACCGGCAACTATCCTCAACTTCCTGACCCATGCTAAACCACGATACGCACTGCGCCTTTCTCTGCTCCTCTTCTAACGGCCAATAATCGATCCCTTCATCAAGCTACTATCCATTGCTTATATTGTGGGTCCTTTCACATCATAAACGTCAAAGAATAAGGAAACGACTTTGCAGTGATGATTCAAAGCCCAAAATGCGACACCCCACCAGCAACCACACCGAATCGGTAATGGGAAACGAATAAACATTGGATAGTCGTAGAGTTGAAACGAATAAAATTCGTGGAGAAGTATTTCTTTGAGGTAATTTTGAAGCATTCAATCATGTGATGTTAATCTCATTCGAAAACTAACATAAATAAACTTGCATATTTTGTATTGTTTCTATTGATATGGTAACATAAAACATATACCAACAGAATAGTAGCATATTACATACTCTTAAATATGGGAATACCTTTTCGTTGCTTGTGAAACATCCATACTTTCCAAAACGAACATGAAACGGTGTTGACGTATATGTTCCATCTGGTTGTTCTACTACGATCAAATCGATTGCACCTGAATAATCCGAATATCTACTTTAGTGGATGATATCGATATGTTTTACTCATTAACAGAAAGAGATAATATGTGAGCTATGATCCAAAGATTAAAGGAATCGAAAATAAAATCGTTTATACAAATCTAGATCGACAATTTTTACAGTTAAATCCCTTGTTACAACCTTTAATTGACATATTACATCAATCAAATAAAGATCGGATCGCCGCTTGATCGCTGATTGCTGATAATATTTTCACTGTGAATCAATCGGCAAAATGTTTTTGCAAAGCAAACGATAACAAATTATATCGATTCGCTTTGTTGGTGAGATGGATTTCTGTCAAAAAAAAAAAAACCCTCTCAAAGATGCATCTTTCCGTTTATGTTTATCTTCTCCATTCTGCACCTTCATACGCTACATTCAAATATTTATCCCATAATTCCTTCACATGCATGCAAATAAATAAAACGGAAATTCGTCTAATATCTGAATGTTTCTGTAGCAGAAAAAACCCGAAGCAAACGTAAGTGAATTAAAGAAATAATATAAGGCTTAACTGCCGGAGTAAATAAGTGTGTATTTTAAGTAAGGCTAAAGAAATAGAGCATGAAAAAAATTTCCATCGAAAAATAAACGAATATCAAAAAATATGATAGGCATTACCTGAAAGAGTGGCTGGATTGAGTGTATTGTATACATCCCTGACGTTTTTGATTAAACGATATGCGTATTCCATGATATTCGGCTAATCAAAACAACAGATCTGATCGCCGTAATGCTTCCAATCCAACAATAACAATAACAGTATTCGCTTAAATAAAAAATAATTCGAATGCACCGTCAGAGAATTGAAGCTCCACCAGCAGCAGCAATATTAGTTGCACACAACCTGAGATGATGATTAGCGATTAAAAATTATTTAAAATTCAAAAATAATTTAAAATTATTCAAAGTTGTTCCATTTTTGGGTAAAATTTTCAGTGTGCGAATAATTAATACAACGATTTCTGCAAGAACATTTCGAACTTCAAAACAAAACGAACCACAAGAGATGTCGTTGCGTGGAAGAAATCAACCGAAGTAAGCGTAGCGATATTTGACGGTATGATTGACGAAGAAGCGTTGTTGATAGTAGAGGTTATAGAACGGTTCACAAGCACCCGCTGAACAGCACGCAATATCTGCAATCCACCTGTCCATACTTTACCTTTCATCATTCAACTAATAAAACGCTTCACCAAACACGAACAATGAACAAACATCCATGAGCATTGTTCAAACAAAATGGATTAAAGAAACCGAACAAAAACGAAAAACAACAGTCGAAACATGCCACCTTCTTGGAACTATTTCCTTGGGGAAGAGGAGGGTCTCCATGGTTATCCGGGGAAGACCGAGTAATTCGCTACTGTAGAAAAACCAACGAATGAAAGAGATGCATAAGATGCCAAATTGAAGTCGAAGTTTCTTTGCAAGGGAACCTGTTGGCCGGAAATTACGCCTGCCCAATCCATCTTCAAAGGTTTCGAGGTTGAAATGACCAAATAGACAAACAAATAGGCAGACATAAATGAATATACAGCCACAGACATGACGCTACTAACAGCACTTTCTGCAATAAACGACTATTAACAACAAAGAGGAATCGAAGGGAAAACCTCTCGGCAGGCGCACAACACACTCGAGTGATTGCTGTCAAATATGAAAAAACGACAATGAAGGCCACTTCCCATAGAAGAATATTAGTCAACAAGCACCTTTCAGTATATTGGCGCGCAAATCGACATTTGAGAGAGTGGGAAAAACGCACCAGATGGGCTGGCAATAATAATCTTTGAAATGTTTCCTTTGCAACAAACGAAATAATAGACTCTTTGAAGTGCCGCGCAAAATAGAAATAAGTAAAGAAGCGTGCCAATCTTGCAATTCAATGCAACCGGTATTGAGCTATTGCGTTGCATTGCAAATTTTTCATTGTTGCAGAATTATTTCTGAAATATTCCATTTGCACTTCGCAATATGATTTATCGAATATATGAAACGGTGGAAAAAAAACCTCGTTCTTGGCAAAGGTCCAAATAACTGTCGGTTGAGTTTGCGGTATTTTTGAGAATCGCAATGGGGGAATAGGAAAAAAGGGGAAACGCGTTAGAGCAGCCGGCACAATATGCACTTTTGCAGTTCCACTCACCGTACCAACCGGTTTCAAAAATTACCAACAAATGACATCAGATAGCATCATGTTGCACCTGGAACAAAAAAAAATCGCTTATTCGACTACTGTAAGACGCGAGCCAACCAACGAAAAATGCCCGATGAATATGCAAATTTTTGGCACTTTCAAATAATGCGAATGAATGGATCAACATGGAAGGTATAACACAGGAATCATACGATGGTGTCCCAGCACACTTCCCAATTAAAGCTTCAGCAGTTGTCGAATCGGAACTACCGTATAGACAGACACAAAGACAGACGCATACAAGCATGACGTCATCGTTATCCGCACAGCATACGCGAATCTATGGATGTGCAACGAAATATTATAACGGTGAACAAGCAAGTAAAAAAGTAGTTAGAAAGGCTGCTATGAAATGTGCTTCTAACTTGCTCCCAATCTATTATACAGTTGATCAGTAGGTACTGCCATAAAGCATGGATGATTCCCCATGCGGCTACCCCCTCCTCTTCACGAAATTTTTCTGTCGGTTTTTCACCCGGAGGAACAATGGATTCTGAAGCGCCTCGAAGGAAATGCACTAGAGAGGTTCGGAGGATATATGTTCTTGCATTTCGCTTACTTGACCAGCCAGTTTCATAAACTATTAGAAGAAAATAGAATATGCAAACGGTCGGCTTCCTGTTTTGATCGAACCGACTACCCCATACGAATCTTCCACGGAGCGCCGGCTTTTCCGTAACCAAGCCCATGCAACGGGAAAAAGGGGGGTATAAAATGAGACCTACGATAAATAAAATAACTGCCCCTTTCATAAAGACATCTTGTGGGCGAAAAGACAACTGAAAAAAACAGCAAGGTGAGCAGAGGATCTAAAGATTGAGATGAAGCATTTAAATCTCCTATATAAGAGCGGGAAGTTGGTTGCTCGATAAGGTGGCATCGAATAGGCGGTGAATGTAACCGTTGTGCAATGCACTCACACACATTGCGTTAATGCGGCGTCGCATTGCTGCATAAAATCGATTCGAGGTTATCGCTGTTGTTGGATTCATATGCAGTTGACGATTCATCTGGATCCCCCCTTCCCTCTCTGGATATTTAAGGTAATATTTAGATATTCAAAAAATAAATAATAAAGAATAAGTCATTCATAAATAATAAGAGACAAATTGGATAGCTCTCTTTGCATAATGATCGCACTCTATCGTAGAAATGCTTCAAAAAATTTGCCACATACCAAAAAAATGTCATTTTAGGCAGTTTTTGAAAGGTAAGTGGAAAAAAGTTCTCCATCTTCCCTCCCCACTTCCATTCTAACATCGATTTTGAGGAGGAACTGCGAATGTATACTCATTAGATTAAGAAAAGCAGGATGAGACCACATAAGAAAACAGTAATAAAGGAGGACTATTGGCGTGCAACAATTCTGTACCTCGCAACGATATGCACAACTTTGTGCAGTATTAGAGAGCAGCGGTGTACTGATGTTGGGTGTGATCGTAGGAGACCGCCTCTCAACGAAACAAAGAATATTGTTGTTGAGGGTTGTGTATTCACTAGTGATGTGAATGCAATAATAAAATCGCAATAATAAAATAATATCGAGTAAAATATATGCAATAATAAAATCGAGTAAAATATTTCATCTCTGCACTTCTACTCTCTTTTAAAATAAAACAACTGTGGAGGGGACGCTTTCCAAACTTATAAAAGCTCTATATATATATAAAAATCTAAAACAAACTCATATAACAGCATAAATTTACGAAAGTTTAGCAAAGAAAATGTTTGAAAAAAAAATTAAGTAGATAAAATTACCAAAATGATAACATTTTATTGAGCATTTAAAAATATGTTTTAAATTGTTTTCGGGGATTTATTTGAAGCTTTAATTGTTTTAGAAATTGAAAATTTCGTGAAAATATGAAAATCAAAGAAAATACATGAAATTTTTTGACGAAATACATGAAATTTTTTGACGAAATAATACCAGAAAATTGAGGAGATAAAGCAGTAAGTAAGGAGAATACAGGACAATCATATAAGTCACGCGATATTAACTCAGATAATGATATAACCTAGCATTTAGATAGAAAAAAAAGATAAAAGATAAAAAAAAGTTTTCGAATAAACACAAACAAAAATTGGAAAGTTTGGGGTGCAACATGGAAAAGTGTAGATAAAAATGTTGAAAATGTAGGATTTTTTTCCACCGTGCTAGCAAATGGGAATTCACATTAGAACGGCTGATGCGATAGGCGCTTTTTGCATTTGCACCACTGATTAAAACAACTGTTCACAACAGTGTTACAAAAGAACCAAAAAATATCTTTCGGCTTCTCACTCAATGAATAAATAACCCGTTAAATAAATCCCATTAAAAAAATTGAATATAAAACGATCAATTAAAGCAGAATTAATTTATGAATTTTACAACATATTTAAGCTTTAATAACTCAATAAATGTTTTTAGAGAGAACGAAATTGATAACTATAGATCAATATAATAGAAAATTATAAGCAGTAAATCTAATGATTATGTCTCTATGATTCGCGAATCGAAAATATCTTACATACAAATATTCGCTGGAATGACGTCATCGAAAATTTATACAAAAATGCGTAATAATTAAATACAATTAGCGAATATGGAAAGCACTCATAAATAGAATTAAAAGAGTGAAAAATACCAATATAAGACGATAGTGAAAAAGCGTCGAGAAATAGAATAGATCTAATGAGAAAATATGAAAACAACTATGCTATACTTATAGTCAAATCTATTAGGATGAAAGCAGAAGAAAAAAAATTTTAATGATGGAAAAAATCATCGTTGAAATTATTCTCAATTAAAAGATGAGAATAAAACAATAAGAGAAGTTCGAATATGAGACCACCACATCAACTGATAGAGAACGCTTCCTTTCCGCACATCTATATCGGTAATGATCATCAACCGCCCAAAGTTCAATTGCTCTTCATACGCCTACCACTCTAGCTAAATCTCTTATCAGTTTATCATCCTATCAGTTGAATATCACCGTCACCATCAAACCTCTGTTTGGTTAACAGCATATAAAACATGTCAGACATGTAACGTTCAATAATCCAATTAAAATGAGGCAACAAAGCATATTGATAATATAACGCAAACGAGTTTATATATGTAAATAAAATAAAATACATTGGCATATGGTATAACGAACGAGTAGGAAGCATATTGTAAGTGTAAATCTGTAGAGAATCAGCTGTTTCCTCGAGTCTAACGAGTGCATAAGATTTTATTTCAACTCATATCATATGCAAATGGAAATTTGCTGAATTAGCGTCATATAAATATATAAGCATATGTGTCTCCACGTTCATTCCCGCGTAGCCAGATCTAGTCTACGTATACAGGAATCCAAAATTCGAATTCCTTTTCCCTCTCCTTGCTCACTCGGCAAGTAGCTTTTTCGAACGGCGACACCAGTTCTATTTCGAACTGGAAAAGTCATGAGAGAAAAATCCTATGGGCATTATAATCTACGCCATACGATGATCTGCATCCTGTTTTGCGGCCATTGACGCAAGCCAAATTGTAGGCAATTTTTGTCTACATGCACAACGATTGACTGTGCGGAAGGACGTTATTGCTTGACATCACTTCGCTACTACGTTCGCTTCTGTTATTTAACCACTGGAACACGATATATTAAGAGAATATCGGGCCAATCTCTCTGATGCGCTTTCCCACTTGCTTAATAAAATACCATTATAACTTGTGTCTAAGAAATCTTCGTCTCCTCCCTCCACGTTCAAGCGCTTGAAAGAACAACTTGGCGACGAATTTGGAATTTAATAGCAAAATTTGTGAACCATATATAACACTTTTCTGCAGGCGACGTAAAAATATATTTGAAATTCGTAGTGTATTTGCTCAGTTTCTTTTCGAAAAACTCAACAAACTAGCATAGATGATACATCTCTTTGTGTAGATATAAGCCGAAACTTTATTTATTTATTTATTTATTTTTTGTTAAACAAACAACAACAATAATCGGAAAATGTGCACAATAAATCATCACATCGTATAAAATGATGCAGAATGAAATGCACTCATTTAAGTGGCATTTCATTTTTCATAAAAGCAAAAAATGTGCTTTTTTGATAATCTAGCTAAATTGCTTGAATATTCTTTAGAATTCTTTAGAATGCTTATTTTTAGTTGAGCGTTCTCACAGTTTTTAGTATCTACAATATTGCCGCGATAGAAAATATTGTGCCTATTTTCTTCAACCCTCCAAAAAAACTTAATTTCCGCTGCCCTAGTATCGCATATCGAAACAAATCAACCTTGTTGCTAAGCATTTCAATAAAGACCCATCGATTCACGTTTACACTCGGAAATCAACAACTGCTAAAATGCGTCAATATAGAAGACATCTTTGCATCTCTGCATTTCTCAATTCACTCAACACTCTCATTTAATCTCTTCATGTTTTCGTGGCTATTCGAGACGAAAACAACGTAGGCGGAAGTGCATCACGTTGCTGAGACGCAAGATATACTCAACTGATAGAACTTTTATACAAATTGTTTTGCATGATTGGATATTGCTAAGGTATGTGTACGATAATCTCCTATCTGCAGAAATGGAATACTTCTCGTATTCACTTCAAATAGGCTCATCTAATGCTTGAGATAAGTTTGACGGCAAAATTTCTACAATTCTGCAATTTTTTCTTCTGAAAAAAATCAATTCTTCTGAACTAAAAAAAGGCTGTAAAAAGATCATCGAAAAATGCACTGGAAATTTTCACCAAAGATGTATTCATTTTGCGCATTGCCCCAATGAAATTTTTCTTTCTTCAAAAAAGTTTCAAAGCAATAAGAGTGAGATTTAACAACATTCATTTCTACACTCAAAGATTCATAGGAATTGAGTGAAATCAATGAACTGAATAAAGTGCAGAGTTTCTTCTTCCACACATAACTAAACGAAGTCATAAATCGCTATTGCATAACAAAAAGCCTTTTTAAAGATTGAATGAATTGTCAAAGAGAGATGCCGCGGTGGCGATCGGCGATGGCAGATCGGGAATGCGAAAGGAGCGAAAGTCAAACACATATATCATGTTTTTTTTTTTTTTTTTGCTTTAAAAAATGTATAATGATTGAGTGCACAGTGATTTCCTAGTTTGCCGAAACTGTTCGCTATTGCCTCTTATTCAAGGCAAATAGAAGAGATTCATTTCGGCACGTTAACGATTCGACATAAAAACACATCTCAATGAAATATATACATCTCTTTCCATTTCTTTCTCTCTTTTGATAGATTTCGTTTTTTTAAATCAAATTTAATGAAAATAATACAACCTAAAAAATATATAGGCTGCGGTTCAAATATGGTACAAATAGCATAGAAATACGAAATATAGTAAAGATATATAATATATGCCAACTGCTTTCATTGATCGATGAATATGAAGGCGAATCAAATTTTACGGGTAAAAAATGAAAAAAAAGAGAATGAAAAGTTGAAAGGATCGCTATGGAACAATGTTTACCACCATTTGCCTGAGTTCAACGAATCGTTCTTCTCGGCATAAAAATGCATCCAAATGAGTTCGCTGCTAATTGAGTACGTTCACACATTAAAAAAAAAAAACTGAGTTGTGTCGTGGTGAAATACTCGCAAAATTAAACGACTATTGCATTGAAAAGAATTGCTTTCGAGTAAAAGAATTGATGCAAATTTTTAATGCACAATATAACACGTGCACAGCTGTTCCTGTACTAGGTACATCAGAATAAAACAAAAAAAAACGTCTGTAAGAGAGTAATGGTGTTGGTTACAGCCAAGTGCGATCAGCTGGTGCCAACGTGTGCATGCTAACAACTGTCACTAAGGTGAATGTTGTTCGATGCTTCTGTATTGCAAAAATTGCATTTCATGCATTCGAGACAAAAAAACTGAGTTGTGTCGTGATGAAATACTCGCAAAATTAAACGACTATTGCGTTGAAAAGAATTACTTTCGAATAAAAGAATTGATGCAAATTTTTAATGCATAATATAACACGTGCACAGCTGTTCCTGTACTAGAATCATCATAGTAAAAAGAGGGCTACGAGTTGACACGCAGCAAAGCGAGATGCAGAAATTTCGTTTTGCTAACAACCGAAATTCAAAAATTCTAAGGATTTAGGTTCCAACATAATATATGCAATTTTTTTTTTGGTATTTCTGAACGTTTACCACCTTTCTAGAAGGTGAAATATGGTGGAGGAGGCGCTTCTATGGTAAGCGCCACACTTATCCAATTTTGCTAGTCTATCTAAAGCTTTGCAAAACGCAAATTTGCACAAGCGTATGTTAATATTTTTGAAGAAAAAAAAACTTTTTTTTCTTATGATAAAACCTTTACTTGCACCATCGAGATAAATCAATCGCAATCAACAACACATTCAACACATTTGATGTTACAAATTTCCCAAAGAAGATTTGTTTTTCATTAATTGCAAGAAGTGATTTCATGCTTAAGTGATCGTTATTCATTTTCAAAGTCGGTAAATGAATCTGAAATTCGATATAGACGATCATCTTCATATCCGTTATATTTCGCATTCAACAATCTCAGAGTGCTTCCGAAATGAAATTGCTGCACACACGAAGAGAGGAACGATAGTATGCAGTAATACAGCCATAATGGGTTTTGAGGATACAAATTTGCAAAAGTTTATAAAATTACAATTCGACACTCAAAATGGAACAATCCATAAAAGAATAATAAGTTATATCTACCCATCGGGAACACATCTACTCTATAAGCCAAATTCGGATCGCTTGACAATTACAACGACGGAAGTTATTCTCCATTTCGTGAATAAGTGATTTATAGGCAATGAGATATTTGGAAAATATGCATGACATTCGTTACAATAATAATAAAACTTTCCCTATCGAGAAGAGAAAACAACAAGCTAATAGTGATTAAATTTATTGTAAATTAGTGATTATTCTCGAAAAAACTTCAACTAAATGTTGATGAGAATAACGAATTTTTCTATGCACAGCTATTCAATAGCAACATCAACAATTATAATAAGAAAATTAAAGAATTAATAGATATTAACTTCAATTCAATTACTATTTATATGAGTAATAATGAATTTAATTTCGAGTATAATGATGAATTCAACTGAAAAAGATTTCTATTAAACGTTTCGCAAATGAACTCTTTTCTATTGACGTTTGTTGAATGTTTTTGTATCGCAATGCTGTTGATTTAGCTGTCTTCAATGCACAATCTCAATGAATTTCATCGTGCAAGTGGATAATTGTCGTTTCGAAATCTTCTCCTTTATTGACTCTTAACATTTCCGCAAAGTGCAATCGCATTCCCCTTTGATTTGAATAGCGAATTCTTCGACCGCTTATATAATCGAGTGTTGTTCCTCTTTTACATAATTTTCAGAAATACTCTATTGCAGATGACCAATAAACAGACTTTTTACTCGCATATCGCCGACGTATACTTAATGAGGTCTATATATGGAATATTAATTTACGAGTTGATGTATTTTAGGAATAACGGAAGGCATATATCCAATCAGAAATCGAGAATAAAGCTAAAATGTTAAAAACTCAACGCTGTGGTCACTTGTCCACTCCAACATTCGATAAAAATATTATAAAGGAAGGATTATTCGGTTACAGCAGAAACATCTAAACAGTACACTAAACTATTAAAAGAATTTACGGAAGTGATCATGGCGATAAGGTTATCGACGTTCTTCGACACTTTTAACACTAATAAACGCAGAAAAAAACATCAACACATTTTTTTAAAAAAGACAACGCATTACACAACTATTCCGACTTTTTTAGTTACGGCTTTAATTTCCTTTCGATTCCGGTTTTCGTTTTTTTTTCTTAGAAAATTCTTCGTTGCAATATGGACTTAATGCATTTTGCTTTAAATATCTGTTCGTAATATTAAACAGATCAAGAATTTCAATAGAAATCATCCGAATGGCGATTTATAAGGGACACATAGCTGCCACTAAGAAACAGCAAACAAACGTTTCTGCTTACATAGATGAAAATATTTAACGATCGAATAAGAAAATATCACAAACAGAGAGCATCAAATTAAACCAGATTGGTGTATGATGCATTCAATTCAAATATAAACAAAAGGCTGACCATTATCTCATCAATCTTCCATCATTTTCCTCTCTCTTAGAAGAAAAATCTAGGAGAGAAGTTTATAAAGCAGCGTTCTTGAGCAACTCTTTCGAAGCAAAACATCATATATGCACTCATTTTATTTCAATGAAAACTCTGCAAGTGATAAAAATGTTACTACATCGTACAACTGTGATCCTTAATAAAGTAATAGTTGTGGTAAATAATGCAATTATACTCATATTGTACGTTGTAATAATACGCACTACATTTGGAAGTAATGTTCAAAGCATGTTGCTATAAGTATTTCATTATGGTGACGTCACTATGACCTGAAATTGGGAAAAGTTCCATTGCATACTATGAAGATAATGAAATGAATTATCACTTCATAAGCAGGGCCAAAAAAATTCCCCATCCGAAGTATCAAATTTTCCATGAAAATATTATTTTCAATGTTCGAAATCCGAGAAGCAATCCGGATCACTTCAAAAAGTTTAACGGAAATATTTCGCTGATGTGCAAACTGTTAAGAAGAGATTTTTTATGACCACAGACGTTTTATATTTACGTATTCATGTGTATGTCTATTTTTATGTTGTTTATGCGAAATTTTTATAATTCATTATATGAGAAAAGGGAGTTTGCATTAAAATGAAGCAAAGAGCGCGACAAAATGTATCAAATTTTAGGATCGAAATTTACAAATCATGAACAACGTATTCAAAAAAAAAGAGGATATATTCACATCGCTTTAGAAATTAGGTGCAAGCCAGGTTTGTTTGGGCATTTCTCACGCAAATTTTGTGATAGAAGCGTTACATTTTTTTTTCTTTTTTTTTTCTTATCATTGCTCACTGATCATTTCTCATTAGTGCTTATCGTCCAATCAATCGCAAGAAATTTCGCAATATCACTTGACGGAATCTTAACTTACAAATAATAGTCCTAAATACACTTAAGGATGGCTCCAGAGTCTTATAATAAGATCTCTGGAATTATCAGAAAAAAGTTACTCTTTTATGGAAAGTATCGTATATCCTAAGTAAGAATCTTCATCCCTATGGCATTATACAAGCAGCAACAGAAATATTCGCCAGAAAGTTATGAATGATGCAATGAGCACACTTCACAACGTGATGAAATTCCCAAATATTTCGAAGTCAAGAATGACTGTTAGATGAGGCAGCATAAATGCAATGGGGAAAATCGAGTTCCACAAAACTGCCAAGGGAGTACTTTATCATCAAACCATCGAATACCTCAATAGAAAACTAATTATCTATTGCCGAAACCTTAGGCACTTATAAGCATATGCAATAAGCTGAACACAACTTGACCAAAAAAAAATTCAAACATCAGACGACAGCAATAAACATTTTAAAAGAGAAAAATATTTAAGCAATTGATTTATCAATTTGATGTCGTTAACGAATGGACAAAGATATAAAGTAAGTAGTAGATGTTAAGGGATTTGAACATGCAATTCATGATAAGGGTGTTTAATAAATAGATTGCAAAATATTTCGTGAACACTTTTGAATAATACCTTTAAATAAAACATTGCCGTTGAAAATTAATTAGGAAATTCCTTGCAGAATAATATCCCTTTTGAATAGGTGATCCCTTAGATATTGATAAGAATAGAGACGTAGGTTTTCCATTAAGGGATGAATGGTTACTTAAATCGGAGAGCATATTTGCCTGACACTTCACTATTTATGGCAGCAGCCAAAACAGAGCGTCAATAAGTCTAACCACAAACGAATGAAGAGAGGTCTCTTTCTCTTCCCTCTTTTTCCTTATCTCTTATATGCTCAGCAGTCAGTCCTAATAAAACACATACAACGAATCTATCAGCAATCAACCATAAAAGTGCAAAAGTACTTTTAATGCTAATGTCCCTTTAGGTTGATCGTTATCAGTGATAAGTTCTGAGAGATAAGAGAAAATTTCAACATGTACTTTGTCAAGTTTCAATGCGCTGTGTTTATTAGAAAATGGCGTGATCAAATTTAGTGCTCAGATATTAATAGAAAAATATGGCGTGACGTTTTTCCACTACACTCATGTAAGAAGCTCAAATGTCTAACGCACTCACTCGCTTGTATTTAAAGACATTCCAACAGCCCAAATAATACCAATAAATAATAAAAATAATTCATAAAGAAACAGACAGAATTTAAGAGCGATAATAGCGAATAAAACAGCATAGTTGCCAACAAGAAAGATGAATGCACCACTGAGCACTGCAACAAACCGGCACGTGAGCAATGGAGTTGACGGGTGTTTTCCTCATTGCTGTTCATTGATCGCTTAACGAATAAACACACAGCGTTGAAAACACCCACCCATCCTCACATTTCGCAAAGCAAACGAATAGATATGCTGCGTTTCTATGAGCAATTTGTTGCGGGTGATCAAAAAGCCAAATTGCAGATGCAATGCAGCAGAAATAAATAAAGGTCTTTTTATTTGAATCCTTCTTTTCTAGGCTCACATTAAAATCAACATTAAAAAAATGTTATTGAAATTTTGAAGAATACATTCAGAAATGAATAATTCATAAGAGGGGACAATATTTGAGATAAGAAAATCCTTTCGGTGTTAAAAACGTCGCCTCGAAATTCGGTTTCGTTTTATCTTCCGTAGCCTCGTTTAACAACGATGCATCGGCAGTAATGCTCTATCGCCCTCGCCGATTTTGAAACAGAGCTTGAATCCTGATTGCCTCTTCTATGAATCCTCGATGCAACCGTCAATCATTGCTTGTTAACGATTGATCTATTAAGATCAAGTGAGTTCTCGTGAATTCTGTGATCGTGGTGATCTTCATTTTATGTAATAAGTTGTTTTGCATACGCCTGTGTTGATCTCGATGTTGACCTCTCCTCATGTGGATTGTGGTTTGCCTTAGGGGCCATAGCCGAAGACATAAATAGGCTGCGGTCTTGCTTAGTAAACAATGTGGGTCAACCACACGCCAGAAACGGTCGTAGATTAATGCTGTTCAACTATGTATCGTTCCTTTCTAGTCAAGACGTTAATGATCTTATCTATCAGCAACCATGCAGCAATATCTTATCATAGTTGACGTTTATCGATTGGATCAATATTTACTTACATTGATTGCAATCAATATCTGGCCATTTCCTATTGTCAAGTGCAATGTGATAGACGAAGTAAAGCGCATCATCAAAAATATGACCAGTATTATGAATAAAATCTTTGTGGAGAAGTGTTTAATACGGCTTAAGTTATTATGGAATTCTTTGTAAAAGAGATGTTTCAATTCTTCGGCCAATCCAAATCTTCAATCCCATCGTGCAAATGCCATTTTCGGCGATAAATTTAGTCTTGTATTATATAAATACATCGAAGTTGCGGATGTTCTAAATGGAACAACTTATTGTTCGATTGCTTGAAGATGATTGATCTCTATGTTTGAGTTTGTGAGGCTAGATGAGACGGCCAAAAATTTCCAATTTTTTCATTTCAGTCCATAAAAGTTGACGTCATTATTCAATATTTACATATTTCGATAGGAAAAATGGTAAATTAAGAAAAAAAAGAGCTGTAATATACTTATAATTTCAATTTTCGTATTACTCATTGTAGTAAATTTAAAATGCAAAGAACGAATATGCTTAATGAGTCAAACGCGAAAAATTACAATAAATTGTACCGAGCAAAATTCAAGCACAGCGGAGTCAAGCTTATCTAAAGAGGCGTGTTATACGTACCCAACATATTTCAACTTAACCAACAGTTGAGACATGAATGCTGCAAATATTATAGAGGCATTAAAGAACTTTGTAAGGAGCCAACTGAAATAATGCAAGTATTAAAAAAAACTTGTAGAAAGTTGCTCGCCGACCAGCAGTAGCAATAACTTTGAGCTATCATTTTGCGCAAATATTTTTTATCTCCTCAGGTCATCTGATGGTTGCACTACTGAGAGCAGCAGTACACCAATCGACTACCACAAGTTTTTTGCGTGGGTAAAGGATATGATGGTGTGATGTTGTTTTTCGATATCAGTCGAAGCGATGGTGTGAGCTAATCGATGTTTAATATTCTTTGTATGGGTTGATTCTTGCATTCTTCAATTCTGACTGCTGCACGATTCTGACTTGCACTTAACAACGACCACTTGACGATCGTTTAAAACGTATTGCACGATCCGTTCACAACACAACAAGTGCACCAATAAAACTGTTGCATATTGGTGATGTATTGAAATTTTACTGCAGAGTATGCAAACTATTGCAGAAAGTGTGCATGAAATAAAATTTATTGCACTGCCAGAGGTGAGTTCGAGTGAGTTCCTCAAAACATGATGCTTAGCTCGTTCCTATTCGATTTTGTTTTCCATTGATTCGATCCGATGGATTTTTTCCATTTTTACAAGCATTTAATGTGATTCGAATGTGATGACGAATACTTTATGCAAGCGATTGGTCACTTATTGAAAAAGTGAAATAGACAATGAAATCGCTCGTCGATTAGGTTGTGGCACGTTCGTAGTCGGCAATGAATTTCTTATACTTATCGAGGTTGTCGGCACTATCCGAGAATACTTTATATTTGTCCATAAAGTAACAAAGCATCACTCGATGCACATAGAGATACTGCTGAAATCGAACTGTGTTGTTAATTGATGGCTGAAATGGCAATGCTCGACGAGAAGCCTCGACAGGTCTCGTTCGGCAAACTTCTGAGAATGGGAAGCAAAATGCTCCTCACTCAAACAACTTACAGTTTTATCGTTCATTTTACAGTTAGTTCAGACTGCTACACTTGTTTTACAGTCTAGAAGCTATGTTGATATTATTAGCATATCATGCAGGCAATAGCGATCACCCCCTGACCCTATCCCTTCCTTCTCTCCCTCACTGCCCCGTCAGAAGGGATGCTCATGTTCTTTACCGCCGAGGGTGAAGAAATATGCCCTTATTTATGAGTGTCGAGTTTAAATAAGACGATGGGCATTGCAGTATCAACTGACGAATCTTAAATAAACATCACCCACAAAACCGCTGTTAGGTCATTGAGCCACCCGTTAAGAAACTTTTCTAGTAATCTCTGTATTCCTTTTAAAAGATACATTTTGCGGTCTACAGCTTAATTCTTAGCTGTGGTGTACTCTTCAAGCTGAAGAAATTTGCTGCAGAAATAACAGTCTGCTTCCCAAAAATGCAATCAAAGAGAGGGAAGAAGGAAGAAAGAAAGAGATGAAGGAAGGGAAACACTATAAACATACAAGATCATTCTGAATGGAGAAAGGACGTCGATCACGAAGCATCTTCAAGATCTGATCCATCGATTCACAAGGTAGTCCACCTTGCAGACGTTCGAGAATGAACTCAATAGCAACTATTGCACCAGTTCGACCAATTCCAGCGGAGCAGTGCACTATGATCGGTTTCTTTGTGCCACGAATGCATGACAATAAAACCTTAAATACCATCGCCTTGTGGGGTCACAGCTCGATCGTTTATATCAATAACAACAAATTTTCGGTTATTTTTATGGTTTTGCTTAACCAAGTTGTATTAGTAGAGTGCATCTGCTAGCGGTTAGCATGTATGTGGACGGTCACGCCATCTAAGTGGTATTATATGACATGTAAGCATATTTGCTTAATCAGTGCATTGTAAAAATCAGCTAATTACTTCCAATGTTCTCCTATACGCGTACTTCCCCAAACGCTTTCAAACATGGCTCTCGCATAAACAAGAAGTACTGAAAAAAAAACAGAGCAAGAACCTTTAGAAAAATATTGCAGTCATTCTGCTCTTACCTGAGTCTCTAATATTGACATAACTACGCAGTGTTGCTGTTCACTCAGCAGCCATACTAGGAATAAGCATCTATAGAACATGTTCTAAACATATGATAGTCAATGATTTCTGAAACAAACCATAGCAGTGAGTCTACAGGGTGGAACGCCTCGATCAGGCCAATCGACCCATTGATAGTGACGAACTTCACGATTCCTCTCCTTGTCATTCTCTTTCCATCTCACATCAAGAACACATACGCGCACAATCGGCTCATCAGCTGCCAATGGTCGTACCTCAAAGTGGAAGCTGTAAGCTGATAAGGCAAAAGAGATCCTTCCAGAAGATAACTGAGAACAGAGGGTCGTTGAAACGCCACTAATAAAAGAGGGATCAGCCAGTTCAGAGAAGGAAGTTAATCCTTCGTAAGAAGTTCCTGTGGAGATGACAGTCCGCACATCTAGCCCGCGAATATTTTCAACGTTTTCATTTCCTAACACTGTTTTCCTGTGCTTTAACATACTTGTTCCATTCTGTAAATTTTGCAAGCGGAAAACAGAACAACTAACGATATCATCGATTGTATACTTATTGACGACGTATTTCATATTAATGTTTGCAATATGGCTGTGCAAAATGATATAAAACTGCATATTTGCAATGAGGATTTGCAAAAAAAACCTGTCGGAAAATTGCATAAACTCTACAGACAAATTATACCGGAATGCCTGACTGAACACTAGTTAGATAAAGACTTAGAAAATTCAAATTTTCAAAATCAACCAGTTAATAGATCATACTACTAAAGTTGCAAGATTTTTTTTTTTGGCAAATTATCTATATTTCCCAGAGTGGAAAATGTGTATTTTTTTAGGGGAGAGGAGGCGGAGGGGAAAATTTTTCGAAACTTCAACGAATTCTTACCACTTGAGTACTTAGAGAGGGGAGATCTATTACACAAGTTCACGGCTCCTACACTTGAGATCACACATACCGAACCTTAACGTTTCAGCTTTCCTATGTTGTAAGTTGAAATTGTAAGCTAAATAGTCTAAACAAAAAACATAACATGCTAAACGTGGCTCATCGTAGGAGCACCAACGGCAACAATGATCGCCGCGTTTATGCAAAGAATATAAAAATGCAATGAACACATAAAGGGTGCAATAAATAAAATACTATTACAAGGTTGTTGGTGATATGGACACCTCCAAAGCTGAGAGTTTGACCCTGATCATTTGGCCAATATTGCTCGCATTTATTGAAGCCCTTTTCGATTGTGTTGGTCAGCATAACAATGCTATCGCTCTCTTCTTGCACTACCATGTGCCAAAAATCATCGACGCTCTTCGGCATTGGACCCTGAGGTGAGATAATAAAGTCATTGCACAAACACGCAAATTCGTATTTGATATGTGGTGCGTGCAGGCTAGGGTGGTTCAAAGCTAGAATGATACAGGGTTGCCGGACTAGTGTTCGATGTTGCAGCGGAAAAATATGGTATAAAAATTGCCTTGTACCATATCCTACCTCAGGCATAGATGGAGGAGGACCAGAGGAGGAGAGGGGGGGGGGGGCGGTGAGGAATAAAACATTGAAGCTATTATACTAGCTGTCGAGATAGCGCATCAGAACTGCAAAACTTCTCCCCTTTATTTTATGGAACATACAAGGTGGTTGGATTGGCCTTTATATACCCCGCAAGATTTTATTCAGTTTTACCCATTTCGATCGTATGAATTACTTTTCCTACTCCCGCAACGTAGGCATTAACTGTAGAAACTCTATGACGGCTAATTTCACATCTTTCCTTGGCACACATATTTAAGAACGCGGTTATCAATCTCTGCAATTATCTACTTCCTAACGTTGTGCTTGCTGCCACTGTTCCCTACTCCAAACTTTTTCCCTTATTGGTAACTATTTTCGAAGCGTTTTGTGCATTCGCTTTTTTACTCTCGTCGTGATATATTCTCATTTACGCTTAACTGAGGTTGTTTGATGAACTTTCTATTAAAATATTCTTTTTCTTCATTAATATGCTATATTTCGATTGCTACTTTTGTATTCACATTTTTTCCATTCTTTTTTTCATATATCTTTCTTTCCGTGCACACATAAGTGACCTTGCGGAAATCTATATGTGCTTTCGTTTGCTTCTATGACACTAAGCGTTTGCTAGTTTTTCTTCTTCTATGGATTTTTATCACTATAACACAACACAATCGATTCGTCAACTCACATGGCGTTTAGTATGGGAAACAACACACCAGCCCCTTTCAGACTGGTCTCTCACGAGTGCTGTGTGGGGAAGACACCTACTATCTGCGTGATAGACGATGCCTGTTGTGCTTAGTGTTCCAATCAAGGGGCACTGCTATATAAATACTCAGCGCAACACCTTTCATGCGTAAAAAACATTTTCGTTGCTTATTTAGTATTGCTTTGTAAGATAAAGATAAAACATCCTCTCAACTACCTGTGTGCAAATGAAACGCTTTTCACTAATGGGTGTGGCAAGATAATTCGCGTGGATGAAATCATCCGGAACGCCAGGCCATTTAAGCACAATACGGTATTGATCCTGACATGGGACATCCTTGTAGCGGCTCTTGCCCGCCTCATAGGTTCCTTGAAATGCCTTACACGTCATTCCTTCCGGTACATATCGTCTCATGCGCATGTACTCCTCGCGAAGACCATTAACACCCATGTCCAATGCTCGTTGCACCCATTTCTCTACCTTAAGTAACGTCTGTGAGTATTCTCTACGTTAAGTAACATGTATGAGTGTTGCTGAAGGTCAATAAACATGTATGAATCATAAACTTCAACATTAGCGATACAATGGCAACAATTTTTTGACTATTGCTTGCTTTTCACGTGTCTTGTACCAACGGTACTCGTATACACTTGTAATTAGAGGTACGTGTACACTTGTAATGACCTATTTAGATTACATCATGTTTCGATAAGAAAAGTTATAAATGTGAAATGGAATGCAAATTACGAAACAATGAACAATGACTTGCATCGACTGCTGTCGTCGGTAATCACTTGTGGATTGTGAAGGTGATGTGTGGTTGACATAGAATGATATCCCTTTCATCAAATTTTTCAGCTGTTGCCCACAGCGTTTATTTTAAGTTGTAATAATATGGGCAAATTCGTCATGAGTTCTTGAATAACGGTGTTTTGCACCATGGGCACTAAAGGCTTAAGTGCAGAAAAATTCCATTATTCCGGCTCTGGTTTTCAATTTCTGCAAATATGGCTCTGAGGCCAACTGCAACCACAGCCCGAAGTGGTCACTTTACGATTCCTGCTTAAGGCCCACTCTGATCCGAAAAGAGATTACGTCTTTGGCATCAAGCGTCCTCTTCATATATCGGGTCTCCAAGGGATTCTGGAAATCCCTCTCGACTAAGGACCGCTTAAGTGATTGTTGCTGAGTTAGATCGTTTTTGCTAACGGACGAAAAAATCTGTTGGCTTTATCATCTACAAGTCAAGAAAATCCAGCGATAAAACAGCCTTTCATTGCTACACTCATAGGGCTGTCAATTTATTTATTTACTTATGTTGAAAGATATAAAAATGCGAAAATACTTTCTGTGAAGAGTTCACCTCGATTTTAGCATTCGATCGACACTTCGCGACTTTCGGCTGTGGTGCCTTGGCCTCTTTCTCTGCCTTCTTCCCTTTCTTATCATTAGCCTTCGCCTCATCCTCAGCTTTGGCTTTTCCTTCATCTCCCTTCACATTTTTCTCACCTTTTCCTCCTTTGTTTGTTGTCTTCAATTTTGGTTTCGTTTGCTTTTTGTTACTGTAAATCCTCTCATGAGCGGAATACAATTTCTGATTTAAGGACATAATCCGACAACAACGTTTATGAACCATGAACCAGCATCCCGCTCATTAAGGATGCAGTTCTTTCCTAGTAAACTAATTGAAAGCCACTTCTGCTGAGAATTTAAAGCACTCCTATAAAACTGTTCACTGAATACCTTTATCCTGAGGTTTGCTATCATTTGTGTACTTTCGTGTATGATTCGTTCTTTGATCTCATTCCAAAGTGGTTCATTTGAGATCGAAACGAACAGTTATGCTTTCATTTTGTGGCTAAGTGAGATGAGCATTGTTAGCTGAAGATTTCCGCTTTTATTTCATGTGCTTATTTGCTGAGTAGTACAGTTTCTTGGTTACATTAAGAGTACGATAACGAAATATCATATCATTTCGATACCGTTTTGACACACTTCATTTTTCGTTTAGAGAATTTACTTTCATTCGAGGCTTCTGATTTATGCAGAGTAATCCAGAATTTAGCGATATCTAAATTAAGGACTATCACCATACAGATGCTATTCCCTGTTTTATCCAATCTCAGCTAATTTCCTTTTCCTTTCTCATCCATTCCTCCTCCTCCTACTCCCTCCCTCTTTCCTCCCTTCCACGCCTCTCCTCATATTTTGTAGTTATGTTTTTCTCTTTAATTTGCAAAATATACATTAGTTCCCTCTCTGTGGACCACAGCGCATTTCTGTTGTTTTGTTTGCATCGTGACCACGTTGCATTCGTACGCTCGTGCAAACAACACTTTAAGATGAGAACACCAATACTAAGTGTGACAATGGAATCGTGAATCATGAGAGGCATTGTTGTCGCTTCCTTTTTTTTAACTTGTTTCTTTGCTTGTTGACGCCTCGACACACGTATTGCTATTCTTTACTGTAACCTTTGTGCGCTTTTATCTGCTCTGTGGCTTGTTTAGCAACCACCTGCCAATCTATCGACTGAGATCGTTCTCATTATAAACCTCAATTAAAAAATTGATAAGCTTTCGCCACTCTGAATAACAGTCAATGAAATTTTGAGCCTTGGATGTTGCGATGCCATCTGAGTCAAAAAGAGTGCTGATTTGCTAAGGATAGGACGAGGTGCCTGTAGGATTGCGACACTACAATGAAATATTTTCGTGCTGTTGTCTTGGGGCAGCGTCAAGTAAAAACCGAGACAGATCATATCTAAACGCTCTCTATGAGGCATGTTTATGCCAGCAATCATATGGAGAGCCTAGGAAAGTATGCGAGTTCATGGAGATAATTTTTGGAGGGTACCACATAATTTGCACCATTCCATCTATCAAATCTCCATCATTCTTGAAGAATTCTGATGGTGGTACCGTCCCAAATTTCTTCTCTTCAACAACCGTCGCTTGAGCAGATCTATAATTTGCTTATCTGCCTTCAGCACATTACCTCAGCAAAATCCAAATCGACACTTTTTGCGGTGTTTGGAGAGTAGTCGCATTGCTGTAGTCTACTACGAGCGAAATATGAAGAAGAAATCACAAACAAACCCCATAATAGTAGAATTAATCAGGCGGCCCGGGTTTTGACCGTCCGCCTCCCTTGACTTTGGTAGAAACAGCAATGAGCTTAACGACACTCATGCGCCTGATTATATCGTTTCTGATCTGCTACGAAATGAAAGAAAAACAAGAAGATTTTGCATAATCGAATGAAGTGCAAAGATAAATTTATTCAAATCATATGCAAAGATAAATTCAGCAATTACTTAAGTCGTACTTTTTAGAATCGTTGCTACTGGCTCCACCTAGATATAAACATTCATTCAAAAAGCATTTATGTAAATTTCAAATGGCTTATGTGATTGATAGCTCGAAGTTATTGCACACACGGATTGGTGTTATGTTATGCGCAACTTGCAGTCATATGTGCATACAGACGAATACGAAGTATGACGTTATCGTAATGTACTTTTTGCAAATTTAACGAAACGAACATAAAAATTATAAAAGTTGTTCAGCGTTTTTTTTTTCTCTTCTTTTGAGATCAGTCTCAGTGTTAAATTCTAACGAAGGTGCCAATTTCTGCTTTTTATCGAACCGTTCGCAAGTTTAATTAGCCATTTCTGTTATAGAGACGCAGATATAGTAAGTGGTGGACTCAAACACAAAATTTCATGGGAAAAGGGGATGGGGGAAGGGAAAGATTCTGCCCACTAACACCAGCATGGTTTGCTCCTATTCCATCGATTTCGTCTGTTTTCTTAGTTGTTGAAGTGTTCAGACCTCCTCCGTTGCTCGCTTAGTAAAAATAGAGGGGTCAACAATTTACTCGAAGATGATTGGAGGATTGCTGTTTTGAAAAGAACTGAGAAATGCAGCGTTCGAGGATTTGGTGGCATTTTCGATTACCATATACAAATAGTATGCTCTTAAAAGTTTTAAGTGAATGGTAAAGTTATCGGAATTGACACAAGGCATTTTTATTGAAATGAATGGCTGAAAATAATTTCAGAAGGTAAAACCTACGTAAGAAAGCAAGTTAATGATCAAAGTGGAAGTAAACGCCTATTAACACAAAATGTGCTATGTTATTTCTCGATCAGACGATGACAATGACAATGATTTGAAAAATAAATATTTGCTATATACAACACAGGGATGCACTCTGAGAGGTGGGAGAACAACGTGAACATTCGCTATATAAGATGTACCTACGGGAGTGCATTATACAAGGTATGGTGCATATGATGTCAAAACAATGATGGTGGTAAATGCAGCGGGGCGTTAATGGCTACATTTTTCTCATACTTATTATGTGCGGCGGAAAGCCATATCAGATCGCGAATACAACAAGTATGTTATGAGATCATAGGATGTTTATGCAAATGTTTATCATTCTAGAAATATTAGCGACGGATGTATGGATATGGGGGAGATATCCTCAACGCAGACAAGGGAATAAACCCGAAAATTTACATAGTCTTCTATGATAAACAAAGCATTCTTAAATACTCGAATATTCGAGTATTTAAGAAATTATAGGATCATAATAGCCCGAAATCGAAAAAAAAAAAAACTGTGTCGTTTCCAATTCGATGTTTTTATGAACGAACGACTCGATGGCTTTGAGGTCGGCCACCCCCAATTCAATCCTCTTTATCGGAGATCTCCGAATCAAAGAGAGCCCAGTTCGATGGCCTTCAGAACAGCGCTAGTTTCAATCGTCGCACCATTTTTTTTCATTGTTACTCTTTGCCTTCTGTTTTTTGCTCATTATTTGTCGTTCAAGTACCCCCTCCGCTAAGCGGCTGTCATGGAATTCGGTGACCTTTATTGTAAACATCATTCCCTTTATTTAGAGCTTCAGGCCACATCCTTCAATTTGCATCCCTCATATCCACTCTACTTTTCTGCAAGTTTTATTAAAAGTTGAGTAGTATGAGAAATGAGAAATGAAAAACCAAGAAAATTTCCGACATGAAAATGAAAGAAAATCGTTTGTACCTATTTGTTGCGATATATTGGAAGTCTACCATAAGAAACAGGCACAACGATTATTCCTCTTCAATACGCTATCGAAAATGATATAAAAGCGTAAAATAATATTGGGAACTCGCTTTTTTCATTATCGGTTGAGTAAATAATATATTTTTGTGTATTGAAAGAATTTCCACTCAATTTCCTCTGTGTTGTTCAACTGAACAGTTATTTATTATACCATACGAAGACATTAAAAAACATATGGATAATTAGCGACAGCAAATCTGAGTGCAACGGTGATCACCGATCTACGCTCTCATGATCGCCGATAGACGCTCAAAAGTGCGCTTCAAATATCAGAGAGTATGGTGTGCAGACGATGACTCGTGTATAGCTCAGTGCTGACTATTTGTATTGCCTCGTAGTGTCCTTCTGAAGAAAATTGAAAGCACTGTTGTTTGCTTTATTACTATCAAATGATGCGATTTTGTGTATAACATATTTCGATTACTTCATGTTGTTATACCGTTACTTATATTTTCTCGTTCTTAAATTTCTGCTCGTCGAAGCTGTCTTATGCACAAATAAGCATAAATTAGAAAAAGATGGTTGGCAATGAAAAAAAACTATTATTTTGGAAACCCATTTTTTCTTCAAAGCTATTGTACGTAGCCAGAAAGAGTGGAATATTTACTAACATCTTTCGCTTGATGACTTTTTTTTTCGTAGAATATATAGAATTATTAAGAATTAAATTTCGTGAAATCGTTCAGACGTTGACGACTTACCTACAATGTGCCCATAAGCTTAATTCTTTTTCACGTTCGATTACAGCACATAGCAACCCTCTTGGCAGTGATTCAAGTAAAGAAACATTTTTGGGTAGGTGAATTGTAATCCCCCCAAAAACTGCGATCGTTTATTTCCTAACCGGTTCTTGCTCGCCTATCTGTAACGCCACTTCATTACATATTGACCGGTTCGTTCGTATTCCCAGCGTTTCCTCTTCCTTTACATGATGAAAACGTCACGTCTGTATATGCTTATGCAACTCAATCTGTCTGCTGTATAATTTCATCGTTCGAAATCGTAAAGTTGTAACGATAAAATTTGTTCAGAATAGTGTGAATGATTGAATGGTATATTAAATCGTGTTTTATTAGATTAATCAATTTCAATGAAGATCACAAACAATTGAAAGTGACAAAGATATGTGAATGCAAATGAGGCTTTTTTCTAGTTTCTAGGTTGATGAGCAAGCACACTAATAGAGCATAGAGGTGCCACATTTCAAATGATTTCTCTTTGATAAAGAGCTGAATTCAGCGCTATGCGTCAGCATACCTTCTAGCTCTTTTTTGTGGAGATTACAAAGACCAATTTTTGACATTTTTTGCGGAAATTTTATTGGAATTTTTTCATCTCCGCCAGTTGTGCTATCAGTAGAATGATGAACGGAGAGACGCAGATATAAATAACGGCTTCGTAGAATTGTTATTTTATAAGCGATTATCCAATTGAGAGAGTTTCAAAATACGTTTGTCAAGGCTGTCCTACCCCTTAGCTTGATTCGCTCTTACTCAAGTTTCCTTCGTATAATTAACTCATTGGAATTTAGATGGCGATAAGTGAAAGAAATATGTTGTTCCTTAGTGTAAACTTGCGTTTATATGATCGTTTTCGCAACTATGTTGTCTTAAACCATCGTTGCCTTAATTTCCTTCTCCTCAACATATTAGAGATAAATGGGAATTGCAAATACGGTAATTACATAATTAGTTGATAGACTGCCTTCTCCGATCGGATTGGTCGTCGAAGATTGTCCTCCCAGTCAGTGGATGCTATAATAGCGATCGTAGAAGAGCAATTATACTTAAATCCTCCCATTGAATGGACGCGCAAATAATCCACGAAATGGGAGAAGCGAATAAATAAAGCATGTTTGTGATGAATGAAATTTTTTAATCTCTATAGTGATTCATAACGATTTTATATGAGCAATCAATCAACTGTGTATATGTAATTTTTATCGAAAATTGAATGAGTCAATAGATAGTGCAATATTAAAATGTAAAATGTGCGTTTATTGTTAAGCGACTAGAGGAAAACGAAATCGTCATCGAACGATTGATTACCCATTATTGTTGTTCACAGAAAACGTGAACTTTAAGTGTACTTTCACCGATTCGGGACTCATCGTGATGGATTGCATCAGCATTCTCTTCAACTTTACTTTACTACTTCTTATTAGCGCTGCACCTCAACGCCATCTAACTGATTATGATGATGCTAATGCGAGAATGCTTCTTAACTTGGCGGCTGCTGCTTATTCAAACACACCTGAGACATGTGTCAATAGGTAAGAAATGTTGTTTTAAAATTTTTTTTATTAATTTTGAGCTCAACAATGCAACGATGAAAATGATTTGACTGATGACGTCGTAAGGTCGCAAAAAATTGAAGTTTAGTTTGCTCAACGAATTATACATCAATCGCCTTTGGAATTTCAAATCCAATCAACAAGAGCGAAAAAAAAATAAAAAATAAAAGAAACCATGGCAATTGTCAGGTGGAGAAAGAAATGAAAATATTTATAAACTTGATTTGCTTGATGGTTATAAGAGATATAATGATATTAGAATGTTGATTTGGGATAGAAATAAATTACCTCATAAAAAGGAGTAGGTTTTTGAAACGGAATTGGAATTATTGTATTGTCAATAAGGCGCATTACATCGCCAATGAAACAGTTGTCGTAAAAAAAAAGCACTAAGATCGTTGCACATCATTGAATTCTAAATATAAGTGAATCATACTAGGTTTTGTGCCATATTACCATAGCGAAAAGATGGGGAGATGGCAAATCATGGACCGCAGCAAATTAGCGTTCCTTTATGTCGTCAATCGATAGAACTGTTTCAATGATGGTGAAATTTTTGTGCTGTGCTCTTCGATGATTGAAGAAATACAGATGTTGGTTAGAGCTGCATACAAAGACTATGAGTATGACTTGCATAGTAACAAATTTATGTAAATGACTCGTAAATCTACTTCTGCATAACATAAAATTCGCTAAACAACCGCTTGATTTTCGAAATGGGTTGAACAAAATTTGTTAGACAGCCGATTTTATAACACAAAGTATGTTATATAACCAGTTGAATTGCATTTACTCTTTGTCTTCTGATGACCACTCGTAGCCGAAGCATTGACTTATGTTGTGTTCTGCACTACATTCACAAATTTATCCATAAGTAAAATCGGCCAACAGTATCTGCCATTATCCCACTGTGTGCTTCATGCAAGAGGGATCCTTTTAAGAGCAGAAAATTTGCTGTCATCATTATAAAATATGGTCACAGCAAATATTATTTAATCACTTTTGTGGCTGTCCCTATCGAGGTAAATTTTTTGTGTGAACTGATGCAACCGTGTGCATGGTTCTACGCTTCACATTGCAGAACAATGCCGACGTCAGAGAACTGGTACATAATTATTGAGGAAGCCACTATTTGCGATGCACACGACAGTTCTTGCTCCGGCTATACAATACGATCCGATGTTGCTAGACAGTATATCGTCGTTTTTCGAGGAACGAAAACCAAGAAACAACTTCTTATTGAAGGATGGAAATCACTCAAGCCAGGAGTAGATTTTTACGGCGTTGGAAAGGTTCATTTACCGTATATTCATTCCTCTTTGTATCATCGCAGAATTTGTGAAGGCTGTAGCATGTCAACACATAGTCTATTATCATCGGTGCTGAAAACTGGAAGCGTATTGTGGGGAAGGTGGCAGAAGGTACTCATGTGTAAATAACATATACGGCAACACATCAGACGCAACACCGATTTCTGATTCCATTAAGAGTATATAGTAGTCAGGAGCTTATCGATTAAAAAAGTTGCCTCAGAATTGTTTTAAACTGCTGGGTTTGCAAATTTTGTTCAAAAATTTTCATGTGCGAGAACGCTGTTCTTCTGCTGTTTCACGCTTCCTTGAATTCCTTTCGTCCTAGTCGTATGCATACGGCACATCAAGGCCTCCAGCCAGAAATAGTTTGTCGGAAGTGGTCCTGGATCCATGTAAAAAACTTGATATCACATCAACAAATGAGGGGATGTAAAAATTTACTTCTAAAATTTGAGTATTAAATCGACAGCAAACGATGCTCATAGATAACTACTAATACTACTAGGGTAGCCATTGGCACTCATAGAAGTGAACTGAACCACAACAAAAACTGCGAATCGTCTCGGCTAGACGATTTTTGTGACAGATTATAAACTGAACGAATTTCATTGAATTTTGCAAAAATGGGTCTTAACCCTAGTTATCGAAGCTAGTCCTATGGGATGGCAAAATGCTATAAAGAGTGGCTCGCAACATCCATCATGAGCGCATACACACACGCATAAAAATATGTAAACGAAAATGCATATAGAGTATACAAGTCAAAAACCTTTAATCTCTGCGGTCATGGGAATAGGTGTTACGTTTGCAGTACTTTTTGGATGGCTATAGCCTCAGATTATTCAATCTTCCTTTGATAGTGGACATGAAACAAACTGCGAAAATAAATGCAAATAGGAAGCTGCGACGATGATAATGGTATGGTGAACACATTTTGAAGTTCATCTCACCACCATCACCTTGTGTAAATATTCAGCAAAAAACGCAATAGAAAATACGCACTCGACCTTCTGTTCAAACAATCCTCCAATTCAGAGGTTTCCTTTCAGTGTTTTCTTCAAACAGTACAAAAAACAGTCGTGTCATGTGTATATTTATACGTATGTGGACATGGACAGATGCATTCATGCACAGTTGATTCGATCCATTATGAGTGCGCATTTGCTTATTCAATCATTTTAGTCGGCTAAGATAACTAGCTGATGAATATCAGTGATATAAGGTGTGCAGTTCATGTTATTACTAAGTTATTTCCACCAAATTTCAAAATCTCAAAAAAAAACATACATATACACACATATGCACGCCGAAAACAATTTGAAGTTGTCATAAGGTTCGTACAAAAATTTGCGAAAAACACAACAAATAAAAGAGACAGAAGATAGATGGAAGCAAAAGTAATCAATGTTTTATTAATTCCACTGCGAAAAGAAAAACGCCAATAGTAACAACATCTCTATTCGTTTACGTAATGAATCCTCACAAAACTTCAGCTATCTTCATAAATTCTGATTAGTTTTATTGACAAAAACTAAAGACGGTTCTTAAGCAGTTGAGAAGCATTCATAATTGCAATTTACAATAATTCGATTCCAATGCATTGTGCCAGCCGGTTGTCCACACAAAGCAGTGACAAATTGCTCAGTAATGCATTTTCCATATGGAATCGATGGACTGTAGAAGGAATTTGATGGAAATCTTTTTCCATCCAAATGATCGATTTTAAAACGAAAATGATTGATGAGTATGGCATTTTCAAATGCCAATGATTCATGTATAGAAATAACCAAGGGGAGCAGAATCGGCGAAACGATATCGAAATCACTCACAAAAGCTCACTTCCGCAAAGATTTTTGAGATCACGCGAAAATTAAATGCATGATACCTTCAAAAACATTGAATTCGATTGAAAAAGAGCTGTTCCATTTCCTATTTTGCTCTCCGCTGATAGAATTTTCTGATAACATCAAGTTTTTTAACCACAAGGTGATTCAGCGAGCTCTCAAATGGCGCAACGATGAAAGATACAAGGACAATTGAGTGAATGAGAAAGACAGAAAAAAGCTTTTTTTAAAGCAATTTTGGCAGTATTTTAAAATTAGCAGCGAAAAAAGAATGCCATGTGGCAAACAATGTAAACACTAATAGAATGGGCACCGTCGGCTTGTATATAGAAAATCGAATGCAAAGTGCAATTTGAAATGAATTCTCTCTCGAAAGAATGGACGCTGATAAAATGCAAATTGCTAGTTAAAAACATCACGAGAAAATCGTTTCATGAAAATGTTTTGCAATTAAAACATTTCACGTGAATAGGAAGAGTGAGAAAAGAAGAAGGCTCAACAAGTCATTTTTAGTTTTCTTTATTCAGCACGTTAAGGCAGTGATTTTAAAAAGTAAAATCTATGAAAAACGAGTTTTGAAGGAAAAATTCTTCCTGAAATAGCAGCAAAATAGCACACCTTGTTTGAATACTTATGCCGATATGGATAAAAGAATGTATAATTCATTTCAGGTAAATCGTTACTTTTCTCGCGCACTCGATACGATATGGCCAAACATTGAGGTGCTCTTGAAGGATGCAGACACTAGAAGCTACACTGTTACATTCACGGGGCATTCTTTGGGTATGTTAATATTGCACCTTATCTGTTAGAACCATGCAACAACAATATTTCAACCCCGCGAAGTTATATGTGTTTTGAAAAAATGTGAAGTGAACAATTCATAGGGATTGTCACATTTTGAAAAATCATCAAATGAGAAGGAAGCATTTTCTAAGGTATACAATTACAAATTTTCAATGAGTTGCCTCGAATTTGTCGTCAGATTTTATCATGCTGGAGCCAGAAGGGTATTTGCAGCTTTAATCTAAACGGAGCATCTGTCTCTTCTAAAAGCACGGCTATACCGCCACAACAAATGTGTGTTTTGCGGTAAAAAAGATGGACAGTGCCTTCGACTCGTAATTTGCAGCATTTTTCCCGCATGCTGATATCGAACTCATTGTTGCTAAAATTTATTAAAATATCCTCACCTAGTCGCTTAATAAGGCGTAGACTCACGGCTATCTAGTATGACTAAAATCAAGTGCCGCATCTCTTTGATTTGCTTGATTTTTGCTGTAAAATTCAGCAATACTAAATGGGAATTAATTGTAATGCTATGGAATCTCATCTTTATATTTATTGCATTTCCAAATGAAAGAAAACATTTTTGAAAGCTTAAGATCTTGGCTTTACGGGTCATTATGAGGTGTACTATCGCATTCATACAGTTGCAAACTTATATTCGCATGAAATCCCGTAAACAAATTGTAGATGAACGTAGTGAAAGATGTATACTCATGCTAGAGTTCCATTTGATAATTGCTTGAAGCAGTTGAACCAACGTGTTGCCCTACTTTTGTTGCATTTGAAGAGGTCACCGTACATATTAGTGAGAACGACTTCTGCAAGCACGCAAGCCTTACGTGGAGGAAAATTCTTGAAAATTTCCTATATTTCAATCGCTTCAACGATAATTGCTTTGACAATCACCACTCTCATAGAATTCATGGCCAAAGATATAAAGAGTATTACAGGTGGTGCATTGGCATCACTGGCCGCAATGAGAACCGTGTTAGAAAATCTACGAAATCCACATGAGGTGAAACTTATCACATTCGGACAACCACGTGTTGGCGATAGAGAATTTGCAATGAAACACGATGAACTTATCCCTCACAGGTGAAATTTTCATATCTTTCTGCACTTTACCTACACTTATTGTTTTTTTTTTCATATCTTTACCTACACTTATCCGCACTTATTGTTTCATCTAATGAATGACTCAATCAAAAGTAGCCACAGTTCATATAATAAGCAATATTCATGAAATAAACTATGCAAAAGGACAGCACGATTTGATGTAGATTTCTCATTTCACTGCAATTTGTTGACAATTTAATCACATATTTGAAATATTTGTAATAACGATATGGCCACCATCCGAACGTTCAACGATGTAACACCTATCGTTTGTTATTTACTATCTCCTGTGAGTGATTTAGTAAATCGATAAGTCATCGAAACAAATTTTGAATATTCGATCTAGGTAAAATTATTAACAATAAAAAATCGTTTTTATTGATTCCTTACAGTTACCGTGTTGTTCATCGAGCCGATATTGTGCCCCATTTGCCTGCCTGCCAGAAAGATGACGATGATCCTGAGAGAAAGGATGACAAAAGTAAACCCTGTGACACGAACGGCGATGGTAGAGCTTATCATCATGGAACTGAAATATGGTACGCATTAAAATGTTTTGCAAAAATCAAAATGTACGGAGCCTTTCGCAATATCTTTAAACAATTTGATATCAAGAACTAAGTAATGAGACAACGTGGGAGTGCAACACTCCAAAATGGCTCGGCAGCAAGTAAAAGATGTCTTTTTACAATGTCCAATACACTTACGTTGCAAAACACGAGAGTATCGTTTGCAATTTTTGACGGCTTTCCAGCAGCATTAACTAGATTAACCAGAAGTCGGCTACCGATTAGATGATTTCAGGTATCCTTATGGGATGAAACCAGAAGCGGAATATTTCGAATGCCTTGGGCAACCGAAAGACGAGGACTTCAACTGCAGTGACAGCCTAACTTTTGATCTTTCCAACTACGATATCTATATTAGCGATCATCGACATTACTTCGATCACCAGGTATGTGGTATATTCTCCTGGTGTTGAGCAAACGAAAATATATATGAGACGTATACAGTTAATGCTTTCTTTAGTAGCTGCGTTAAACGGCTGCTAACTAATTGGTAACCACTTTAAAAAATAACCCAAAACACACTTGATGATAGAACAAAGAAGAAATTGTTTATACGAAATTAAATAGCGCAAATTTTCCGCACAAACATTGGTGGAGATCTGCGTATTGCTGAGGATTCTTCGCCATTGTCGGAAAAACAAAGCTTACAAGGTGTCAAATCTTTGAAATACCAAATTGCTATGTGCAGCATCCATTTTTGATGCAGAATTTGCCATTCGATAGCCCAGAATATGGGTATGGAAGTGCGTAATCGTTGCTACGAATCCCTTGTTAGCGTTTAACCACTACTCATAATAGTTAAACTGGCAGTTTGATTTTTTGCTTTTCCTTGACTCTCAATATCGCTTTGTTTATTCATTTCTATGATTTTCCATTTATTTAGAGCAATCTTTTTGTGATGCACGGCTCACTCGTAATCATATGTCGGACACTACTCATAATAGTTAAACTGGCAGTTTGATTTTTTGCTTTTCCTTGACTCTCAATATCGCTTTGTTTATTCATTTCTATGATTTTCCATTTATTTAGAGCAATCTTTTTGTGATGCACGGCTCACTCGTAATCATATGTCGGCAGCCGTTAAGAATAATCAGAGGCCGTCAAAAGGCACATAGGATGACGTATTTTTAACATCTTACTACCTTTCCATCGTTTTGGGATTTGCAAAGTTGCGACACTTTCCAAAGTTACCGGAATATGAATTCACATTGAAGCTATACTCCGGTTGCTTTTCGCCTTAAAAAGTCGATTTAGGTGCCTACATACGGGAAGCTGGGATGTGTGGAATTGACGGAAGAGGTGGCAGTAAGGGAGTCGGCAGAATCACTTGGCCAGGCGTCATCCGCTCAGTCGAATACCAAATCCGCTCTTAGAAAGGTCATCGATAGTGTCGCCACAGTCGCTCGATTTCTTGGTATTCGCAGGAAGTGATATATGCACATTTTCCCTCATATTTTAAGCACTGCATCCTCTGTTGCAAAGATCCACCTATTTGTATCTACGATCTTCAACTGCTTGGCTTGTAGAAATATTGCGCCTGATACTTTCGTTCTCGTATGTTGCCGGCACGTTATTTTATAACAGCCATCGTAAAAGCTCAGCAGGAACTCCGACAGTTCCAAATTTCCGGAACTTTGAAGAAGAATCCGTTAATGAGAGAAAATTTTTTGGGGGAAAGCTATTTTCCTTCCGAAGAACTGCTGAAGTACGGCAACAATAGAGTCTTTCAGAACCATGGAAACAATTTTTTCGACGAGTTGAACGGCAGATTCAGAAAAGAATAGTTATTGATGAGGTTTTCTATCGTTATGAGGCTTATTTTTCCCTGCCGAAAAATTTCACACTGTTTGAGGGATGGATTAGTCGGGAATTTTGAGTTGGAGAGTATAAAATTGTACTGATCAAGAGCCTATATCATATGTGCATATGACTGTGCATTACAATAACTGCTTTTTATTAAAAAAGGAAGGCGAAAATGGAAACAATGCCAGATCATGTGATGGAAAAACAGCGAATTGATATTCCGCTCGACGTTACTAGTGATATCTTATCTGTGAAATTATTTTGTTTAATGGAATTAAATAATAAAAAATTCACTGCGAATAAATTAATCATAAATTGAAATAACGTCTAAAAGACGCTCAGTGGGGGGTCTATATCGATGCATACGATTAGAACTTTCATACAACGGATACAACGGATGAAAAATCATTTCTATGAAATTCAATAATCATCAACTATGAAAGAAAAATATTTCAAATAAATAAATAAATAAGGAAAACTATATTTGTGATTTGGAAAAAAAAATTCTTAACGCTGAACTAGAAAAATATATTCTTGACATTAAACAAAAAAATTGCACCTTTATTTCAAATTCTTTTGTGATGGTATTACAACGATTACACATTGATCTTCTTTACACATTGATCTTCTCGCAAAAGCGGCCGTTCTCTTAATTTTATTCGCCCTTAAGAAGTTTTTTGCCGACAAAGTTTTTGTTTGTTTGTGCAATGAGAAAACAAATGAGCACTTAGAATTTACTGGAAACATAGTGAAAGAGCAGCCGGTGCTAGGCAGAAATGATCTGAAGGTGTCGGATGCCAAAACTCATCCTCCCACCTATAGCAATTTTTTGCATTGAGCTGCCGCTAACTCAATTATGAAACCCTTTCACGAACGATGCATTTATCTTATACGATCATTGATGTTATTTCAAGTTGAAATTCATTTAGATTCATACTTAATGGAATTGCATTTGAAATCTTCATTTGTCTTACACAAGTGTTTTAAGTAGAAACATAGCTGTGTGCATTTAATGACATATTCTTTTGCAGTTTCCATCAAAAAGCAAAATATGGATCAACTTTGAGAAATACTCAATCCAAACAACTTGTATCGATGATCGTTGTTTTTGAATGAACCCCTTTTCAAGGTTGCTTAACGTTTCGTTCACTAAAACAACAGTTCTCTATTTTAGTACTATTTATTCAGTGCAAATTTAGCGTATTCTTCACTTCTTTATTCTAAATGAACTACAGTAGTTATAAATTGTACCTAATTATGTGTCATGACAGTATTCCTCTCGTTAATAAAGCTTCGGACCGGTAACTGACAGCGTAATGTAAACCATACAAGGCATTCACGTGTTAGTTAACTGCCTTATATTGTGCGTTTTTCTTTATATCTCGCTGAAATGTCTTCCATAAGTGAAAATCGCTTATTATATGCAAGTAATAGGCAATCGTCCAATTTTCCGCACGAGTGCCGCTCATCAAAAACATTCATCGATTTGAAATGGGCCAATCCACCATGTGGAGCAAATCTCTGATGAGCTTTACCATTGTAAAGCTAAGAATAATTTACGTTTAGATAAGAATCCCTTCTCGCTGCAGAAATTTAGAATCCACTGATGAGCTTCTTTTTCCATCGATTCCTCTGTATCTTTCTTGTAGATGAATCGTTTGCTCCAATTTTTATAATTAAAGAGTTTGTGCTTAGAATGTTTATCTTCACCTATAAAACAATCTAGGAATATTCCTGCCTTTATTGGTTGCATTCCATAAACTGTGGTGGATTTTATCTTCACTTCAATCTCGGATAATCAAACAGCACAGCACTCATTGACTAACTTTTGAACCTCCATAACCCCCAAAAAGATTCTATCGCCCATCTTGAGCATATTATTCGCATAGCTGATAGGATGCTTTTCAGTTGTTTAACTGCATAGATAATTATAAAGACAGTTATGCCAGTTAACATTAGACATGTAGAAGATAGCAGTAATAAATATTATGTTTATTTGAATTTTTATCATTGGAATTATCGGGTCTTATGAAACATTTATCACATTATCAATAATTTCACTCACTGCTTCCGAACACAATTTGAAATGTGAAGCACTAGCGAGTTGTGAATCAGAAGCGCTAAAAGTGAGAATTAATGAACAATTACAAACTTTTTCGAGGGCTCAAAGAATTGTTTCAGAAGTGACTCGAGATGAAAAGAAAGAAGCTTGCTTGCAGAAGCACTTGTTATTGACAGATGCATTAAGCAACACACACATAGAAGTTAACATTGCTTTTGAGATTTCTATTGCTCTTTTCTAATGTAATGCTGTAATTCTACTGTTTCTATTATATATATTTGCTGTTTTATATCATATCGTGAACAAGAAGCTACTATTCATCGTACTGAATAATAAAGGCGGATTGTTTCACGAAAAAAAAAGCATAGATATTTCCTCAAAGCGACATGTGGCTTAGATAAGGCTTTTTACACCAAAGAGATTTTATTTATGTCCTTCCGGTTGGGTGTTGTTCTTATCAGTTTGTACGTACCATATACATCTGAATCACTAAGTTCATCGCATCCGAACTACTGTTAAACGACTGAGATGGTAAATGTCGGGCTCAAGCCCCAACCAGTTGAGGTGGGGTTGGACAACCCTCACCACCTTTCCTCCCCTCCGCCATCCAGTGCTAAAATGTTGCTGTTGAAGCTTAGGCACCATCTGCGCCACTCCTTGAGAACAAAACCTGGTTCAGTTCATCGCCTCCTAGTTGTTTAAAAATGGCTTCGATAAGAACATTTTAAATTTGTTCTCAACTGAACACTTTGCAGCAGTTACTTTGCATTTGGAAAATGCTGCATTGATATAACGAATAATATGAAGCGATGACCATGACATGGGGAATGGCACCGTCGATCCACTTTTTCCCCGTTATTTTTGTTGAAATCCCCTTCCCATCCATTGGTATTCCCAGTGAGGTACTCCGTGATAAATTGTTCCTCCAACCTTCTTAGGATCCCCACCTGGGCAAATCGATCGATATCTCGATAAGGTCTTCCCCAGCTGGAAATGCTCTATCCATATCACACTAAGTGCAAGCAATTTTTACTCACATTTTATCCTTTTTGTGCCTTTTCTGTGTTGTTAAACATCATTGCGTGATTATGTTCATCTCACCTCTGCGATCAAACACAACAAATACCGCTTGTGTGCGTTGCATACTGATCAACCCACATAAACCTTGAGCGGGCAGCTGCTGTTTTGAAGAAAATTGTGAGAGGTTTCGTCACATCGAGCACTTCGCTGCATTTATTTGCAGCCGGCTGATTCGAAACGAATGCTGCTCGAAAACAAATGAGCCAAGCAAATGTTCGCAACCGGATGCTATCTTTTGTCCTATCCTTTTTAAAACAGCGCCGCCTTTAAACAGGTGCTCGCCCTAACAATTTATTGTATTATTTAAGAAGCTCAGATTGCTATCTAGGGAATTCTTTATTGTTTTCTCTGTCATCTCTAGGTCGTTTTAGATCACTGAAAGAAAGGTTACCTTCCGCAAATAGACAGTAATTATTTGTGCTGTGTGCTGTATGCAACCTGTAATTTTTATTTTGATTACTCCATATTGTGTTCATTTTTATTTAAGTTACCTTTCGAATAGCAATTTTTATCTTCACCATGGAAATTTATTGATTGTGTTAACATATGTGAAAGAAATTAAAGTGAATGTAGAGCAATAAGCAATTCCACATTCTTTCTATAAAGTGGGCACTCATGAGAATGTTATATGTTTTCGCAAAGTACGCATAATTATGATGCATTTCTGAGTTATATTCCCATAACCATCGCTTTTCTTTTCAAAACTTTTTAACGCATAAATATTGCAGCCTAAAATTACCTCACCAATCAATAACTCTAACTGGATATTTCTGGCCATTTGATCTATTAAAAGCATTTGCAAAAAAAACAAAAACATTATGCCTCATAGTGTTGTGCCGTTGCAAGAAATCGTTCAATATCACAAATTGTCAGCAAAAAAAACCCATTTTCACTTTTCGACTTCAGAATAGGCTTACACTATTGACAGTCGTCATCATCTGACTGTCAGTAACTCATCCCAAAAGTGATTAGTTGAATATAGACTAGAGTATGGGGCTTATTGCTAATGTCGAGCAAACCTAAATTTCATGCTCTTAACCCTTTTGGCTCGTAAGGTGAAATTACCAGACGGGTGAGAAGCTAAGTTTAGATGTATGCGCACAACGGTTTCCTTTATTGTTCGGTTACTCGAAAATGTTCTACCTCTACTTCTGAATTTGGTGCTAAATAAAACAGCCTAAAATTCACAATTCACCATCTCAGTTTGTACAGTTTGACGGCCTTTTTGTTTGCTAATCGTCCTTTTTGTTCGAGTGATCGAGTTCAGCTGCAGATCTCGAACACGTTCAGCCATCCGATTAAAAAAGATTTCCCAAAATGCAGCTACTTACATAAGTGAACAGAAAATAGATAGTTAGTAAACGTTTTGCGCGGTTTTTCTGTTGTAAAAAAGAACGTACCAATGGCAAGAGCATAGTTTACGATACTTAAAATAACAGCTAACAGGAGGAAGAACCGTCTATTTTTCCACGTTTGCTTTCATGCCTCGCTAATTGCTTACGTACTTTTCATCTATTCTTTTTGCATAAGAGTACCCATACAAATGCTTAGAACCAACTCTGTTTACCGTTCGCAAACTTAACAGCCTGCACTTGTGTTTATGCATTCATCAAAAAATTTCCAAGCACAAAGAGAGGTTTTTATCCCGTTAAGTGAGATTTGAATTGACACCTGAATCAGCAGACTCATTTTGCATTGTGTTTGAAATACGATCAGCCTTTTCAAATTCACAGAAACAATGAATGATGCAAAATGAAATAATTTTTGCAACGTCATCGAATACAATATGCAAAAAGTGCTCACGTTGCAAAATTTTCCTGCGCCGATGCTCTACATAAACCATTTTCTAAATGTTCATTTAGCATATGAAAGGACTACTTATATCTAATTTATGAGTTTCAGCCATTTCTTCAGTTCCATTCAATCAAAGCATTGTTCCATTGAGGGTTCTCCTCATTTACAACGAGTCTTTTGAGCTTCAAAAGGAATTAAGTGACGCTCATATATACGTTGTAAGATATACGTTTTTTATTTAAACGATTCTATAAAGTAGTATTTAATATATTTTTATTATCAAAAGCAATTATAATTGTAAATAACTGCGACGATCACAGAGATGAAAATTTTTAGAAATAAATTCGCGTTTACGATATTATTTGTAAAAGTAGCTTCGCGTTTCGATGATTCACATGAGAGAATTTGTTATGCGGAGATTTGTCGAGTATTTATTTGCTCAAAAAGAGTGTATACAAAGCACTCAAGTAAATAATATCACCCGCTTTCAAGCATTCGCTATCAAATTCGACATTCTGTGTAAAATAGGTAAAATATTTACCTATATCTACAGTCTTTCAAGATCTGCGTTTAGAGTGGCACATAGGAAGGGTAGGAAAACAAATGCATCGAAATTTTCAGTGATGAAACGCTTTATTTTTGTAATTTTCACTGGTTGAGGAAAACGCATCACATCGACCACATTAAAGCAAGTTGGATCAAATTTCATACGTTTGCTCGTTTGTTAAATACTTTACATTATTACTGCATAAACTCTCAGTAACCGTTTAAGTCAATACTGTCAAACGGCTCGAAGCAATGAGATGGTGGAAATCGATAATTTAACGCAGTATTGTTTTTTATTCATGGTCTAGGCTCGTGATGGCCTCTGATGAATTGCCATTCTCTCAGGTGAGTAAGGAAGAAGTGACCACTCAGAGATAAAGGCAAGGGAGCGAGGCAAACTCAGCTGTTCGCTTTGCGGGCAGTTTCTGCGATGTACAAAAAAGTCAAAAGCGATGCGTCGTAATATCTGTTTGTCATTTCTTCGCAAAGCCATCGAGCGCGTAGAGGACTTCCGTCTACAGAAAATTTTTTTCGAATTTCCTGTCCCAATTCATCCACAACTGCAATGTTCTACATCTTAACAATTTCTTGAGTTAATGGTACACCATTCGCTTTAAAAGATTTTTCGGCTACTTTTTTTATTATTTACTCATAAGGCACGAAGGATAACACCGCACACGACTTAACAGAGATCTCACCTTTGAGGCTCGAAAAAATCCTTTTTCTTTAGGGGATGATAACGTCAGCAAAAGTTCTCAACGGGCACCCCAGGGAGTTGCTCGAATTCTACTCTGTATGAGGAGACACAAAATACAGCGCTGAAGTTGTTTTTATGCACTTTTATAAAGTTACACGGAGATTTGCGAACAACTTTGCAATATTTGCAATATTTTACATGCATCATATGTGTATGCGTTCAGCGAGTGATTTCAATCTGAAAATCTTAAAAGTTAATGCGACAAAATTTGATTAATATAATTCATACGAGAGGGTACCCTCACATCTCTAATTTCATAGTGATTCATTATTGGTATTTGAATGAGTCACAAAACTTATTTCATATGTGATCGAAAAATTTAGTTTTTAGCTTAGGGTGCGCAAAAACGATAGGTTCTATAGATAAGTGAGTTATTTATGACGTGATAACCGATTAACATACTTGGCCGAAATAACGAGCTGAGAGTGCACAAAGAGTTACTCTCAATGTCATGTTTTCCCATTTGTAAGATATATTTTAAATATTTCAGTATTATCTGCTTAATAGTGAGAAATGAAGATAGTCCCGAGATCATTGTGAATCTGTGGAAAGCTCTCAGTAATGAAGGAATATATGAATGTTTCTTAAGTATGTGGATTAGGTAAGCAGTAAAATGAGCTATATAGGGTTGAGCTGAATCCGCACGAAGCACAGAAACGAATTTGTTGGCGTTCGATGCTTGACCTTCGAGGTATATGCACAATTTAATTGCTACGATCGGTTGGTCTACTACTTTGAGAATATCAATGAATGTAATTAATAACTCGAAATAAATTTACTGACCACGTAAAACGTTGATAAGTAACAATTTCAAATTATGATTGCTTTTCGCCGAAAACTCGAACGATAGAATTTTTTTTTGTAGGCGATATGAGTTATGTATGCTCTATGCGCTTACTTCTTTAACTGCGAATTTTTATTCATTTATCATTGTTGTACCATTCTCAATCCATTTTTCGTCAACGTGAGCGATTTTTGGGTAGATTCCCCGAGGGACTTTAGCACGTCGTTGGATTTAAGCGCAGCTTTATGGATGACACCGAATGACGTGAAGTGGATCGATCCTTTGTGAGCTTGTGGATCGCACATTGTCCCTATTTATTCATTGTGATCTACAAATGCATGTTTTGTTTCCTAGCAGAAATGTTTATGTGCGTTTTTATGTTTGCATGTGTAGATCATATTCTAATAACGTCTCGCCCATGTGTGCATATTTGTGTGTTTACTTACCCGCTTTGCAATTTCAACTCAATGTCACTGAAGCTAGAGCCACAACAGCTAGAGCTACAGTTGAAAGTAGCAGGGTAAATACACCCTATGACTTCATCTCTTGTTTTGTAACTTAAGTTCATTTATCAGCTTTGAAATTTATTTATAGGCGCTAAACGGGCTTGGAACTTTGCAGGCTTTGTAAGCCAGCTAGGTTGTCATATTACGCTGCTCAACTAAATGAAAACGAATCTTGCGTAGAAAGTTTATGCAAACAGTGGGATCAGTTGAAATGTGGGTACACAGTTGAGCAGTTTTTTTTTTTTTTTTTTGAGAACGGGAATGCAATCATTACGCTGGCTCATTAAATTCACTTCTGCTCTAGTTTAGGTCTTTGTTCAGGAAAAAAATTGATGCGACCTTAACAACTTTGTGAGAGCTTTCCAATTTCTTTTATGATGTTATTAAAAAAGACGACGCGTTTTCGTGCTCATATTTTTATGTTCTCGATTCTTCCATCGTCTTCTTCTTGTTTTCTCATAAACGCTTATGATGGCTTGTTATTTGCCCTTCTTACCAAAATAGTCATCTCTTAAATTGGAAATTCATTTGCTAAAGCAATTTCACCCATGAATTTGTTCTTTTTCGTTTATATTAAAGTGTATATTTGCCCATCCATTTCCTAACTATCACTTTCATCTGCATCTTATGTGACGTTTTTTCTATATTCATTCAAAATCTCAATTGAAAAAATATATCTTCAGTGTGATGTCAGTTGATTATGGTAACTCAAATGAAGGTAGTTGTGAACGAGAAATTTCGGATGTGGAAAGTCGGCTTCCCGATAAAAATTGTCTCATACGAGGAAAAAATTATGCATTTGCTATTGGCCGTCGAATAGCACGAGGACGTTTTGGTGCCGTTTATGAGGTATGTAAAGCACTCTTACCTTTTTTACATAGATGATTGCAACTCAGTAGCGTGTTCAGCAACCGTAGTGACATTAGCTCTCTATAAGTTTTATTGCGAGAAGCGTTCATGGATTTATGCTCTTTCATAATGATGAATCAGTGTCATGAAAATTAAGATTTCAAAACGGCATCACGTCGTAGTTGCTGTTCTCGAAGTAAATCACATCGAGTTTTGATGAGATATTAGAATTATTATTGAAATTTTGGCATAAATTATTAAATCCTCTAGTTAAAGACATCAATGAGATACATCTAAGCACTAAACTAATAAATGGGCACATCTCTGATACACTGGTGGATTAGGAAAGGTGAACAGTAAATCGTGCAGCGTATAACGATTAAAAATTTTAGGTATTACGACAATCAGATGGGAGGCGTTTTGCAGCGAAACTTGAAGTATGTGATGCGCATTTTCATGGTCTTCATCTCGATTATGCAGTTTTGAATCAGGCTTCAAAAGCGAATTGCAAACATTTTATTTCTTTGATTGATCGTGGCAAAATCGAAGGACATTTCAAATTTGTCATCATGGGAATGGTAATTTCTATAATAGATCTCAGCGCCGTCGAAATATTTTTGACTTTGGCTAATGGCAGCAAAACAGCAAAACATTTCAAAGAGTCGATAAAATATAGTCACCCACACAACTGATGCTCCCCTATCGCTAATGTATGTGAACTCTTGAACTAAGAACAACCTCGTGCACAACTCTTCAAAATATGTATGGCCAAGCTTAACAGTGAACATAACTGATGAGGGAAATGGTCGTTATTTGTGTGCGCCTGTGAGATAGGTGTGCAGTTATCCTATTTTCTCGATGAGGTTCCTCTTTTTATAATCGTTCATTTTGCAAGAATCAAATCGAATTTTTAGAAATTGAAAAACTTAATGAGCTACACTTTCGAATATATTCCTCCACAATAATATGAGTCGCAATCTCAAATGTAGAGTTCCTCACGTTGAAAACAACACAGTCGTTGCTAACTTTCAGTTTCGATATCAGTCCATTTTGATGTTATGAGGAGTATAACATAGCTCGTCTCTCTGATATAGACTCATTCGAGTACATGCCGATTTTGTAAGTTTACAACAGTCAGTAGCCTCATAGCTTGCAGATGGACAATTAAAATTATTTTAAATAATTTCCAACTTTTCTCCTATAGAAAACAAATATGCAGATAAACTGCAAAAGAGGTGGAATTTAGGGATTTATAGTAGTAAAGCGAATCAATCTGTTAACTCAAATTTTGTTTGGGACGGTATGGCGAACGGGTTGATTGTGGGGGAAAGCCTCAGATGCACAAACGTAGCAATCTGCATAATATACCTAAGAATTACATTAAGAATATTATCAGTAGCAAAAACAATACCGCTAAAATATTCCCTAAATAAAGAAACAATAAAATAAAGATGGTTGAGAAAGTGGCACTCATTTTTTTTCATGTGTGCTTTTCTAGCGATGCAGTGCATTCCAGATTTGATATTTCTATAGTGTAATGTGAAAACATCATCTACTGAGTGGAAAATTTATGTCGTTTATGAAGGTTTTCAATTATAACACACAGTTCGTAACTGAAGCAATAAAATGAAATATCATATTGAGCATAAAATATTGTCTTTGTAATAGTTTTGCAAGAACTTCCGGTTTACTACAATAAGTATGTTTGAAGACACACTTCCAGGTGTATCTAGTTTTTTAAAACTGCGCTATATGTTTGTTGAGTGTCGATTCTCACTTTCAACAGCTCTTCGATTGGGTATTCAATGTTTAGCTGCAATCGAAGAACTTCACTCGCTTGGTTTCATACATCGTGACGTTAAGGTGAAACACTCTTTATAAAATTCCACCTTTTTCTAGACTGCTTAAGCGGTGAAAAGAGTTCCGTCAAGAAAACGTTCCGTCAAAATAAAGAGTTCCGTCAAGATAACGTATACTGTGTAATTTATTCTTATAAAATCCAGAAGTACTTGACACGTTCTACGCGTTCTACGATGCATAAAAGGTTCTATGGTGTCTACTGAGTTCTACACTTTTCATGTGGTTAGCGGTGCTCGGTGGTGTATTCAAATCTTCTAAATTTGCAGATTGCAGACGATTATTTACCATTTACTTTGAATGCTAGTTTCGAAAAAATAGCGCTCATGGTAATATTTACTACACTACTGTTAATATTATTAGTAACTAAATGGAGCGGTTAAATGAAAACCAAAGTCGCGTCTTCAATGCATAATCTCCGTAGAGCGATGTAGGTGCCGTTTGAAATTAAGTAAACCGGCCATGGATACCGTTTGAAATTACGTAGGCCAAGCAGTAGCATGTGAGCGCCTTCGTGGCGCAAGTGTCGCTGTGGCGGAAATGTAATACATTACCCAAGTAGGAGGCCGTTCATCGGAAAGGTGCAGTATATTGGTTCAAACTATCAAATCCATTTACCCACTTTCTTTCTCTTTCTCGTGATGTCTCTTCTTCCCTCTCTCTGTCAAAAAATCGAACAGATTGCTTGAATGCAAAGAAGATGCTTTTCAAAAAAGCAAGAAAGGAAAAGTATATAACGAAAGTGATTTATGCGGATTTAATAGTCGCCCTCTTTCATCGAAGTTGCTTCTGAAATGAAATTTGGCTAATCGTTTTAGATCATAACATCTGTGGTAAGGGGTTATCAAACTATTACAGTTAGCCAAAACGCTTTTCTAATTGTCGGCACTGAATTAAGCTTGCTATTTTTATGCTCTCTCGCTGTGCTTTGAAAAAGAACCATTTCCGAAATCCCACTCGGATTTATATACGTAAGAATGAATATGGGAACGGATTTTATAGGTGAATATATTAATCACTCGATACTATCGTAATCGTTTCATCAATAACGTTTTCAGGCTTCGAATTTCACAGTGAATATTGAAAGCAGTTCACCGTTGAATGTTTATATAATTGATTTTGGCTTATGTAGGGCTTTCCGCAATTCACAAAACGAAATAAAACCAGCACGAGACAAAGCACAATTCAGGTGATTCAATCACAATTATTTCACCTTATATCGATGAAATTTTAACAATGATGATGATATGATAAAGCAAACTAAAGGTTAGTCATTCCTCAATATAAGCAACGTGAAGTGCTCACTTAATGTTTAAATAGTGAATGATCTCTGAGATAATCCGTTGATTAAAGCAAAAATCCGTTCATTCGCTCATCGAGTGCTTAATACATCAAATAAAGATGATTTTTTCCTATAAAGATTCTTTTTTATTATGAAATATTACAAAACGTTGACTAAGGAAATAAACAGTCACTAAATAATTGTAAGCGATTCGTGGTGAATTATTCTGCAACAATTCGTTAATTTGTTTTATTTCCTCAAGTTTGAACTCTTTATATCGTTAAGGGTAATATAAATATTACACATCAAAAATTATAGAGGTACGACACGATACGCATCGATAACGGCACATAATGAGATGGAGCAATCACCGAGGGATGATCTCGAGTCTTGGTTCTATATGCTAATTGAGATGATTTCAAGTAAGTGTGAAGTGGATTTCCATTGAATATCGAGGATCAATTTATAGGGCTTCGAATGTGTTGGTAAAATTACAACAATTCAGAGGGTTCGAATTCATAGAAGTGTTACAAGCGCTTAGCAAAGTTCTTACATCCGTTTGGCACTCAGGTCACACCTGCAACTGGGTCAACCCAACTGATAATGAGGTATGCAAACTTGACTGATCCAAAAACTAAGCGGAAGGATGATATCACAAATTTGGATTTGAGAGGAACACTTCAAGCGTTCACATCGGTCGATTATTCGTTGGCAAAACAAGCATATCATAGCCAAAGCTTCATTATGCGGGAAGGGGATGGACGGCCGTTGGTAAGGGAAGTAGGCACACTTTCGGCTACAGTGAACGTTTAAAGAAAGCCAAAAGCTTATTAAAACCTTCTCATGCATAGAATAGTGAATGCTTAAATGGGTACCTTGCTGCTTCCCTCCCGCTCTCTCCTACATATCGCGATAAAGTGCAAAGTGGAATAAAAAAGATGAAAAATCTCACGAGTGCAAGAAAGTATAGTTGATCCCATACCGTAATTTTCGACAGTTACAATTCAGCAGCTATCTTTCGGCAAATCAAAACAAGCAAATCGAACCGGAAAATATTTAAACCTCAGTGCTGCCTCTAAACTATCGCACCTAACCAATTTTTCTTATCAAAATTTCATTAGTAGCATCCAATCGTGAGACTAAAATGAGCGCAATAGGTAATATAAAATCTCACCTTATTTGTTTCACCTATTTGATGCAACGGCGAAATCCACGGTTGATACAAATAGATTCACATGAATTCCTCCATATCTTGCAACTAAAAGAAGCGACGAGGGTAGCGTAAGAAGCTTTTTGATGGAATTTGCACGTGGATTGCGCTGACTTTATCATACAGCTGTTATTATGTTTCCTCCGAAGGGGAACACTAAAATGAAGGTTCCTCTTATTCAATCAACTGTTCCTGTAGTCCTCAAAGTTATAACCTTTTTTGTTGCTTAAAGATCAAATTCTTCATCAGGCCAGTTGCCGTGGGGTGATTTGCATCGAACGGAGCGTGACGAGGTAAAGAAGATGAAAGAGAACGCTCGAACTCATGATGGAATGCAGCAGCTTCTTAAAAATTGCCCCAGGGTATGCTCACGTGCTTTAAGTTCTTCAAATGTTTATATCAGATTAGAAGCGTGAAAGTTTTATTTGGGATTGAAGTTGAAATTTCAATAATAAGCATCATATATAAATTGTGTTTCCATCCATGTGAATGCTGATTCTTGATGGCAAATGCATAATCGAGGTTGTATAATAGGCGTAATGCGTTGAGTACTTAATTGTTTAGATCACATAGTCGATTATCTCCACCTGTGAGTTTATTGTAGAACAGATTTAAAGGCCTCGACCCTAACAACACACTTTGCAGACTTAGGGAACTAACTTTTATCAACAAGCAGCTTTGTATTGGTAATCCAGAAAATTATTGCTGAAAGCCAATATGCGCCCAGTCCCAACACTCTTTCCTCCCCTCCCCCCCCCCCCCCCCCCCCCCCCACCCCCCCCCCCCCCCCCCCCCCCCCCCCTCCCCTTCATCTGCCTCTATGCTACCATATTACTCCAGCGTTCGTTAATACTTGAAAGACATATGGTTCGTGATGATCAACTTTTGCAGTTCTTTGCAAAACCTGTTCAAGCAATGATTATAGGTCGAGTTCCGACGCATCTTGAAGTATCTCGACGGATTGAGCTATCAGAATCAGCCTGACTATGGCTTTATAACACAACTCTTACAATTGGCAATGAAGAATTATGGTATTAAAGCAGACGAACCATACGATTGGCAAGATTAAAAACGCATTGAATGCACAGTGTTCTTCTCCAATATTGTCACAATTTCTGAGAAAGTCTCTTTGTGAAATTGATGCAAAAATTTTCCATTTTTGAATATTTTTTGCCTGCTAAGAAAACATATGACTATTATTTATATTTCACTAAACAGAAAGACACTTAAAATTTGGAATTGCTGGAATACTTCACATCTCACTCAACTGTTAGAAATAATGATGTTGAACTTTTATGGCTTTCTTTTGCCTCTTCAGCCTCTAGAATGCTTATATCGTTCAGCAAGAAGCCTTCAATTTAAATCCACTCCCTCTCGTCGTTTTCTCGTTAGCTAAAAGCATCGACACACTCAAAGGAACCGATATCTATAAGTTTCTTCTTTATTGCGTTCTTGTGAAAGTGCTGATTGCGATGGTTCAAATATTTTCCACAATTATACTACTGGAAGGTGAACAAGGGCTGACAACCGATTCTATTCTGCTTTATAAGTAAATCATTTTAGTTGCATTCATCCAACGGAAACGTTCTACAGCCATCTTTTCAAAAAGCGTAATATTTAGTTGTGTTATAATTGTGTTGCAATTGTTGTGATTTGCATGCAGAACCAAGCTCATAGTGAGTATTACGCCTAACAAAGAAATGTGTTATGATAACACACCATTTTCTCATCTGCAATAGCATATTTGCTATTGGAGATTTGTTTCGATGTTGTTAATGTGAAGAGCATATTCTGTACGTCAGTCATAATAACACAGAAACTCATTCATTTCAACAGATATAAAGTTGGCTTTTGAACAACACAGCGCGTCATCTTCCCTCCCTCCCCTCCACTCCCCTTCATTCCTCCTCGAGCAGCTTCAAATCCTCGTATAGTTTTCGACTCTTCAAATATACTAACTACTAGTAGCTTGCTGTTGGACCGATAACATTATTAGTCGATTATTATATATTTTTAAATGTTTATATGTATTATACGCTGTCTTCTTATATTATTCTAGCGGCGAATAGCTCACGCGGTGTTTAGCGTCACATGATCTAATGGTATGGTAGGTGGTGCGGTTAACTTTCGCACCCATCACTTTATACAATTTTATGCACTTACCTGCCTCATTTATGACCTAACAATACTTCATTTCTATCTACATTTTTGTCTACTGCGAATGGAGCTATCCACGTTGTGTTTTTATGCGCTAGTTCTGAAAATTTTTGAATTTTTATACTATATTTTATATATTTTATATAACATTACAAATATTTTTTGCATCTATGACATATATCTTTCCGTATTTTCCTTTTAACTTCTCATGAATCGCTAAAAAATTTGTATCTATTTATCGAATAAAAACTCTCCCATTTAAGTGATTGATCCCGTTTAGTCCAAACTTGTGTTGTTCGATGGTCAACCTTATAACAATTGGTCTCAATTCCATTTCATGCAATAAAATGTTCATTAAAACGTTGTCAAATATTCTTCTATATGAATATATTTATCTATGCGATATATTCGCCACTAAAATATATGAGTCGATGAGTTGTACTAATATTATACACTTGAAAGCATTACCAATATGAGAGTGAATCTTTCTCGGACATTTCCTACCTTACATTGTTCTTTTTATTTTATAGCGTTTAATTCGAAAGTACTTCAAGCTAGGATAATTTCTGTTTTTGTTATTTATGACACAAATCGAATGAGTTCATGGATTAACTGATCGACGAGTAATTAATTATTCATTTTAAAGCATTCATCGACTAACATTTTAATTATATCGACGATCGAAAAATGATTTCGTATGATTCATTGAGATTACTGTTGAAGTAATTCATTCCATAATACGATGGATGTATTAGATAGGAATGTAAGATTTATGAGATGAATTCATAAAAAGGAAACATTGCAGAAAACCTCAAAAAAGATAAATATGCTCATCGAGAATGTATTATTACAATGTTGTCTATGTTTTTATTGCATTTACGATTCAACTTCACGAAGATCACATATAAGCATTTTATTATTGATTGTCTGACATAATAGACCCTTCGAGAAATCTGGGAAACACAACTTTTTTGCTTTCAAAAATAGGAAGGAATTACCTCGACTGAATTTGAGAAAAGACTGAGTAACTTTGTATAAACCGCTGCGATGGGAGAGGGGATGGATGGATAGAAGAGGAAGGGGGATGGGTGGTGAAAAACGATAAAATTTGGCATGGAGATTGAACAGCCTTGAAAACTTTTGTAGCCTAAGTGAGCAAGTTGTATAGCACATGCAGCTATCACCCACACTTTCGCAAGAGTTTTTTTTTAGCCAACTTAGGGGTATAAAAGAATTACAATAAGTAGGAATGTTATATAAGTAAAAAACTATGCAGCTGTGTCATATTTTCTCTTAGACACTTATATGCATTATTCATTACTCGCTTTAAAAGAGTATTTATATAGCATCATCAAGTTCATCGTCGAGTGTTGGTTCATCGTTTGTTTCGTAGAGTTTACAGCGTTTCTCATCGATGACGACATGTCGACCCGCTGATATTGACGGATCCTTTGAGCCTTCCATTTCGTGTGATGATTTCATCGTTTCGATTTCCTTTAGCATTTCCCCTCGTTTCTCCTTCAAACTCACTCATCAATAAACCAAAACATCAATGACAATTAAATTCTCATCCACTGATATAAAAAACAATTTCACCGTAGAAGAGAACCGTCAACGAAAGAATACGAATTATTTAGTGGAGTGCAAAATCTTGGAAACGTTACAAATTTTGATTGAGTCCGAGAAAGGATTGAGTAAACTTTGCAAGAATCGTTCAGATGCGAGAGCGGATGAATAGAAGAAGGAAAGGAGTGATGATGATGAAGAAGCAAAATTCGGCGCAAAGACTGGACAGCCTACAAAGCTTTCAGTGCATTTTATGCGCCACAGAAAAAGGTTATAATTACTTTGATTTTACATAACCTAAATATGTTTTATGGCGACTCGTTTTACAACCATTTAGCAATTAACATTCTGAGAATATAATATATGATGAATAGAATGAAACCTTAGCAATAAAATCGAGATTGCCAAGTTTTGCGACTTTCCTTGGATCGATGACCTCCTCTCTGCAATAATTTATCATCAAATAATGATTTCCCAATAAATCCTTCATATTTGCATCGAATATCCATCCAAACAAATAGCGATGTCAATCTTTTTGTGCTTTTCGCAAATTTTTTTTCGAAAATGGCATTATATGTCAGTGCGCATATAAGGGTTTGTCTACCGTTTTGATAGCTCTAACTCAAAAACCATAAAAATGTGACCATCATATCTGGTAGATGTGATTTACATTCATTACTTAATCGATTTCTCTCTCGTTGATTACATTCTTTTCAATTTATATGCAGTTAAATGCGTCATAGAACTATGCAACGCAATAAGCGGTCAATGGAACATAGCAGAAATATGGATTTATCGTTGAATATTACTATCATTCTGCTGTCCCTATCAAATATTCGTGCATGCGCTGTCACTATTCATTTCACCGGTAAAGGGCTGTACAACCGGTTTCCGCTATTCACCTCGTCAGGTATCGGTTCCGTATCCGGTTCCGGTTATTTAACTCGCTAATAACTGGTTTGGCAAACGGTTTCCGTTATTCAACTTGGCAGTAACTGATTATCTGTACTCTTTTCATAACAGTATAACCCTTTTAGGCCTTCGAAAGTATGTTTTTCATCGACTAAAAGTGAAAATACGGTTAGAAACAATGCCCCTATCACCGTCTAAGGCAAATAAAACTTCGTCGAGCATATTTTTATTTTGCTTAACCTCAAATAAAAGGTGATGCAATGATTTGTTTTGCATTAACGCCATTTATAATTGCTATGCAAAACTGTGGTGATTGTATTGAACTCACTTTTTCTCTTCGACCGATTCATCGTTTTGTGTTGGATCATCTTTCTTCTGAAAGGATCACAACTGCATCGTGATTGAAATGAAAACGTGAGAAATTATATCGATCTTACAACACTGTTGCACTTTCCAGGATATTCGATATTCACTAGCATTAATATAGGATCGCCTCTCTTCGTTTCTTTCGACAATAAGAAAGAATTTTTGATTGAAAATGTATGAAATTAGAGAAATTGATTGTAAACATAGGAGATCGTTGCTAAACTGTTATGTAACATAATTTTTTTGATGTGTTTTATGCAAATTTTGTGATTCCCACTATCGGTTAAAAGAGAAAGTTTTTGCTTGCCGACTTAAAAGATTGACAATACCGTGGCTTTTATTAATCATCCAGACGCAGAATGACTTGCAAATCGTCGTTCTCGTTTCATGACCCATTTTAAATAAATATATCCTTGCTTTATCCCGCTTTCCTCTTCCTTCTTTACCAATTGCCGTTGGTTCGTTCACGCCGCACTTTGTTTCCGGGCACGTTTTATTTGGAACAGTAAGTGACCAGCAATAAAGGGTTCGAAAAGTGACTAGCAAACCTGATCATCTTCAGGATTAGGCTGTGCTGTATCCTCTTTCACTTTCTTTGTAACATCTGGTGGAGGTGGTGGTGGTGGTGGCGGTGGCGGTGGCGGCGGTGGCGGTGGTTTTGCTATTTGTTTCTCCTTTTCAATCTTCACGTTAGTTTGTAGAGGTGCACCGTCTGCCTGAAACAAATTCAAATTTCTGAACATAAAAATAACACCAATTCCGCCTATTTCTATCGTCCTTTCTTTGGAACTGAAATATTGTTTTCAGTGTGAGAGGCGGAAAAGTGATTACGGGATGTGGCTAACTCCCGCGCTGTCTAGCTGACCGGAGGCTTTCATGCTACTCTCTAACTTTCAGACCCCTTTCTTTGGGGAAGAAAAAAAATTTAAGAAACTTGTTGCCAGCCGGTTGGTATCCATGCATAGATCCACAAATTATTCAAGCAATTCACCATAACCGCTCGTAAAAGTAAAAGAACATAAGCATTAATGAAGTTTCATTTCAAAGAAGGGCCTAGTTCATTAAGACAATTTACCGAAATCATTCCGTTGGTCAATTCAAAACTCACAGCTATTCACTTCTTTCAAAGCGGTAGAACAAAAAACAGCGTTCCATATATACAAGCTAAATATTAGTAAAATGGTACGATTGATGGTAAGTACTGTAATTTCATACCTTCTTAGATGCTTCTCGTGATAAATCATAATACAGGACAGTGAGCGCAACATCCACTTTTCTACGGCACCTCTTCGTGCACGTGTGATACTCTCACTGGTTAGTATAGCAGGCCACAATCATAGGAAGAGGGAACTGGGGATGGGGGGAGGGGGATAGGGTAAGGGTTGGTGACAGCAACAAACACGAATCTGGGAATTCCTTAATCGTACACTCCTTAGTAGTTGTTACTTAGTTCTAAAGTAACACATAACGCATTTACGTTTCTATCCAGTTAACCATTAACATTTAGACTATTACCCTAATCCATCTAAAATCATTTTTACTCTTTTTTGTTACAGATAATTCATTGTCACATAAATCTCCCTCAACGAATTATCCCTTATTGCATATGATATTGCTATCTGAGAATATGGCATTTTTCTACAAAATAATTGCATTGCTTCAAAAAAACATAAATAAAATGAGAATATCTTACAACAATTGGATTGGCAACTAAAATGGCAGGATTAGGATTTGCTGATGCAGCAGAGGTGGCTTGTGATGATGATTGAGAACGTGATACATCCTTTGATGTGGCTTGCCTTTTCTTCTTCGTGCATTGTAATAATAATGCAACAACTAATAGCACAGGTAGCGTATTCAAGAATAAATTTAATATTGTTGACAAATCTGCAAACGAAATACGCATTAAACACAACCCATCATTCATATGCTCGTGTCCGCATCGCCAAATCACCTCTACAAGGATATGCCGGATATGTTATTTACTCGCATAAGAGATTCTATTGAAAAAAGTCCACGAAGTATAACTTTGAGTTTATTTCCGCTAATTCCGAAAACAAATTAGGACACTACTGTAGGGTAGATATGGTACACTCACGACGTGAATTGCGATAAGGCACTAAAGAAACTGCCGTCTGTTTGGTTTGTTGTTTGCTACATCTACCTGCCTGAATGTCCAGCATACACACATGAATAAATGTTGAAACTCGCTCTCCAACGGACAACATTCCCATGGTTGAAGAACGCCGATAACACTTGGCAACCGCATCTGGTGTGCAGGTGACGGCAGATCGGCCTATCTGCGATTACAACAGATATGCATATTACTTTCACTGACCCATGGGGATATGTGATATCATATATTCTATGAAGATGCAGTACATAAGTAATAGGTTTCAGTATGTCTGCAAAGTTAAGCGTAACGCATTTTTTGGCTGCTGCATTTGCATATGTTCTGCAAGAGCGGCCGTTACCCTCCATCATCTCATAGGCGTATCGTTGAAAGTTAGCAGGTTGACCTCAGCCTAAAACGGAAGTTAACAGGTTGACCTCAGCCTAAAACGGAAGTTAAGCATAAATTCACTCTACTCCAAGCTGCAGTCATCTTAGCCGACTGAATGCAATCAGCTGAAACCTAAGCCGCTCGAGTTTCTCAACACATATGGTTGTGATTCCACTATACACAGGTATTAGGATCACTTTCTGGATTATCGCTGAAATTCGCTTTGCAGTGTTTACAATTGAGAATTATTCTATCTACTGGCTTCCCATCGCCGTTCGTGACTCCTTTGTTTCACCCATTGAGTACGGTTCTCAAACGTTCGTGGGATGGCAGGAAGAGAACCGCCTTCCGTTCTGGAGAGGGACTTCCATCCTCACAACCGAAGGGACTCTGCTAAAGTACGGCTTCATTTCATATTGCATAGACGAAATATCATCTAATCTTGCAAAGTACTACAAGATATGAGAAATGAGGAGGTACCTAGAGCCTGATCGATGATTATTTTGGAAGAATCCACGAAATTCATCTCGAAGAACTTGGCGCACATCACCACTTTAATGCAGATCGATATAATAAAAAGTGGTTGTCGAGACTCAACGAAGAGCCGACCACCTCCGTAGTTCAAAACTGCGAAAATGATTGTTAGCTTTATGTTAAGCTCATCGATACGCCGTCGATGTGAAGAATATTCCAGATTGGATGATGGGAAAATTTAACACACTTTCACTGCGGATTTAGAAATAATTTAGTGCTCATTTCCATACCGCTGTCCGATCGGGTCCTTATTGCTAGGTTTACCCAGAAGGGGGCTATTACTAAATCATAGATGGTTTCCTTTTTGAGCAATCCTGTAGTTGGTTATGTCCTAGCAAATTTTACATATATTAAGTCTATAAGTGGTGTTAAAATTTTGAATGAATGAGTAATAAAAAAATGAAAGATTTGTATAGTTTGTGTACCTTTTCAGCTCACCGATTCGGTGATTAGACTATGACCCGAAGGCCGTTGTTGACTTTCGGTGGAAGTTGCAGGTCGTCGAAAAAAAATTGGTGGAAACGAGTGTAGAATCGTGCCAAGATAAAACAGACATCATAGTTTCGAATAGGGAACTACTAAAAGTATAGCGAGTTGTACGCCGAAAATGTAGAGGGAGAGAAAGCTAATCTACCATCGAGAGTGTTGCCGCAGTGTTTTTTGTTGCGTTGTTATAGTTTTGTGTCTCCTTCTATTCTTCTGTTTGCTTTTCAGGATCTGCAAGTACATTTACTGCTCACATTTTTTTTTTTCACATTGGCTACGAGTTTTAATAAACGGTTGTTAATCGATGCCCCTAGGAAGGAGGGCGACATATGCGCCTTGTGATTTGAAAGTTGACGTATCGGGTTTGGGCATGCGGTTGGCCACGAACATCGTATAGTAAGTATCATGTTATTAGAGAATGAAAAATGCAGTTTTTGCAATTTGGCTCCACTGCGAAAGATTCCTTTTGGAATACTGATGCTTAGATACTGTAGTTTGCGCTATACATGTCAATCATCCAGAATATTATCGTTTTAATTACTATTGTATCTGTTTTACTTCCCCTTTAGAATGCCTTTTTTCTGTTTTTGTTGTATTTCACGGTGGAATGTTTGTGCTCACTTTTTATGTATTTTCCACTTCTCATCATTGGAAATATTTCTTTTTACAGATGAGAATATTGCTGCGTGCACGGAACTCATTGCTTTGTAGTACGGCATCATTTGCATCTCATAAACGAAGGCGACCATCAAGATTGAAAGCCGTTGAAGTGGAGCAAAAGAATCCGGCTAGTGAAGAGTCTTTACGCATCCCATCCACCTCGGCTAATGCCACTGATTTTGTTGATTTCGTGCTTGATAAGTATAGCACCGAGCTGCAGCAACTCTCAATCAGTCTGAGGAAGCACGTAGAAGCCGATAGAGAAGGCCTTCAGAAGGTTCGCCTCTTTTTTGAATGGTTTGTTTCGTTAATTTGGTAGATGATTATTTTCGATTCTTTTTATATGTGTTTGAGATTTGAACCGTTCGTTTGTACGATTGCCACTTGTAAAGAGGTCAGAAATGGCTTGCTGCATGTGTTGGTCCTTCTAAAGCTTGAACGAGGGGAAGGGGATCGAATTGAACAGGTTGGGAAATTTGCAAACTCAACAGCACAGAGCATTGCACTATGCTGCCTTTCTCGACCATATCACGAGTGGCTTCAATGCGAAATGCAACATTGCTTCCTGACAGTGCCCACAATCATTACCCACACTGTAAAAAAGTTCCATTCCTTCGAAAGTGGGGGAGAGTGCGCATATAACATCAGAAGCTTGGTCTGCTTATAATCTGTACGATTGGTTTACTTGATGACCCTCCTTAAAGTTACTCTTATATTCGTCGCGCATGTTTTTCTCTAGCTAATGTGCTCACCTAGCTCCTGCCAGTGTTAGAAACCTCTTTCTTTCCTTCCTTCTGCCATAGTAGATCGTGATTGATCTAAAGATATCACGGCCTGCACACAAAACAGTGATGCCAATGACCAGCTAGTTCTGTAACGGTCAAACAGCGTGCAGCACATTGTGCATCATTCGCTTTGATGTTTCGAGTTCCTCTCCTTTCAGACGAGTGGCCGACGCAAGCACATTTTGAACTGTTTGAGGAAAGCTTTGGTCGGAAGCAGTGATCGACTTATTGTTCCAGTCGGATCGACAGGGTCAGGAATTGCCGGACTAAAGTCTGACCTCGATGTTGTGCTCATCTCGTCTTTGGATACGGATAAAAGAGCAAGAATGATGAAAAGCTTCTCAAACGAAAATTTTCGAACGTTTGTTTGTTTTATTTCTTAGTAACGCACTAAAGAAAGGTTTCATAAATATCTCTAGAAATAGATAAGAAAATAGCGGCTTATAAGGTAATTTTAGTATCAAGAAATATTTGTTGAAAGCTGCAACATACGGCATTCTTTGACTTGCCTCCTTGTTTGACCCGATGCCGCAGTGCTAGGAAACTAAGCATTTCCTTCTCATTCGTCACGGAAGTTTTGATTGCTACCAGCCGGACCGTATTTAAGACTCATTTTTTGGAGTAATTAAAACCATTTGCTGAATACGTTGAATTTCTTTGAAAATGCCTTATGTTACTTACGAATCTATCTAGCCACTGTAGGTAAATAGGACTGTTTATTTATGACTAGAGTTCTATTACAGCTCCTTAAGGAATCTTTTCTTTCGTTACGTTTCTGCCGTATTGTCAAGCAGCCACATCTCCTTCCTTTCCTTTAAGTAAATTCTTGTCTGCCTGAATTCACCGTCTTCACCTGAAATTTGCCTAGTTCAAAAAATTTTCTTTGAATTGCGTGATAGCTAGGGCGTTTGCATAATGGTGGCTGCTATCGATGCTTGGCACATCACTTCGTTTTGCTCTAAGAAATCGCTTCTTTACGAGGGTGTGGATTCAATTGGTTAATACCACATCCTTCACAGCTGTCTCATATTAGTTGTCGCAATGATTTCGCCTTCATACTTATCACTAAGCACAATGAAATTCTGTGTTGTTATGCTGATTCGTTGATCTGCTTGATTCTGCATGAGGTCGATTTCCCTACTCTTGTGCTGCACTTGAGATTGAGCTGTAAATGGCCAAATATGTGAGGCTTGTGGGGCAAGAGTTTTTCTGTCATGAGAGGTTTTGATATCTTACAATGACTTGAGTATTTATCGAGGATAGTGTTTCCTAAACGATCGTTAGAGCGTTCTTTACTTAGCACCGAATATCTTTACTTAGCACCGAATAAGTGAAGAACTATGGGATCTCATTTGCTGTTATCTGCCATGGTATTATAAATATTGAATGCAGTAGTTTGCAGTTCATATATGAGGAAGGTGCAAAGTGCTGTGAAGGGGAATGACACCCGCAACGAGTTCGATTGGGATAAGTCGTTAATGCTATGGAAGGTACGCGTACCTGTCGTTCGTCTTTCTACACGAGTAGGCATTGATGTGGATATCCAATTCGATAACGAGCACTCCATACGCAACACCAACTTCGTCAGACATTGCGTTCAAGTAACTCTTCATTGATTTTTTATAAACTTGCAAAACCTCGGATGGCTGAATATTTACGTGTATTATGCGCTTCAATTAAAACCTCTAAAGCTACAAGCATCTATCATGCCTTTCTTCATTTTGAGTTAAACTACAACTGAAAGATCATTCAGAAGCATTTGAAGCATTTGATCAGCCGATTGAGTAATTATTCCTTGCTTATTTTCAATATCGTTTCGTTCTGTCTTGATTCTTTGTCCTCCATGTTGTCATGTGTGTTAATTCACCTGCTTCGCTTCATTGCTGTGTGACTTGCTCAGTGCATTTTCTGTCAGCCATCTCTACTAATCACCGATCTATAAATGAGCTGCGGCAGAATAGTTTTTAACCACAGAAGTCGTCTAGGACGCAAACCACTGCACCTTTCTCGGAAGGGGGAGGGGGTTAGAGGTGTTGAATTGGGCTACATTGTCACGACACTTGAGTGGGTTTATCTGGATAGCACTAGCATTTGAAGCGCAAGGCTTTGTTCTCGTTTGCATTGTCAATTTTTTTTTTAATCTCTGCTAGTCTCCTTATTAAGGATATATTCTTTAATAATACAGCATGAAGTGTATTCGAGGAATGGGAATAGAATGCTTCACGAATCTGAATCTCGAAGAGTGGCATTGTTTGTATAATGCATAAATGAATTGCAGCAAGATGCACGTGTTGCATTGCTGAATGCATGGGCACAGAGATGGATGATGGCGATGCGCTTGAAGAATAGTAGAATTGGCATGTTCTCGAGCTATCACACAACTATGCTCGCTATTCACTTCTTACAGGTGAATCAGTGAATTATTCCACTGATAGGAAGTCAAATTGCATGTTATTGTTTGTATAATGCATAAATGAATTGCAGCAAGATGCACGTGTTGCATTGCTGAATGCATGGGCACAGAGATGGATGATGGCGATGCGCTTGAAGAATAGTAGAATTGGCATGTTCTCGAGCTATCACACAACTATGCTCGCTATTCACTTCTTACAGGTGAATCAGTGAATTATTCCACTGATAGGAAGTCAAATTGCATGTTGTGATTAACTGAGAATATAGCTTAATCAGTAGTTGACTTAAAGGAGCAGCAGTTGACTCGCAGGCGAACACTTACCTTTATCCGTAGTTGCATTTACTTCCACCTGGATACGAGCTTACCATTATCCACTTGAAAGTGATACCCACAGATCATAACCTCATTTCGAGTTGAAACTGCAAAATTAAATAGGAAAAATACTAAGAAAATGTGGAGAAGAGGGGAAAAAGGATCGAAGAAAGAATGTTTGGATAGTGCAATCGCAAGTGAATTAGTATTTGCATGTGAAAACCAGTGGAGAGAGCAACGAATATAGCTCGAGTTGTAGTGTGAAATTGAGGTCGCAACCGTTTTGTCTAATTGAAATTTGAAGTCTCAAATTGAATTGGAATCCTTTTCGATTGTAACTTCAGGTTGCAGGCAGATTTGCTCTTTAACCTCTCTTTCGAAACTTTCAAAGAGGTTATTTTCACTCTTTCGGGCTTGAGCCAGAAATCCTAAAATTCAGTTTGTTTTCTTTGTGTGGTGTGAGGATAGAGATTCATGATCTCAGAAGATTGACTATTCCATGCTATTCCCTGATTTCTTCCTTCCACCATCTCCCCTGCCCCTTCCGCTTTCTTTCTTCATCTCTTTGACTTTGACTTTAAGTGTGGTTCAGTTTGATTAAACGAAAGCGAGCTTTCCCATAAACGAAGTTCGAGCTAGTGTCATATTATCGGTATTATCTGTGAATGTAAATGAAGATTGAGTTTTTATTTTTATCAGTTTGAATTTAAAAGCAGTTCTTGAGAATGTATCCTTTATTACAGTTTAATGACCGTTGCTTGATGCGACTGCCATTTTGGTCTTCTTTTCTTTCATGAACACACAGTTTTTTGGTTCAGAATATTAGTGCCTATGCGGCTTTTGTTTGTTCTTTTTTCCCAATTTAGATATGATGTGAAGTTTAATGAAATATATGGGCCGTTGCTGGTGGTATGGAGGTTACCCTGTTTCTTTGCCACAAAGTGGTTCTCTTTAGAAAGTGAACATCCTCTGATAAACGTATGTGGTATAAAACTTGAATAAATTTCCCTACTCTTCTATAGTTAGCAAGCGTACCCACTCAACCAACAATTAGATTACTTCTTTAAGTTGATGTTCGTGAATGCAGTATATATGCGCATTTTTGAATAGGAAATATTGTTTTTGAGTCATCAGATGCTCTCTTGAATATTACTAACGTGAGAATAACGATTCTAGTGTGCTCAATATGCGTCAGGACCTGTGCTTCCGGTGATGTACGAATTGCACTCCGATCATCTGAGTCGACTGCTGCCAATTGAGAAGGTCGCAGAAATGATTGACGCACCTATGGTTTGTCTCATTCCATTCTTCTTAATGTTTATTAAAGAAGACCGAAGTGCTATACTCAATGTTAGAGAAGCTTTGACTTCAACGCTTCGAGGTATATTCTATAGTGATGCTTACAAAGTATTTGTTTGTTTCACTTATCAGACTATACAACAAAATGTTTAAATTTTATTTTAGTTNCCCCCCCCCTCTCCTTCCCTCCGACCCTCCTATTGAGACGCGCTGATGCCCATTATTGTGTTAATGGATGATGTGAAGTCTCCAAGTTCACCAACTTTGATGTTTTTCTATGATTTCATACGCTCAATGTAGTTGGATTTGCGCCTTCGTTTGCAATTCGTTCATTGTGATGGTTTTCGGATGTTATGCAATGCAGTTGTATTCGATAAAGCGGAAGTGATTGCATTTTATTAATAAAAGTGCCAAATATTGAGTGCCATCTTTGTGCTCGCTTGTTCTTTTTCAACGGCATTCACCGTTTTATGAATAATATTCGATGTTTTGTGATGAAAGTTTGCAGTTGATGGATTTATGGATTCAGGTGGATTCAGCTTTATGGTCCGTGAGCTTCGATTGCGTATGAATATACAGACAGGTTCAGAATATTAATTGTGGTAGAATATACAATAATGAGGTGACCCCTCATTGTTATTATAATATACAACATGAGATTCTTTAAAGTGGGGGGAGGGGGGGGGGGGGGGGGG